>LR738715.1:20335238-20346921 GCA_902687465.1 Secale cereale | reverse complement strand
AAGAATTTTCTCCTCTATTCCTTTCTTCTTCTCCTCTTTTTTTCTTTTTTTTCTTCTTCTTATTTATTTCTCCTCTTCTTCCTCTCCTCTTCTTCTTTCTTTCCTCTTTCTTATTTTCTTCTTTCCTATCCTTCTTTTTCTAAATTTGTAACTTTTGCATATATAAAACTTTCTATATATATTTAGCATATATAAACAAAAAACTATATAGCCACATACACATATATATACATCACATATACACACATCACATATATACAGCAACTTCCTAAGAAAAAATATATTTATATACACATAAATATATATTTAGCAAATTCCTAAGAAAAAACAAGATATACACATACATATAAATACAGCAACTATATACAGCAACTATATATACTGCAATTTCCTAAGAAAATTCCTAAGAAAAAAAAATATACACATATATACATATATATACACAGCAACTATATCTATATATATATACAGCAATATATATTAAACATATAAAAAAAAGGGAGCCGGCCCTCACATCGGCAGGGCTGGGCGGCGCGACGGCGGCGGGGCGGGGCGGCGACGAGGCGGCGTCGGGGCGCGGCGGCGCGACGGCGGCGGGGCGGGGCGCGCGGCGGCGCGGGGCGACGGGCCGGCCGGGGGGCGCGGCGACAGCGCGGGGCGGGGCGACGGCGCGGGGCGCGGCGACGGCGCGGGGCGGAGCGACGAGGCGGCGTCGGGGGCGACGGCGACGGGGCGACGGGGGCGACGGCGACGGCGACGGGGACGGAGCAGATCGAGGTCGGCGTCGGGGCTGGGAAGAAGGAGAAACTGAACGAAATTTTCGCAAGTGTAGCTTATATAGGAGGAGTATTAGTCCCGGTTCTTGGCACAAACCGGGACTAATAGCCCCCTTTAGTCCCGGTTGCTACCACCAACCGGGACTAAAGGTCCCTTTTCAGCAGCCCAAAGGGCGGGAAGGAGGCGCCTTTAGTCCCGGTTGGTGGCAGCAACCGGGACTAATGCCACCCTTTAGTCCCGGTTGGTGGCAGAAACCGGGACTAAAGGCCTTGCCGCGGTGCGGTGGGAAGTTTAGTCCCACCTCGCTAGTTGAGGGAGAGCAGCACCAGTTTATAAGCCCCGCTGCCTCTCTCCTCTCGAACTCCTCTAAACTGCAGGCCTAAGGGCCTAAACTGACACTGCTTTGCCTGTGGACTTGCTGGGCTTTCTACGGGCCTGAATCCTGGCCCATGGTTGGGTTTCTAGTCGTATTCAGGCCGTGTGGGCCCAGCAGGTGGCATATTTTTTCTTTTTTTCTTTGTTGCTTTATTTTTTAGTTTTGTTTCTACTTTCAACAAAATACTTACTGTTGCTATTTTTATTTATTTGTTTTCTTTGTTTCTTTATTTATTTGATTTTGTAAAACCAATTACGAACTTTCTGTTAGTGCAAGTAGTATTCAAATTTGAATAGTTTAAATTTGAAATTATTTATTTTACTTCCTTTATTTATTTTCTTTGTTGCTTTATTTATTTTATTTTGTTTATACTTAATTACAACAAAATACTTATTGTTGCTATTTATTTCTAAGTTGTTTTTTGCTGTATTTAGAGTTGCTTTATTTATTTTATTTTCTTTGTTTATTTCTAAGTTGTTTTTTGCTGTATTTAGAGTTGCTTTATTTATTTTACTTTCTTTATTTATTTTCTTTGTTGCTTTATTTATTTTATTTTGTTTATACTTACAATAAAATACTTATTGTTGCTATTTATTTTTCAAGTTTGTTTTGTTTTGTTTTGTTTTGTTAGTGCAAGTAGTATTGAAATTTGAATAGTACAAACGGACAATGGTATCATACTCGTTTGTTACAAAGTTGGCATGGTATCATCATAATAGTTGCGGAAATAACTCTTCACTTTTTCTTCGCTTGTGTCATTTGCTTATTGCGCCGTAACCATGGATAATCTTCATCGTTTATCAGGATGCTTGGGTCAGCCTTGACTTTGAAGGGAGGAATTTCATGAAACTTTTCATAATCTTCAGACATGTCTGTCTTGCCCTCCACTCCCAGGATGTCCCTTTTTCCTGAAAGAACTATGTGGCGCTTTGGCTCATCGTATGATGTATTCGCTTCCTTATCTTTTCTTTTTCTCGGTCTGGTAGACATGTCCTTCACATAGATAACCTGTGCCACATCATTGGCTAGGACGAACGGTTCGTCATTGTATCCAAGATTTTTCAGATCCACTGTTGTCATTCCGTATTGTGGGTCTACCTGTACCCCGCCTCCTGACAGATTGACCCATTTACACTTAAACAAAGGGACATTAAAATCATGTCCGTAGTCAAGTTCCCATATGTCCACTATGTAACCATAATATGTGTCCTTTCCCCTCTCGGTTGTTGCATCAAAGCGGACACCGCTGTTTTGGTTGGTGCTCTTTTGATCTTGGACAATCGTGTAAAATGTATTTCCATTTATCTCGTATCCTTTGTAAATCAATACAGTCGAAGATGGTCCCCTGGACAACAAGTACAACTCATCACAAACAGTGTTGTCACCTCTGAGACGTGTTTCCAACCAACTGCTGAAAGTCCTGATGTGTTCACGTGTAATCCAGTCGTCGCACTGCTCCGGGTGTTTGGAGCGCAGACTGTTCTTGTGTTCATCGACATACGGGGTCACCAATGTAGAGTTCTGTAGAACTGTGTAGTGTGCTTGAGACCAAGAATAACCGTCCCTGCATTTTATTGAGTCCCTTCCAAGCGTGCCTTTTCCAGTCAGTCTGCCCTCGTACCGCGATTTAGGGAGACCTATCTTATTAAGGCCAGGAATGAAGTCAACACAAAACCCGATGACATCCTCTGTTTGATGGCCCATGGAGATGCTTCCTTCTGGTCTGGCGCGGTTACGGACATATTTCTTTAGGACTCCCATGAACCTCTCAAAGGGGAACATATTGTGTAGAAATACGGGCCCCAGAATGACAATCTCGTCGACTAGATGAACTAGGACGTGTGTCATGATATTGAAGAAGGATGGTGGGAACACAAGCTCGAAACTGACAAGACATTGCGTCACATCACTCCTTAGCCTTGGTACGATTTCTGGATCGATCACCTTCTGAGAGATTGCATTGAGGAATGCACATAGTTTCGCAATGGCTAATCGGACGTTTTCCGGTAGAAGCCCCCTCAATGCAACCGGAAGCAGTTGCGTCATAATCACATGGCAGTCATGAGACTTTAGGTTCTGGAACTTTTTCTCTGCCATATTTATTATTCCCTTTATATTCGACGAGAAGCCAGTCGGGACCTTCATACTGAGAAGGCATTCAAAGAAGATTTCTTTCTCTTCTTTCGTAAGAGCATAGCTGGCAGGACCTTCATACTGCTTCGGAGGGATGCCGTCTTTTTCGTGCAAACGTTGCAGGTCCTCCCGTGCCTCAGCTGTATCTTTTGTCTTTCCATACACGCCCAAGAAGCCTAGCAGGTTCACGCAAAGGTTCTTCGTCACGTGCATCACGTCGATTGAAGAGCGGACCTCTAGGTCTTTCCAGTAGGGTAGGTCCCAAAATATAGATTTCTTCTTCCACATGGGTGCGTGTCCCTCATCGTCATTCGGAACAGCTAGTGCGCCGGGGCCCTTTCCGAAGATTACATGTAAATCATTGACCATAGCAAGTATGATCACCGGTACGCATGGCGGGCTTCTTCCGGTGATCTGCCTCGCCTTTGAAATGCTTGCCTTTCTTTCGACATTGATGGTTGGTCGGAAGAAATCGACGATGGCCCAGGTACACATTCTTCCTGCACTTGTCCAGGTATATACTTTCAGTGTCATCTAAACAGTGCGTGCATGCGTGGTATCCTTTGTTTGTCTGTCCTGAAAGGTTACTGAGAGCGGGCCAATCGTTGATGGTCACGAACAGCAACGCCTTTAGGTCAAATTCCTCCTGTTTGTGCTCATCCCACGCACGTACACCGTTTCCATTCCACAGCTGTAAAAGTTCTTCAACTAATGGCCTTAGGTACACATCAATGTCGTTGCCGGGTTGCTTAGGGCCTTGGATGAGAACTGGCATCATAATGAACTTCCGCTTCATGCACATCCAAGGAGGAAGGTTATACATACATAGAGTCACGGGCCAGGTGCTGTGATTGCTGCTCTGCTCCCCGAAAGGATTAATGCCATCCGCGCTTAGAGCAAACCATACGTTCCTTGCGTCCTTTGCAAATTCGTCCCAGTACTTTCTCTCGATTTTTCTCCATTGCGACCCGTCAGCGGGTGCTCTCAACTTCCCGTCTTTCTTACGGTCCTCACTGTGCCATCGCATCAACTTGGCATGCTATCTGTTTCTAAACAAACGTTTCAACCGTGGTATTATAGGAGCATACCACATCACCTTCGCAGGAACCCTCTTCCTGGCGGGCTCGCCATCAACATCACCAGGGTCATCTCGTCTGATCTTATACCGCAACGCACCACATACCGGGCATGCGTTCAGATCGTTGTATGCACCGCGGTAGAGGATGCAGTCATTAGGGCATGCATGTATCTTCTGCACCTCCAATCCTAGAGGGCATACGACCTTCTTTGCTGCGTATGTACTGTCGGGCAATTCGTTATCCTTCGGAAGCTTCTTCTTCAATATTTTCAGTAGCTTCTCAAATCCTTTGTCAGCCACAGCATTCTCTGCCTTCCACTGCAGCAATTCCAGTACGGTACCGAGCTTTGTGTTGCCATCTTCGCAATTGGGGTACAACCCTTTTTTGTGATCCTCTAACATGCGATCGAACTTCAGCTTCTCCTTTTGACTTTCGCATTGTGTCATTGCATCGACAATGACCCGGCGAAGATCATCATTTGGTTCCTCTTGATCTTCAGCAGCTTCACCCGTTGCAGCATCATTGGGCACATCGTCTGGTTCCTCTTGATCTTCACCAGCTCCCCCCATTGCAGCATCACCGTATTCAGGGGGCACATAGTTGTCATCGTACTCTTCTTCTTCGCCGTCTTCCATCATAACCCCTATTTCACCGTGCCTCGTCCAAACATTATAGTGTGGCATGAAACCCTTGTAAAGCAGGTGGGAGTGAAGGATTTTTCGGTTAGAGTAAGACATCGTATTCACACATTGAGTGCATGGACAACACATAAAACCATTCTGCTTGTTTGCCTCTGCCACGTTTAGAAACTCACGCACGCCCTTAATGTACTCGGAGGTGTGTCTGTCACCGTACATCCATTGGCGGTTCATCTGCGTGCATTTATATATAATTAAGTGTGTCAAAAACCATTACAGAACATCATAAATAGATAATTAAGTGACCAATGGATAAAAGTTCATCATCACATTAAAACCAAAGTACATACATATATAGTTCTCATCTAACAACATATATAGCTCTCCATACACATCGAAACTATGTAAAACATTTCAACGCGAAAACAAATGCTATCATAATCGCAACCAAGGTAACAATTGATCCAACGGCATAATGATACCAAGCCTCGGTATGAATGGCATATTTTCTAATCTTTTTAATCTTCAACTGCATTGCATCCATCTTGATCTTGTGATCATCGACGACATCCGCAACATGCAACTCCAATATCATCTTCTCGTCCACAATTTTTTTTATTTTTTCCTTCAAGAATTTGTTTTCTTCTTCAACTAAATTTAACCTCTCGACAATAGGTTCCATCTTGATCTTGTGATCATCGATAACTTCCGCAACATGCAACTCCAATTCCATCTTCTCCTCCTCCATTTTTTCCAATTTTTTCTTTAACGAAATGTTTTCCTCTTCAACTAAATTTAACCTCTCCACAAGAGGGTCGGTTGGAATTTCCGGTTCAACTACCTCCTAGACATAATAAAACATCTATGCATGTCAGGTTGGTCGGCATAACTATCATAAGCACTAAAACAAATAGTTATAAATTAAAGATAATATACCACATCCGAATCGTAGACCGGACGAGGGCCCACGTGGGCGGATATCAAAACCATCGCACTATATAATAACAAGCAATAATAAACGTAAGAAAATTAGACAAATATCTATCTAAAGCAATAATAAAAGAAAGAAAAGCATGGACATAACAAGAGGCTCACCACGGTGGTGCCGGTGACGAGATCGGCGGGGGCGATCGACGGCGGCGAAGACGGGGACGGGACGTGACGGACCGCTAAACCTAGACAAATCTCGAAGAAAATAGAGCTTCGAGAGGAGAAAAGCTTAACTAGTGTGGCTCGGGCATTCCACCGAACATGTTGTGTGCATAGGAGGTGAGCTAGAGCACCACTAACCCCTCTCCCCCTCGGCCAGAAAAAAAACAGAGCAGTGAGCTCTGCTCTTGAGTGAGGGGGTTTATATAGGCAACTCACTGGTCCCGGTTGGTGCTACAAACCGGGGCTAAAGGGGTGCCTTTGGTCCCGGTTCATAAAACAAACCGGGACTAATAGTGGTGGGCCAGGAGCAAGAGCCATTGGTCCCGGTTTTTAGCTCCAACCGGGACCAATAGGTCCAGACGAACCGGGACCAATGGCCCACGTGGCCCGGCCGGCCCCCTGGGCTAACGAACCGGGTCCAGTACCCCCATTGGTCCCGGTTCTAGATTGAACCGGGGCTAATGGGCTGGATCAATGCCCTGTTTTCTACTAGTGATAATGTTTGGACGAGGCACGGAGAAATAGGGGTTATGATGGAAGACGGCGAAGAAGAAGAGTACGATGACAACTATGTGCCCCCTGAATACGGTGATGCTGCAATGGGGGGAGCTGGTGAAGATCAAGAGGAACCAGACGATGTGCCCAATGATGCTGCAACGGGTGAAGCTGCTGAAGATCAAGAGGAACCAAATGATAATCTCCGCCGGGTCATTGTCGATGCAAGGACACAATGCGAAAGTCAAAAGGAGAAGCTGAAGTTCGATCGCATGTTAGAGGATCACAAAAAAGGGTTGTACCCCAATTGCGAAGATGGCAACACAAAGCTCGGTACCGTACTGGAATTGCTGCAGTGGAAGGCAGAGAATGCTGTGGCTGACAAAGGATTTGAGAAGCTACTGAAAATATTGAAGAAGAAGCTTCCGAAGGATAACGAATTGCCCGACAGTACATACGCAGCAAAGAAGGTCGTATGCCCTCTAGGATTGGAGGTGTAGAAGATGCATGCATGCCCTAATGACTGCATCCTCTACCGCGGTGCATACAAGGATCTGAACGCATGCCCGGTATGCGGTGCATTGCGGTATAAGATCAGACGAGATGACCCTGGTGATGTTGATGGCGAGCCCGCCAGGAAGAGGGTTCCTGCCAAGGTGATGTGGTATGCTCCTATAATACCACGGTTGAAACATTTGTTTAGAAACAGAGAGCATGCCAAGTTGATGCGATGGCACAGTGAGGACCGTAAGAAAGACGGGAAGTTGAGAGCACCCGCTGACGGGTCGCAGTGGAGAAAAATCGAGAGAAAGTATTGGGAGGAGTTTGCAAAGGACCCAAGGAACGTATGGTTTGCTTTAAGCGCGGATGGCATTAATCCTTTCGGGGAGCAGAGCAGCAATCACAGCACCTGGCCCGTGACTCTATGTATGTATAACCTTCCTCCTTGGATGTGCATAAAGCGGAAGTTCATTATGATGCCAGTTCTCATCCAAGGCCCTAAGCAACCCGGCAATGACATTGATGTGTACCTAAGGCCATTAGTTGAAGAACTTTTACAGCTGTGGAATGGAAACGGTGTACGTGCATGGGATGAGCACAGACATGAGGAATTTGACCTAAAGGCGTTGCTGTTCGTGACCATCAACGATTGGCCCGCTCTTAGTAACCTTTCAGTACAGACAAGCAAAGGATACCACGCATGCACACACTGTTTAGATGACACTGAAAGTATATACTTGGACAAGTGCAGGAAGAATGTGTACCTGGGCCATCGTCGATTTCTTCCGACCAACCATCAATGTCGAAAGAAAGGCAAGCATTTCAAAGGCGAGGCAGATCACCGGAAGAAGCCCGCCATGCGTACCGGTGATCACGTACTTGCTATGGTCAATGATTTACACGTAATCTTTGGAAAGGGCCCCGGCGCACTGATACGTCCAAAACGTATCTATAATTTCTGCTTGCTCCATGCCTCTTTTGTGTAATATTGCTATGATATTTATGCACTTCCATACACTTTTGATCATATTTGGACTAACCTACTAATGGTTGCAAAAGTGCACAATGTTCTTGTTTTACACTTTATTGTGTAGGAATTACTTGGAAATTGACAAAAACGCAAAAGGAGTCGTATTGGAGTAGGACTCTGACTTTCCTGAAATCTGTCTGAGAACGTTTTTTGAAGATGGTCACGTTCCGGCCGGAAGACGACGTCAAACGGAAAAAGTCTAGTTGCGAAAGTTGTGGGGAATTTTGAGAGGATGCTTCTGGATATAAAATTCGTCTAAATCGGAGTTCGGACGGCCGAGAAAATCCCGTTTTACTGAAGCCCAAAATCTGATGACGGGAATCCGAGAGTCTATATAAAGAAAAAGGAAACCTAGGTCACCAAGGGCCACGAATTTTCCTCCTCCCAAGCAGCCGTCTTGGAGGGGAGGACCAGCACCATTGCAACACCATCCACAAGGAAGAAGGGGGGCCAGGGAGCCGCTGCCCCCGAGTGCCGCCGCCGCCCCGGAGGGCTGCCGCCGCCGCCACGGCTGCCGCCGGCCGCCTCCTCCTCTCCGGGCTGCACCTCTCCATCAACACCACCATCAATCTCTTGCTCACCATGGCCATGTCTGAGTAGTCTTCTCCGGGGCTGAGGGCTTGTACGTGTAGCTATGTGGTTATCTCTCTCTCCCATGATGTGATCTTCGTTGTGATCATAGGCTATGTTAATCTAGGGTGATCCCATGATACTTCCCCTTCCTCTATGTATTGGATTGATGTACTCACTTGTCTTTATCTAGTATAATCCCCGAGACCAAGGTGACAGCGGTCTATTGGACATGGATTAGACGAATATTTTCATGAGTGATTTCCTCTTTTGTGTGTTGATTGAAGATTGAGAGTCTCTTGGTGCTTGTCTTTGACTATCCTTTTGATATATTGTGGTGATTGTGGTACTCTCTTTAGATGGCCGCGGTGACATTGGGAAATCCATAGATTGAGAATTACGAACTTTGAGGTGTGCTTTTGTAGCCCTACATAATTCTCGTCCTCTCTTGACCACAAAGGAATGACCTCCGAGTGCGTCTCCATTGCATGTTTTATGGGAAATATCATGTGTTCCGATTATGTTAATGTTGTTGGGAGTTGCCACTAGTGAAAGTATGATCCCTAGGCCTTGTTTCCACCATTGCAATACCAATTGTGCTCACGTTTACCACTTGTTTGCTTGCTGCACTTTTTATTACAGATTTATATTACTTTGCTTTGCCACTCCTATCATCTATATTTTACCATCTCTTCGCTGAACTAGTGCACCTATACATCTGACAAAGTGTATTGGGTGTGTTGGGGACACAAGAGACTTCTTGTTTCTTAATTGCAGGGTTGCTTCAAAGGGGTACGTTCAACCTCCACTTCCCTGAGTTCGATAAACCTTGGGTTACTCACTTAAGGGAAATTTGCTGCTGTCCTACAAACCTCTGCTCTTGGAGGCCCAACACTGTCGACAGGAATAGAAGCGTGTAGTAAACATCACACACTAGCTGTTCCGAATGACGCTGAGGGACACGCACCCATGTGGAAGAAGAAATCTATATTTTGGGACCTACCCTACTGGAAAGACCTAGAGGTCTGCTCTTCAATCGACGTGATGCACGTGACGAAGAACCTTTGCGTGAACCTGCTAGGCTTCTTGGGCGTGTATGGAAAGACAAAAGATACAGCTGAGGCACGGGAGGACCTGCAACGTTTGCACGAAAAAGACGGCATCCCTCCGAAGCAGTATGAAGGTCCTGCCAGCTATGCTTTTACGAAAGAAGAGAAAGAAATCTTCTTTGAATGCCTGCTCAGTATGAAGGTCCCGACTGGCTTCTCGTCGAATATAAAGGGAATAATAAATATGGCAGAGAACAAGTTCCAGAACCTAAAGTCTCATGACTGCCATGTGATTATAACGCAACTGCTTCCGGTTGCATTGAGGGGGCTTCTACCGGAAAACGTCTGATTAGCCATTGTGAAGCTATGTGCATTCCTCAATGCAATCTCTCAGAAGGTGATCGATCCAGAAATCGTACCAAGGCTAAGGAGTGATGTGGCGCAATGTCTTGTCAGTTCGAGCTTGTGTTCCCACCATCCTTCTTCAATATCATGACACACGTCCTAGTTCATCTAGTCGACGAGATTGTCATTCTGGGCCCGTATTTATACACAATATGTCCCCCTTTGAGAGGTTCATGGGAGTCCTAAAGAAATATATCTGTAACCGCGCCAGGCCAGAAGGAAGCATCTCCATGGGCCATCAAACAGAGGATGTCATCAGGTTTTGTGTTGACTTCATTCCTGGCCTTAATAAGATAGGTCTCCCTAAATCGCGGTACGAGTGGAGACTGACTGGAAAAGGCACGCTTGGAAGGGACTCAATGATATGCAGGGACGGATATTCTTGGTCTCAAGCACACTACACAGTTCTACAGAACTCTACACTAGTGACCCCGTATGTCGATGAACACAAGAACAGTCTGCGCTCCAAACACCCGGAGCAGTGCGACGACTGGATTACATGTGAACACATCAGGACTTTCAGCAGTTGGTTGGAAACACGTCTCAGAGGTGACAACACTGTTTGTGATGAGTTGTACTTGTTGTCCAGGGGACCATCTTCGACTGTATTGATTTACAAAGGATACGAGATAAATGGGAATACATTTTACATGATTGTCCAAGATCAAAAGAGCACCAACCAAAACAGCGGTGTCCGCTTTGATGCAACAACCGAGAGGGGAAAGGACACATATTATGGTTACATAGTGGACATATGGGAACTTGACTACGGACATGATTTTAAGGTCCCTTTGCTTAAGTGCAAATGGGTCAATCTGTCAGGAGGCGGGGTACAGGTAGACCCACAGTACGGAATGACAACAGTGGATCTGAAAAATCTTGGATACACTGACGAACCGTTTGTCCTAGCCAATGATGTGGCACAGGTTATATATGTGAATGACATGTCTACCAGACCGAGAAAAAGAAAAGATAAGGAAGCGAATACATCATACGATGAGTCAAAGCGCCACATAGTTCTTTCAGGAAAAAGGGACATCCTGGGAGTGGAGGGCAAGACAGACATGTCTGAAGATTATGAAAAGTTTCATGAAATTCCTCCCTTCAAAGTCAAGGCTGACCCAAGCATCCTGATAAACGATGAAGATTATCCATGGTTACGGCGCAATAAGCAAATGACACAAGCGAAGAAAAAGTGAAGACTTTTTTCCGCAACTATTATGATGATACCATGCCAACTTTGTAACAAACGAGTATGATACCATTGTCCGTTTGTAATATTCAAATTTCAATACTACTTGCACTAACAGAAAGTTTGTAATTGGTTTTACCAGAAAGAATTAAAAAAAAGCAAAAAACAAAAAAAAAATAATGCAGAAAACAAAAAAAAAAGTTGCAGAAAAAATAAAAAATAGCAACAATAAGTATTTCATTGTAAGTAGAAACAAAATAAAATAAATAAAGCAACAAAGAAAACA
>LR738715.1:20250319-20326331 GCA_902687465.1 Secale cereale | reverse complement strand
TTTTTCTACAGCGGATGAAGCTTTTCTGCCATGGCTGGAGCTTTTTCCCATTCCGATCGAAACATTTTTTCACACCGGTTGAATCTTTTCTTGATGCCGCTTGAAGCTTTTTCCCACACCAATGAAGCTTTTATACCATGGCTGAAGCTTTTTCCCATTCCGATCGAAACATTTTTTCACACCGGTTGAATCTTTTCTTGATGCCCCTTGAGGCTTTTTTCTGCACCGGATGAAGCTTTTTCTTCTACGCCGGTTGTAGCTTTTTTTATGGTTGACGCTTTCTCTGGCGCTCGCCGCAGCTTTTCTCCGATGGTGGGTCTACGGCGGCGAGCCCGCGTGTGCGGCGCTCTCATCTCAGGCGAGGGAAATACGACGAGGGTCGCCGGCGCTCGCCGCAGCTTTGTTGGACAAATAAGCCGCGGCGGCGAGCCGGTCGAGTTGGGCGCGTGTATGGGCGTGCGCCGGGCGTGATGAGCGCGTCGGGTCCGCGAGTGTGCGTGCGTGTGGAGTGCACGGGTGTGTCCGTGGGCTAGTACACGGTAGGTGTGTGTAGTGTGTGATGTTCTGTTGGCTGGATCGGGGGAGCGTTGGAGTCGGTCATGCATGGGCGGGCGCGCACGACCAGGGCATGTATGTGCATGCTGCGTGGGGCGTGGAAGGCGCGGGCTGGAACGGCCGCTCGGCGTGGTTTGGGACGTGGCTACATGACCGACGAGTCCCAGGTATAAATACCCAATGCGTTGTAACAGATGAATCAATCGAGTTTGTTGCTCAAGGGAATACAAGGCCGTACGTGCGGCTGCAGTGTTCGTGCGCTGGGAAGAAATACTGTTGTGTCTCCCTGCTCCTTCTTCTTCTGTACTTCTCTTGGTCTACCTCCAGTCCGGTGAGTGAGTGAGAGAGAGCTCCGGTGAGTGCTAGGGCAAGAGTAGACACCAACAATTGGTATCAGAGCCTCGTTGCGATGGTGATCGCCGGCGATGTCGCTCATCCCGTACACCGGTGGACCGGGCAGCTCACTGCCGCAGCCGGTGCCGATGCTCACCGGTGATTACTACACCGCGTGGGCAATCAAAGTCGAGGCCAATCTCGACGCGGCTGGGCTGTGGGAGGCAGTGGTGGTGCCGGAGGACGCGGCGGCGGCGGTGATTGCCAAGAAGGACAAGTCGGCACGGGCTTACCTACTCGGGGCGCTCGCGGAGGATCTGCTGCTCCAGGTGGCGTCCAAGAAGACGGTGGCGGAGGTGTGGAGCAGCCTCAAGCCGAGGTTCGTCGGTGCGGACCGAGTCCGGGCGGCGCGGCTGGGCACTCTCCGAGGGGAGTTTGAGATGCTGCGCATGGCGGAGGGCGACACGCTGGATGGGTTCGCCGGCAAACTCGGCGGCATGGCGGCACGCTACGCGGGACTCGGGTCGACGCTGGACGACGCCGCGATGGTGAAGAAGCTCCTCGATTCTGTGCCGGATCGCTTGTACGCGGCGGTGGCCGGAATGGAGCAGTTTTGCGACGTCTCCACCATGCCGTTCGAAGACGCGCTCGGTCGCCTTAAGGCCTTCGACGAGCGGCTGCGACGGCGTGGACAGGCAGGCGGCGAGCGGGCAGACGGCCAGCTCATGCACACGGCGGCGCAGTGGCGAGCACGGGAGCGGCAGAGGGGCGGTGCTCGGGACGACGACGACGGGCGGAGCGTGGCGTCGGGCTACGGTGGCAACAGGCGCGGCCGCTGCTATAAGTGCGGTGAGCGCGGCCATTTCAAGCGAGAATGCCCCAGCTTCGGAAGGCGCCAGCGGAGGAGCACGCGATGATGGTGGACGCCGGTGTCGAGGATGGCGGCCTGCTCTGAGCCGCGTCTTAGGGGGAGAGTGTTGGACAAATAAGCCGCGGCGGTGAGCCGGTCGAGTCGGATGCGTGTATGGGCGCGCGTCGGGTCCGCGAGTGTGCGTGCATGTGGAGTGCACGGGTGTGTCCGTGGGCTAGTAGACCGTAGGTGTGTGTAGTGTGTGCTGTTCTGTTAGCTGGATCAGGGGAGCGTTGGAGTCGGTCATGCATGGGCGGGCGCGTACGACCAGGGCATGGATGTGCATGCTGCGTGGGGCGTGGAACGCGCGGGCTGGAATGACCGCTCGGCATGGTCTGGGACGTGGCTACATGCCCGGCGAGTCCCAGGTATAAATACCCCATGCGTTGTAACAGATGAATCAATCGAGTTTGTTGCTCGAGGGAATACAAGGCCGTACGTGCGGCTGCAGCGTTCATGCGCTGGGAAGAAATACTATTGTGTCTCCCTGCTCCTTCTTCTTCTGTACTTCTCTTGGTCTACCTCCAGTCCGGTGAGTGAGTGAGAGAGAGCTCCGGTGAGTGCTAGGGCAAGAGTAGACACCAACAAGCTTTTCTCTCCCCGACGCCCGGCTGTTGCTCCCTTTTTCCGATTGACGATGCGGGAGAATAAGGCAGACAGGAGTGTTGGTCGGAGTAGACGAAGTGGTCGGGGTAGATGACGGCGACGCTGGCGACGGGCTGGTGCTTGGACGAAGACGAAGGGGGTGGACGGGCGACGGCGGCAGCTACGAAGGTAGCGGCGGCGGCGGCCAAAGAAGAGCGGCGGCGGCGGCCTGACGGCGGCGGCGGCGGCTAGGTTAGGTTTGCGGCGGCGATGCTCGAAGTAGGCGAAGAACCCTGACAGCGTGACGAAGACCGGCGCGGACGGTGGCGTTCCCGCGCCAAGGGAGACGGCGCGGTGTATACCACGGGAGGTCGACGCGCGGTGACGACGGAGTGGACCGCGGGCCGCGACGCTACGGCCCGAAGGGGCGACGCAGCGGCGGCAGGCGGGTCGGGGCGACGGCGGGAAGACCTCGGGGCGGCGGCGGGGACCGCGGGTCGCGACGCTGCGGCCCGAAGGGGCGGCACAACGGCGGTTCGCGAGTCGGTGCAACCGCGGGGACAGCCTCGGGGCGGCGGCGGGGACCGCGTATCGCAGCACTACGGCCCCAAGGGGCGACGCAGCGGCGAAGCACGAGTCGATGCAGCCGCGAGGAGAACCACGGGGGCGGCGGCGCTGCGGCCTGACGGGGCGACGCAGCGGCAGCCCGATGCTCGATCGGTGAAGAGGCGCGCTGAACTCGGGGACGATCTTCACGGGACCTGCGGAGGCGCGCGTGATCGACGGGCCAGGTCGATCGCGCGGCGTAGATGAGGTGGATCGCGGCGGCGAGCGGGTGATCAAGCCGATCGCGCGCGAGGTCGGGGACGCCGCTCGGTGGAGGAGTGATGGCGGAGTCCCGTATGAGGCCGGCGACGGCGGACGGAACGGGACGTCAGCGCCGGCACCCGGGCTGCCAAAGCAGCGCCGGCGCCCGGGCAGCGAGGCCCGAGCGACCAACGGAGCAACGATGCCCGAGTTGAGGCAGACGACGAGCCTGATGCAGCCGAGGACGAGGCCGACGAGGTAGACCGCCGGGCCGCCGTGCAGACGCGGCGGAAGCGGGTGACGTGAATGGACTGGCGGGCCGGCGCGCGAGCGACGGCTATGATTGGCCGTCGCATGATGCGAGGCCGCCGGGTCGGGGCGATGCAGGTGTTCCGGTCGGAGCAGGGCGGTGACGGCCGGCGCAGGGCGACGGGCGGACCGACGCGCGGACGGCGGCTGGCCCGGACAGGCCACCTCGTCGCGCGTGGTCGCCGGGTCGGAGGAGAGGCCGGCTGGTCGCGCCAGGGTCGGAGTAGAGGCGCACTGGGTCGACGGCGGCGGTGGGCGACGCAAACCGATCAAGATTAGATCGGAAAACCAAAAAGAAAAACGCCGATCAAAACGACCGGCGAGAGAGCGAAAAAACCTGGAGCAAGGGCTCAGGAAAAAGACTCTCTAGGGCAGCCGGCCAACACGGCCGGCGGACGAACCCTAGGTACGGGCGGCGCGGCCCCCGGCGGCGGTCATGGAGGCCGACCGCCCCGGGGGCGGCGCGCGGGTGCGGAAGCGGTGGTGGCTAGGGTTTAGGATCGACTTGCGATAGATACCATGTTAGAAGGGAGAGAGGGATTGGTGGAATAGTTGATTGTATTGCTTGAGCCTCGTGGGCATATATATAGGAGTACAATGATCTACTTGAAGTACAAGACAAGCCAGAACAAATCCTAGTCTATCTCTTCTTTCCTAATAAATATTATACTCAACAAGGAGGAAGAAGGAGGGGATGAAGTGGGGAGGAGCGCTGAATCGTGCGGCCCGATGCGCGCGCATCATGGGGCTGCGGCGCCGTCGCCGTCGCCTAGCAGTGGCGTAGGACCAATGGCAGCCAACCAAAACAAGCAGCTAGAAGTTAAAAGATAGAGCTTCTCGCTCCACGAACCGACGTAGAGCGAAGGATCGTGTTAGATTAAATTCCTTAGTTTGTGCGAGAATGATAAATCGGACGTCTCAGATTGCTTTGGTACATGGAGCAATGCTATTGGCCGGTGTCGCGACTCACGAGGAGAGGATTGTGGTTTCATTACGGCGTGTTCCCGTCGTCGATACGACACGCACATGGCGGCGGCGCCAGAAGCACCATCGCAGCCGCGGATGACCGACCGGCGTGATCTCACCAGCAGACTCTCCGATGGGGTCCTCGGCAACATCATCTCCTTCCTGCCGACGTGGGATGGCTGCTGCACGCAGGTGCTCTCCAGCCGGTGGCGTCCGATCTGGAGCACCGCGCCGCTCAACCTCGACGGCACCTTGCCTGACAAGACCGTGACCAGCCTCCTCTCTTGTCACCTTGGCCCCGTCCGCCGCATCTCGGTCAGCATAGCCCCTCTTTCCCACTGCTGCGACCGCCGCACGAGGAGCCAGATCGACGACCACGCCGCCACGGTCTACGGTTGGCTCCGCTCCCGTGGCATCGCCTACCTTGAGGAGCTCCGGCTCGTCTACATATACGAAATCTACAACAGGGACGTGCTTCCGCCATCCGTGTTCCGCCACCTGCCCGCGCTCCGTGTGGCCACGTTCGGCTGTTGCCGTCTGCCGCCAAACCTGGCCGTGGACTTCCCTCTCCTCCAGCAGCTCACGCTGCACAGGATCACCATTACACAGGAGGCTCTGAGCGCCTTGCTGTGTTACCTGTGTGACGGCATATCACAACTCTACGTTGGAACAAGCTCTTTTCAGGTAATTACATCTTTGATTTCTAAAATCTCACACCAGTTACTACTATACTTCGACCCTGTTCGGAGTCAATCCAGCTCCTAAAAATACGAGGAGCTGGAGCATCCGTTTCCTTGCTCCGTGCTTTTTAACTCCAGTTCCGGGAGCAGAGTTGAGGTGTGGCGGACCTCCGAACAGGGCCGAAGTCTATTATTCCTTATATGTGTTTGATCTAGTTTATTTTTTCTTGTAGCAAATGGTTGACCTTGGGTTGACAACGACAATGCACACAGTGAATGTTTTGGCTCTCAATTATGTCGGCTCTGATATCGATGCTGTTCTTGCCTTCCTTATGTGCTTCCCCTGCTTGGAGAGGCTATATATCGGTGTAAGTGTTCATTTTTGTTCCATTGTTTACGATGTTAAATAAGCATTTGTCAATCTTATGATCAATGTTAACCAAGGTTTTCTCATATATAACCCCCAAGACAGTTATTCCCATGGGGGTCGCAAAAGATACTAAAAAAATGAGTCAATTACACCACCGGTGCTTGAACTTGGCGTGAAAAATCACTTTAGTGCTAAAACTTGTGGTGTACATTGAATCGGTGCAACAACTTGGCTTTCTTGTGCAAATACGGTGCAAAATGCAATTGAGTACGCCCACGGGGCTGACTAGGCGTGACAGGGTGGCATGGGTCCCCCCTGTCAGTAGTAAAAACTGTATACAATCACAAAAACTAGTACTGCTCTGTCTCGAACACAAGTACTGCAGCGTGCACACTGAAGTTACTAGCCAGTGCAGCCCCAACATTTTGCACAGCTAGCTTAAATATCTTATAACAATGACGCTCACTGGGCATGGACTGCAGTTAGTGCGGCTCATTCTGTACGCGGTAATTGTTTTTAAGATATTTGCAAAATACATGTAGTAAGTAATAAAATAATGTTTAAATATTAATATAAATATTATACATGAAAATTTATGGTTAGTAAATAAAATAATTCGAAATGTTTAATGAATACGAACATTTTTGTACACTCGTGGCTCATATTTAAATTATACAAAATATTGAATAAAAAGATTTACTAAATATTTATGACCATCAACATCTGTATAATTTTCACTTGTGACCTATATAATTTCTTTACATAACTTAAGTATTACCACTATTGAATATTCATATCAACATTTTATTTTCTAAATTATGAATATTTTTTATTATACATTATTTTAAACAACATACCTATGAGTTATAAAATTATGTGTATAATTATTTAAAAGTTTATATAATTAAGAATAATAATGTATATGAATTATAATTTAAGAGATACTTGTATTCATACAAACATTTTTCTATGATTCATAAACTAAGTACATGAATATTTCAAAATAATACATGACAATTTTTATGTAAGTTATTTCATTGTTATGTATATAATATTATAACAAACCGATATAACACACCAGTATATATTTTTCTATTTGTGTGTTAATACATGTTTTTTGAGAAAACACACAATCTTTAATAAAACAACTTCTTGAACAAACATAATTTTGTTCTAAAGGATGACTAGTTTTAGTAAAATTGTATTTTTTTACTTATGTGAGCATTTATTTGAATATATATACAAACTTGTTTAAATGACTTAGTTATATGTATAGTATAAAATTAATAATTCAGTATTTTACGAAATTACATGAAAAATTTCTAATTGGAGTGGAAGGATCAGTTACAGGTCTTTATGTGGTCGCTAGTTCGAGTTCCTAAGCCATCTTTTTTAACTTGTGTGTATCAAAAATCTTAATTTTCATTCTTTAAGGAAAATTGTATAAAAGATATGTATTCATATGAGACAACAAATTCCCAAGGCTGGGGTGGCTAGTTGCGCACGGCCTGTACCAACAGGTCCTCGGATTGAGTCCGCAGTTGACCAATTTTGTTTTTTCTCATGTAATGTATGTAGGGTGCTGAGACAACTAATTATTTTTACCCATGTCACTAGCTTTTTTGTGAGTAGAAAAATGTTGAGGGTGTTTTGGCAAACAAGCAGGCCAAAAGTCTCCAACATACGGTCGCTGACATTGGACCCACTCCACGCTGTCACACCTAGTCAGCCCCGTGGGCGTATTCAGTTGCATTTTACACCGTATTTGCATGCCTAAGCCAAGGTGTTGCACCGGTTCAATGTACACCGCAAGTTTTAGCACTAAAGTGACTTTTGGCGCCAAGTTGAAGCATCGATGATGTAATTGACTCTAAAAAAATCACGAAAGTATACCTCGGTGGATGATCCAACTAAATGCCTAGAGCTCCATCTAAAAAAAGTGGCGCTCCAGGACTACCGTGGCAAGGGTCCAGAAGTTGACTTTGCCAGATTTTTTGTTTTGAACGCGAAAGTGCTGGAGAGAATGGAAATTGGACTCGTTCACAACCGCGATGAGGAATGGATGACTAAT
Organism: Secale cereale; assembly: GCA_902687465.1. NCBI lineage: Eukaryota > Viridiplantae > Streptophyta > Magnoliopsida > Poales > Poaceae > Secale > Secale cereale. The sequence continues at coordinate 20,318,745 of LR738715.1, read as the reverse complement.
CATTTCAGAGAACTAAAAGTGGGAGACCGAGCTTCTTGCGGTGCTCAATTTGAATTCAAAATAAATTCTTTCTATAGTTTGAAAGATAAGAAGAAGCTTACCCATGATCTGTCAATGGCTGATCCGTTTGACACATCCTTCTTCGGCGGATATGTTTCACTTTGAGAAGGTATACTCGAGCTTAGAGCACAAAAAATGTAATATTTGGCAGTATAAAGTTATTTCACCCATTTGATGCTCTGTCACTACAACTTTCCCTAGTTCATGCAGCTATGGTATACCAAGTTTTGTGGCCCAGTCGAGCATATACAACAGGAGGATGTGCCCAGCTCAAGCGTCGAATAGTAAGCTTCTAAAGTGTCACAAAATTGTAGAATAAATTCGTGAGCTTGCCCAGGTCAAACGTGTGCTTGTGTGTCTGTGTTTTACTGTCCACTCTTGTCGACTAAAAGTCCTGATTCGGTATAATATGTAACTGTCACTAAATTGCACCACGTAGTATCATAACCTTACATGGCAATTTCTCCTTTGGCAGTCTCAGCAACTTTTGGCATGTCTTCTACTTGGATCGAGGCCATCTTCCTATATATATACACATACCATAAGCAACTCGGGCATAAGTACAACCTGTCCACGGCGCTCCCCTCACAAGCACACTAGAGAGGGGTGACGTGCACGACATGACACATATGGTGGGGCGCGCTTATGATGGCAGTGCCTGTGCCCTCCTGGTCGCTAGTGGGCGCTGCACTCATCTGTAATCTACCCGACAAGGTCCTCGGCGCCATCATCTACTCGCCAAGCACATGATCTCGCTCACTGGTGGCACTGGCGCACACACTAATTTCAGCTTCAAATGCATTCATTGCAAAAGAAGAGGTGTATGTAAGCATCAATGATCACCACTCTTTCAAAGTATCGCAAAACCAACTAGCCCGAGCTTCCCAGTTTGCTCGACGAAAGACCGTGAACAGATAGGGCCTTCGATCCCTGAGGTGGGCGAAGCCATGGATGGCATGGCTTCTTTAGGTGGGGTGCCTTAGAGCATCTCCATCCGCGCCCCCAACAGGCCCCCCCAGGCCACTTTTTCGGCGCCGGCGCTGAAAAAATGGCCCAGTCGCGCCCTCAGGAGCCCGTTTTCCGCCTGATTGGGCCGAAATTGACGCCGGCGTACCCAACTCGAACCCGGCGCGCTGGGGTCGCCTGGGGGCGCCGGACGGGCCGTTTTTGGCGCGAAATGTGATGGGCCCGCCATGTCGGCGACGCGCCGCTTCGTCGTCCGCATCGCCTCGTTTCCCGCAGGAATCAATGCCAAAGCTGCCACGCCGTCGCCTCCATTGATGCCGCGCCTGCTGCGATGCCGCGCCTGACAAGACGGCCATGAGGTGAGCGAGCGAGGACTACGTCCGCGAGCAGGTGGCTTGCCAGCGCCGCGCCCTCGAGGAACTCAAGGCGCGCCACCGCCGCCCCGTCCGCGAGGTGGACGGCGTCCTCTACCTCGACAATGACGAGGAGGAGGCCTGGCCATCCCGCGTCGGCGACCCTGGACAGGGCTGCAGCAGGAACGGCGGCGGGTGGCAGGGCGAGGACGATGAGGACGAGGACGACGACGACGACGACGACGACGGCGGAGACTACACCGACTTCTACAAGCGCCTAGGCATGTAGAAGTCGGACGGCGGCGAGGCGCGGCGAGGACGGCGTAGCTAGGCCGTGTTTGTTTTTTTATTTGTTTTTTGTACAAATTTGAATGAATGTCGCCGAGTTTGGATGAATTTCGACGACTTTGTGCCAAAAAAACGCCGAATTCGTTTAGCCCTGGGCCGACCTTGGGGCGACGACTGGGAACGCAGTCGCCCCCACACCGAAATTCTCGTCGGCTCACCCCCAGGACGCGTTTTTTCGGCATCCTGGGGGGCCGAACGGCTGGAGATGCTCTTACATATGCAGGATGCAGCAACTGGGCTTCAGTTACAGAATTTCCTCAACACTTCATTACTTGATTTGAGGCAGTGACTCACTGTAACTGCATAAGAAGTTCCTTAATACATCAAAGTGGGGTCACACTTCTTTCAGGAACCATGTCCGTCCAAAGGCTCAATAATCCAGTACTCCTAATAACCATGATAATCATCATTTGCACCTCCTCGGGTAAAGAAGATGGAGCAACCATTCATCACCCGTGTTTGGAATTTGTTCGAAGTTAAATGAGATTCCCTCTGCATCAACTTCCAGAGATGGCTGCCATGCTGATACCGGCATGTGATCAGGGCATGATAAGAATTCTTGTTTCCAATAGGATAGCTGCACATGCTTCATGGTGTGTGCTACATGCACCACTGGTGGATCGCTGCACATGCAATCACATTTCATGGTGGTAGGCACTTATAACTGAGAATAATCAAAGTTCCTAAGGGAACCATCTAACATAATCATCTTTCTATCTTAGCGATATGCATATTCTCCGAATATCATACACATCAACTGGTAGAAAGTGCTCCCTTAGAAGTTGTACATTCCAGCTGGCTATTTTTAGGTCTAGAAGTCTAAATCACTATTGAGATGGCATCCCCATTTTGTGGATATCAGCCAAAGGAAGGACATATAGGGATCCATGGGTCTTGCCAAGTTCTGATCGCCATATCATCACATGTTTGCCAGCTCTACTCTGGGTTTGTTGCGATGCCAAACAGTGAACTGTTGCCAAGACAGGGTCCACCAGATTCCTACTTATTTTAGATGACTAGATCCCTTGGGTTATATTTTAGCTATAGAAGTTTTGCAACGAGACTTTGCTGGGCCTGGAGTAGCCTCCATGCTTACTTAGCAACTAATGCCCGATTAAATGATCCCATATTTTAAAACAACCTATGACCCATAGATTTTGGAAGAACCATTTTATGCCAAGCAAGCCATGCAATCTTTCTGGCCAATAGTATTTTTTTAGAAGGGAACAAGACACCGCATATTTGGCAAATAAATGCTGATTTTTAAGTAGGTATTGATTATGATTGCTCGCACTAATATGAATTTCCATGCATTACATGTGTTATGGCATTGCAATTTTGATGTTTACCGGTGTTGTATCCATACATGATCTCTCACACCATTTTGTCACATGCATAGACTATTATTTGCTAAATGGAGAATCTTAAGATAAAGTTCTTACAATAAACTGCAGGTGTATCTTCATGTGCCTTGCAAGAGGCCGATGTTGAATCGATGTTGTTGTGACATGAACAGTTTACCACTAAGAAAGCAAGAGATTGCGAGAGACACTATGACTTGTGGTATATTGACAGCCAACAAGCTTGAAGATGAGTTGTAGCCACTTATTCTTTCAACCTGAGGAAATCAGAGATCATGATGTGCTCTAGATAATCCAGTCCAGTACAAATTAAACACACCATGAAACAGGGATGAAGCTGCCTATATAGGACCAGGTTAGCTGATCCCATAGACTTCTACAAATCCTCACTAAATCCTACTACAAAATTTGCAACCTAGCGTAATAGAGCTGACACCATTGGGTTTAATTTCTAGCTTCATCACTGCCGTGAAAGGCATGCTTGATTTCATTGAGAAGGCACGACAAGGCATGTCTAATTTCATTCCTCAGTTGTTTTTTGCCACAACGAATGGTTGCAGGACGTTTCCAGATAATTTGGTTGTAGTGTTGAGCAATACTACATATTTATTTATTTTTACTCATGAAAAATGAATTTCTTACTACCTTCGATCCATATTACTTTCACTCAACCGGATGTATCTAGCATAGAAATACATCTAGATACATTCATTTGATCGACAAGTACTATGGATCAGAGGAAGTGCTATATTTTCGGTAAACAAAGTAAGCAAGAAACAAGATGTGCTCCGAGGTAAAAAATGTTCTTTGAGGAGGCCACGATACATGCACCGTTTAATATTTTTTGACGCAATCTCACCAAGGGGGAAAGGTGCTCCTACGATAGAATAGAGCTGGCCCACTTTATATGGAAAACAAGGCTGAACATGACACATGACACGACTGGTTAAAGGATAATCATGCAAAGCCCCAACTACAAAAAACAAAAGAGAAAATATCAACAATGCTAACGACGTCCAACTCGAGCTCCAGCACCAACATGTCCACATCCCGAAGAGAAGTCACTAAGGTCTTTGGAGGGGCCTTCAAGAAGGAAACTGGCCCACTTGTGTGACGTTGCCACTGACATCAACCCCCGTCAAACACTTAAGCTTTAAGCTTGGGTCACCCTTAACTGCCCCGCCAAATCTCGAGAAAAAGTCCTACCACATCAACACCCCCATGAGAAACCGATGAACCGCTGCCTAGAGGAGGAGAGGAACCCTTCGACGACCGCACCGAAGTGAGTGGTGCCATAGTGCTTGCGTAACTGGTATCCATTTTTGCTTGCACCATTGGCCAAAATGTCATTACCCATGGTCCACTCTGAGCTAATCAATTATATGGTCCACCTGGAAACTACATTGTACAGGGCCTACAATATAGGACAGACTTGGGATCCCTTTTGCTATTTTGACTAGATAATAATGTGATCTTCTAACTAGTTTTGGTCGATTCAAGGGAGCAGTTTTACTCTATTATCACCAGTAGAACTTGAGTCGATTCTTTCAGTTATGAGCTAATCGAAGACTTGTACAGTCTAATGGGTCCTCGCTGGAATTTTTCATCAATGGGATGCAATGGGAGGTTTAGTTTGCTATAACCGGAGGTTCCACCTGTATTGTATGTATTATTGCTGCATGGGTGCATGATTATAAATACTTATGATTATAAATTGGAGACATCTTTTATGTCCAAACTGACTTGGCGGTTCTCTTCGAATGTCACAGGAGATGACAGGTCAATTTTGGAAGAAAAAAAACAAACCTAGGAAATATGGTCCCCAGGTACTCCCTCGATTGATCGATCAATGCTTGTGTGCATGCATCTTCTTATTATTCACTTTTATACTACTAGTTAGACTAATTAGCATACTATACAGGAAAAGTAGTGTGCAGGAAGCCCCATTAGTAAATTTATGAACAAGAGTCAATTCGAATATTATCTGGCCTTACTATTCCCTTGCTAGCTAGGTTAATGCTTTGGCCGTGCTCTGTTGTGATCTGTTATATAAGTTCTGTTAATGCTTTGGAGTACTTTTTATCCAATAAGGAATCAGCTACTGTACATTTAGGATCTTGGAGAATGTTTCCTCCCACCAGTTTAGGTTGTAATTTTGATTGCATCGACCATTTTGTAGTACATTTATGCTCTGTGCGGCGTTTAGTGGTTACTGGTTAGTACTTGGTGTATTTCGTTGCAAAATTTTCATCAAGGTATGAAGGTAGTAGAGGTGGAGCTGGATCCAGGCGAGCAGGATCTGGTGACATGGTCTTGGAGCAGGAATGGAGAGGTCACTACGAAATCTTCCTATGACGCCAAGTTTTGGGGGAGGCAAATTGCGCCAGCAGCAGAATTCACCTGGAAGGCCAAGGCACCATTGAGATGCCGCTTCTTCACGTGGACGGCCATCCGGGATAGATACTGGACGTCCGACCGGCTCGCCAGGCGAGGGTTAGAGCATCAGGATCGCTTCCCCGATTGCGATCAGGAGGAAGGAACCATGGAGCACATTATGCTGCAATGTGTGTTCGCGAGAGAGATTTGGACGGCAGTCTTGCACTCCATGGGCAACCATGATTGGATCCCCACGACGGAGTAGAGCATGTCCAATTAGTGTGCGGGGAAGGGAGGCGCATCACGACAAAGCCGAAGCAAAGCGGGAATTCTAACTCTAGTCATGTGGGAAATATGGAAACAACGCAATGCGAAAGTCTTCGATGGGGCTTCGCCATCCAAAAACGTTGTGCTGCTCCGGATAAGCAACGAATGGAGAGCGTGGAAGGAGGTAGGGTTGCTGAGGGGAACCACATACGACTTCTTGGACGCGGTAGAACGATGGGCTAGACCAGAAGCAGCAGCAACTTAGACTATGTATAGGTGGTGGAGGTTCGGGTGGTGTCGTGTGCATGTAAATCTCATGTAAACACTGCCGTGGAGGGGCTTTTTACCCCACTCCTCTCTCTTTACAATATAGTACGCACAACTAGTGCGTATTCAAGAAAAAAAACACCAAGGTACATAAAGTAAATTGATGGTTAATAACCATACGTTGGGCAAACCCAAACCCCATTCGCTCTAGCCTCCTCTCACCAAGGTGCTAGGGTTTCCTTGCCTCTCGCCGGTGTAGCCGCCGGTCCGCTTCGTCTCCTATGACTCTTCACCATGGAGGCGTGGTGGATCCCGTCCCTTACCGGAGGGAGGGCTCCATCTGTAGGTGTATTTTTTTAAGTTTTGTTACGATTTGTGCCATGCTCAGGAAGATGAAGCGATGGCGGCTTCTTAAGGTTGAAGTACAGTCCTCCCCGCTTAGCACCCGTCCCGACGGAGCTTCTAGCGTCATCGGTGGGCGTGTGGAGGTGTATATTCGGCGAATCTCGTTGGTTTCGGTCGGCGTCTGTCTTTGGTGGATACGCTTGGATCCAGTCTATGTACGTGTGTTTGTAGGCTGGATTGTTCTGATCAACGGTTCTCTTCATCCGCGGCGGTTGTTGTTCTGGTGCGTTGGTTCTATCGGGACATAGCACGAAGACTTTGTGACAAACTACTACAACAATGTTTGTCCGACTTCAATGAGGGAGGCGCGATGACGGCGGCGTGCCTTCGGCCCGCTTCAATGCTTGTAGTCGTCGATAGGTGGCGTATGGATCTAGATGTAATTTTTAATTCTGATGTTCTTTGGACTACCTTGAAAATTGATGAATAGACCAGAAGTTTTTTCGCAAAAAAGAGAGTAAATTGACATATAGAGAAATGTGGAGGAAATTTGCTTTATTAATGATTGAACCGTACGTACAACTTGAATGCTAGCTCCTCACATTACATAGGCAGAAGGGATTATTAGGGATAAACACCCACGACTTAGGGTAAACGTTGGGGAAGCATTAGGATTAATGTGTGGGCCGTGTGTGGGTAGAGTTGGGCCCTCATTTTTGGCGCTACACTAGTAGAAAACAGGGCTTTGGTTCGGGCCTGGCGAGCCCATTAGTCCCGGTTCATCCATGAACCGAGACCCATGGGTGCATACGTCCCGGTTCGTGCGGCCAGGGGGCCGGCCAGGCCTCGTTGGCATCTGTCCCGGTTGGTCTGGGCCCATTTGTCCCGGTTCCAGGCACGAACCGGGACCAATGGGCCTCGCTCCTGGCCCACACCCATTGGTCCCGGTTCGTAACAGGAACCGGGACAAATGGGTGGCCTTTATACCCGGTTCCTGTAACGAACCGGGATCAATTGGTTGCTTATATATACCACATCGTCGGCGAGCCCACACTGCTCTGTTATTTCTGGCGGGCGAAGGGAGAGCTTTGTGTGGTGCTCTAGCTCACCTCCCATATATGCACATGAGGGGCTCGATGAAATGCCCGAGCCACACTAGTTAAGCTTTCTCCTCTCGAAGCTCGAACTCGAAGCTCCATTTTCTCCGAGATTTGGATAGGTTGAGCGGTCCGTCGTACGTCCCGTTCCCGTCTTCACCGCCGTCGATCGCCCGCGCCGATCTCGTCGCTGGCACTACCGTGGTGAGCTATATATGCATGTACTTTGAATATAATTAATGTGATGATGAACTTATATTAATTTGATCACTTATCTATCCATGATGTCATGTAATGGTTTTTGACACACTTAATTATATATAAATTCAAGCAGATGAACCGGCAATGGATGTACGGTGACAGACGCACCTTAGAGTACATGAATGGCGTGCATAATTTTCTCAAAGTGGCTAAGGCATACCAGCATAATGGTTTTATGTGCTATCCATGCACTATCTGTGGGAATACGAGGTCTTACTCCGACTCGAGCACCCTTCACACCCACCTGCTTTATAAGGGTTTCATGCCACACTATAATGTTTGGACCAAGCACGGAGAAATAGGGGTTATGATGGAAGACAACAAAGAAGAAGAGGACGATGACAACTATGTGCCCCCGGAATACTGTGATGCTGCAACGGGGGAAGCTGCTGAAGGTCAGGAGGAACCAGACGATGTTGTGCCCGACGATGATCTCCGCCGGGTCATTGTTGATGCAAGGAGACAGTGCGAAAGTGAAAAGGAGAAGCTGAAGTTCGATCGCATGTTGGAGGATTACAAAAGAGGGTTGTACCCCAATTGCGAAGATGGCAACACGAAGCTCAGTACCGTACTGGAATTGCTGCAGTGGAAGGCAGAGAATGGTGTGCCTGACAAAGGATTTGAGAAACTACTCAAGATATTGAAGAAGAAGCTTCGAAAGGATAACGAATTGCCCGACAGTACGTACCCAGCAAAGAAGGTCGTATGCCCTCTAGGATTGGAGGTGCATAAAATACATGCATGCCCTAATGACTGCATCATGTACCGCGGTGCGTACGAGCATTTGAACGCATGCCCGGTATGCGGTGCCTTGCGGTATAACATCAGACGAGATAACCCTGGTGATGTTGACGGCGAGCGCTCTAGGAAGAGGGTTCCTGCCAAGGTGATGTGGTATGCTCCTATAATACCACGGTTGAAACGTCTGTTCAGAAACAAAGAGCATGCCAAGTTGATGCGATGGCACGCAGAGGACCGTAAGAAAGACGGGAAGTTGAGAGCACCCGCTGACGGGTCGCAGTGGAGAAAAATCGAGAGAACGTACTGGGAGGAGTTTGCAGGTGACGCAAGGAACGTATGGTTTGGTTTAAGCGCGGATGGCATTAATCCTTTTGGGGAGCAGAGCAGCAATCACAGCACCTGGCCCGTGACTCTATGTATCTATAACCTTCCTCCTCGGCTGTGCATGAAGTGGAAGTTCATTATGATGCCAATACTCATCCAACGCCCTAAGCAACCCGGCAACGACATTGATGTGTACCTAAGGCCATTAGTTGAAGAACTTTTACAGCTGTGGAATGGACAAGGTGTACGTTCGTGGGATGAGGCCAACCAGGAGGAATTTGACCTACATGTGTTGCTGTTTGTAACCATCATTGATTGGCCTGCTCTCAGTAACCTTTGAGGACAAACAAACAAGGGATACCACGCATGCACGCACTGTTTAGATGACACCCAAAGTATATACCTGGACAGATGCAGGAAGAATGTGTACCTCGGGCATCGTCGATTTCTTCCGACCAATCATCAATGTCGAAAGAAAGGCAAGCATTTCAAAGGTGAGGCAGATCACCGGAAGAAGCCCGCCATGCGTACCGGTGATCACGTACTTGCTATGGTCAATGATTTACAGGTAATCTTTGGAAAGGGTCCCAGCGGACTATCTGTTCCGAATGACGATGAGGGACGCGCACCCATGTGGAAGAAGAAATCTATATTTTGGGACCTACCCTACTGGAAAGACCTAGAGGTCCGCTCTTCAATCGACGTGATGCACGTGACGAAGAACCTTTGCGTGAACCTGCTAGACTTCTTGGGCGTGTATGGGAAGACAAAAGATACACCGGAGGCACGGGAGGACCTGCAACTCTTGCACGAAAAAGACGGCCTGCCTCCAAAGCAGTATGAAGGTCCTGCCAGCTACGCTCTTACCAAAGAAGAGAAGGAAATCTTCTTTGCATGCCTGCTCAGTATGAAGGTCCCGTCTGGCTTCTCGTCGAATATAAAAGGGATAATAAATATGGCAAAGAAAAAGTTCCAGAACCTAAAGTCTCATGACTGCCACGTGATTATGGCGCAACTGCTTCCGGTTGCACTGAGGGGGCTTCTACCGGAAAACGTCCGATTAGCCATTGTGAAGCTATGTGCATTCCTGAATGCAATCTCTCAGAAGGTGATCGATCCAGAAATCATACCAAGGCTAAGGAGTGATGCGGCGTAATGTGTTGTCAGTTTCGAGCTGGTGTTCCCACCATCCTTCTTCAATATCATGACGCACGTCCTAGTTCATCTAGTCGACGAGATTCTCATTCTGGGCCCCGTATTTCTACCTAATATGTTCCCCTTTGAGAGGTTCATGGGAGTCCTAAAGAAATATGTCCGTAACCGCGCTAGGCCAGAAGGAAGCATCTCCATGGGCCATCAAACAGAGGATGTAATTGGGTTTTGTGTTGACTTCATTCCTGGCCTTAAGAAGATTGGTCTTCCTAAATCGCGGTATGAGGGGAGTCTAACTGGGAAAGGCGCGCTTGGAGGGGAGTCAATAATATGCAGGGACGGGCATTCTTGGTCTGAAGCACACTACACGGTTCTACAGTACTCTACCCTGGTGACCCCGTATGTCGATGAACACAAGAACAGTCTGTGCTCCAAACACCCGGAGCGGTGTGACGACTGGATTACATGTGAACACATCAAGACTTTCGGCAGTTGGTTGGAAACACATCTCAGAGGTGACAACACTGTTTGTCATGAGTTGTACTCGTTGTCCAGGGGACAATCTTCGACTGTATTGACTTACAAAGGATACGAGATAAATGGGAATACATTTTACACGATCGCCCAAGATAAAAGGAGCACCAACCAAAACAGCGGTGTCCGCTTTGATGCAGCAACCAATAAGGGAAAGGACACATATTATGGTTACATAGTGGACATATGGGAAATTGACTACAGACATGATTTTAAGGTCCCTTTGTTTAAGTGCAAATGGGTCAATCTGTCAGGAGGCGGGGTACAGGTAGACCCAGATTACGGAATGACAACAGTGGATCTGAACAATCTTGGGTACACAGACGAACCGTTTGTCTTAGCCAATGATGTGGCGCAGGTTTTCTATGTGAAGGACATGTCTACAAGAACCAGAAAAAGAAAAGATATGGAAGCGAACACATCAAACGATGAACCAAAGCGCCACATAGTTCTTTCAGGAAAAAGAGACATCGTGGGAGTGGAGGACAAGACAGACATTTCCAAAGATTTTGAAAAGTTTGATGAAATTCCCCCCTTCAAAGTCAAGGCTGACCCAAACACCATGATAAACGATGAAGATTATCCATGGTTACGGTGCAATAAGCAAAGGACACAAGCGAAGAAAAAGTGAAGACTTTTTCTCCACAACTATTGTGATGATGCCTTTAATATAGAATATCACTTTGTAATTGTGCATTTTGAACACAGAAGTAGTCTGTAGTTCAAATAAGTTAAAAAATTGAAATCACTTTGTAACAGATGAGTTTTCGTCTGAATCCCTGATACCTCGAAACAGATAGTACGTTTTGTACATGAAGCGGATCCATTTTTGGTCGTAACCCTCTCAACTTTTTAGCACATGCTATGTGGGTGAAATGATGATGCCATGCCAACTTTCAACCTTTTCAGAGTTCATTTGAAATGCTTTTCAATTTCAGGGTCATTTAGCTCAACCAAATCAGTAAATGCATGAAAAAGAACAAATGAAGTCAGAAAGGGTTGAAAATTGATGATGTGACTTTAAATGGTCCATTTTGAACACAGAAAAAGTCTGGAGTTCAAATAAGTTCAAAAAAGGTTGAAGGTTTTTGTTTCTGTTCAAATCATTAAAAGCAAAAAGATTTTTCTAAGAATTTATGCAACTCAAAGCAAAAGGAATCAACTGAAAAGCTTTTATAAACCTCTAGTAGTTTTGAAACTAAAATTATATAAAATTTATGCAACTAAAATTATCTAAGAATTGTCTGTTGAAAACATCAAAAAACTATTTTTATACTCCCTCTGTTCATTTTTATAAGACCTTGAAGACATTTCAGACAATGTACGAAACAACTCATTTTAAGTTGTCTGAAATGACTTACAAAAGTGAACGGAGGGAGTAGTAAAGTTATTCACAAACTAGTGATTCACAGAAATTTAAAAAAAAATCAAATTTGAAAACTAATGGCACTAACAGAAAGTTTATAATTTTTGTGACCGAAAAGCAAAAAAAGAAAATAAATAGTGCAAAAAACAAAACAAAAAAATAAATAAAATGCCGACTACTGGGCCACCACGGCCTGAATACGACTAGAAACCCAACCAGCTAGGTGGGCCAGGATTCAGGCCCGCAGCAGGCCCACTAGGCCCACAGACATGTAAAGAAAGGTTAGGCCCGTAAGCCTGCTGTAGAGAGGAGCTCGACAGCTCAGGCGCTGCGCACCTTATAAATAGGTGCGGCACTCTCTCAGCTAGCGAGGTGGGACTAAACTCCCACCACCACGCCGCTGTGCAAGGCCTTTGGTCCCGGTTGGTGCCACCAACCGGAACCAAAGGTCCTAGTTTCCCGCCCTTTGGGCTGCTGAAAAGAGGCCTTTGGTTCCGGTTGGTAGCACCAACCGAGACTAAAGGGTGCATTGGTCCCGCTTGGTACTACGAACCGGAACCATTGGCTTTCCTATATAAGCCCACACTTGGCAGTTTTCCCACTCACAGTTCTTCTTCCCTCCGACGCTGCATCGAACAACACGACGCTGCCAGGCTGCCGGACCTGCCCTCGGCCTCGCTCTCGCCGACGCCCTCGCCGGTGCCCTGCCCCGGCCTGCCCCCCGCCGTCCGCCGTCCCACCGTCGTGGTCCGCGCATCGCCGCTGCGCCCCGGCCGGCCCGCCCCCACCGACCGCCGCCCCACCGTCGCCGCCCGCGCGTCGACCCTACCCCAGCCCCTGCCCTCGCCACGCCGGCCCCTGCCCCGGCCCGCGCCCCACCATCTTCGTCGTCGCCGCCCCCAATGTGAGCCGCCGCCGCCACGACCCCTGCAAAAGTTAGAATTTTTTTCAGATTTTTTGGGTGATATTATTGTAGAATATGCAAATGTTTGTATGTTCATATGCAAAGATTATGTCCATATGTAATTTTTATGGTTTTTTTGTTGTAATTTTGTTCATAAAGTTTTAGGATGAAAAAAAGAAGAAGAAGAACAAAAAGGAGGAGGAGAAGTTTTGTTTAGTTTTAGGATTATTTTAGTTTATGTTTAGGTTAGGAAGAAGGAAAAGAAAAAGGATAAGAAGAGGAGAAGGAAGAAGAGAGAAATAAATAAGTTTTTAGATGTATAATATATGATGATGATGATGTAATTTTATTCGATGATATATTATAATGTAATTTTGTCGATATACCCCTGCCCGATAACTTCGACATGAGGGGGGGAGGGGTAGCCGAGGGGTCAAGGGTTGCTGAGAGTTCGAGGGTCGAGGGTTCGAGGGGGTCGAGGGTCACCGATGGGTCGAAGGGTGATACGTCCATTTTGCTTCATGCTTATAAGTTGATATTTATTGCATTATGGGCTGTTCATACATGTTTTGTCATAGTACTTATGCCTTTTCCCTCTTATTTTGCAAGGTTTACATAAAGAAGGGGGAATGCCGGCAGCTGGAATTCTGGGCTGGAAAAGGAGAAAACTCTGGAAACCTATTCTGCACAACTCCAAAAGCCCAGAAAATCCACAAAACATTTTTTCGGAAAATAAAAAAAATACCTGGTGGAAGAAACCCACGAGGGGCCCACTGGCTGGCCACGAGGGTGGGGGCGCACCCCCCTTCCCAGGGCACGCCCCCTGCCTCGAGGGCCAGCCGATGGGCCCTAGGTGACCATCTTCTCCTATATGAAGCGTTTTGACCCAGAAAAAATCAAGAGAAGGCTTTCCGGACCAGACGCTGCCGTCTCGAGGCGGAACCGAGGCGGAAACCAATCTAGGGCTCCGGCAGAGCTGTTCTGCCAGGGATACTTCCCTCCGGGAGGGGGAAATCGTCACCGCCGTCATCACCAACAACTCTCCCATCTTGGGAAGAGCTATCTTCATCAACATCTTCACCAGCACCATCTCCTCTCAATCCGTAGTTCATCTCTTGTATCCAATCTTTGTATCAAAACCTGAGATTGGTACCTGTGGGTTGCTAGTAGTGTTGATTACTCGTTGTAGTTGATGCTAGTTGGTTTATTTGGTGGAAGATCATATGTTCAGATCCATTATGCATATTAAGACCCCTCTGACCATGAACAATATTATCTCTTGTGAGTAGTTGCTCTTGTTCCTGAGGACATGGGAGAAGTCTTGCTATTAGTAGTCATGCGAATTTGGTCTTCGTTCGATATTTTGATGAGATGTATGTTGTCTCTCCTCTAGTGGTGTCATGTGAACGTCGACTACATGACACTTCATCATTATTTGGGCCTAGAGGAAGGCATTGGGAAGTAATAAGTAGATGATGGGTTGCTAGAGTGACAGAAGCTTAAACACTAGTTTATGCGTTGCTTCGTAAGGGGCTGATTGGATCCATATGTTTCAGGCTATGGTTAGGTTTACCTTAATACTTCTTTTGTAGTTGCGGATGCTTGCATTATAGGTTAATCATAAGTGGGAGGCTTGTCCGAGTAAGGGCAGCACCCAAGCACCGGTCCACCCACATAGCAAATTATCAAAGTATCGAACGCGAATCAAACGATCGTGATGAAAACTAGCTTGACGATAATTCCCATATGTCGTCTAGAGCGCTTTACCTTGCATAAGAGTTCGTCCAGGCTTGTCCTTTGCTACAAAAAGGATTGGGCCACCTTGCTGCACCTATTTACTTTTACCGTTTGTCACTTGCTACCAATTACCTTATCACAAAACTATCTATTACTTATAATTTCAGTGCCTGCAGAAAATACCTTACTGAAAACTGCCTATCATTTCCTTCTGCTCCTCGTTGGGTTCGACACTCTTACTTATCAAAAGGACTACGATAGATCAACTACACTTGTGGGTCATCAAGACTCTTTTCTGGCGCCGTTGCTGGGGAGTGAAGCGCCTTTGGTAAGTGGAATTTGGTAAGGAAAAATTTATATAGTGTGCTCAAATTTATTGTCACTTGTTACTATGGTTCAAAATCTTTTGAGGGGCTTGTTCGGGGTATCTTCACCCCGAGCAGAAGAGCAAAGAGTTGCTCCTCAACCTACTACACCTACTGAAAATGTTTGCTTTGAGATTCCTTCGGGTATGATAGAGAAACTGCTTGAAAATCCCTATACAGGAGACGGGACACTTCATCCCGACTTACATCTAATCCATGTGGATGAAGTTTGTGGATTGTTTAAGCTTGCAGGTATGCCCGAGGATGTTATCAAGAAGAAGGTTTTCCCTTTATATTTGAAGGGAGACGCATTGACATGGTTTAGGCTATGCGATGATATGGGATCTTGGAACTATAATCGTCTGAAGTTGGAATTTCATCAGAAGTTCTACCCTATGCACCAGGTTCATCGTGATCGTAATTATATTTATAATTTCTGGCCTCGCAAAGGAGAAAGCATCGCTCAAGCTTGGGGGAGGCCTAAGTCAATGTTATATTCATGCCCCAATCATGAGCTCTCAAGAGAAATGATCATTCAAAATTTTTATGCTCGGCTTTCTCATAATAATCGCTCCATGCTCGATACTTCTTGTTCCGGCTCTTATATGATGAAGACTATTGACTTTAAATGGGATTTGTTGGAAAGAATTAAACACAACTCCGAAGATTGGGATCTTGATGAAGGTAAGGAGTCACGTATGACCCCTAAGTTTGATTTTGTTAAAGCTTTTATGGATACCGATGTTTTCCGTGAGTTTAGCACTAAATATGGACTTGACTCTGAGATAGTAGCTTCTTTCTGTGAATCCTTTGCTACTCATGTTGATCTTCCCAAGGAGAACTAGTTTAAATACCATCCCTCTATTGAAGTAAAAGTAGTTGAACCTATTAAAGTTGAAGAAAAGACTATCACTTATAATTTATATCCAGTTATCCCTACCGTGTATATCAAGAAACCACATTTCCCTGTTAGGATAAAGGATCATGCTCAAGCTTCAACTGTAGTCCGTAAGAGCAATACTAGAAAACCTACACCCGCTGAGCAAATTAAAGTTGAACATAGTGTTGCTATGGTTAAAGATCTCTTGGCAGAAGATTTAGATGGTTATGTTATTTATCTCCAAGAGGAGTCTGCTAGAATAACTAAACCCAATGCTAGGAATAGACATAAACCTGTTGTAGGCTTGCCTGTTATCTCTGTCAAGATAGGAGATCATTGTTATCATGGTTTATGTGACGTAGGTGCTAGTGCGAGTATTATCCCTCTCGATTTGTATAACAAAATTATGCATGATATTGCACCGTTGAGTTAGAGGGGATTGATGTTACTATTAAGCTTGCTAATAGAGACACTATTTCACCAGTTGGGATTGTTAGAGATATTGAAGTTCTATGTGGGAAGATTAAATACCCCACTGACTTTCTTGTTCTCAGTTCCCCACAAGATGCCTTATGTCCCATTATATTTGGTAGACCCATCTTGAATAATGTTAATGCCAAGATAGACTGTGTGAAAGATATTGTCACTGTCGGATTAGGGGATACGTCTCATGATTTTAACTTTGCTAAATTCCATAGACAACCCCTTGAAAAGGCACCATCCAGTAAGGATGAACTTATTGGTCTTGCTTCTATTGCCGTGCCACCTAATGATCCTTTAGAACAATAATTACCAGACCATGAAAATGATATGCATATGAATGAGAGAAGGGAGATAGATGAAATATTTCTTACACAGGGACCCGTATTGAAAAACAACTTGCTTGTTGAAATCCTAGGGGATCCTCCTCCACCCAAGGGTGATCCCGTGTTTGAACTTAAACCTTTGCCTGATAATCTTAAGTATGTTTATCTTGATGAAAAGAAGATATATCCTGTTATTATTTGTGCTAACCTTTCAGAGCATGAAGAAGAAAGATTATTGAAAACTCTGAAGAAGCACCGAGCTGCTATTGGATATACTCTGGATGATCTTAAGGGCACGAGTCCCACTATATGTCAACACAAGATAAAATTGGAAGAAAATGCTAAACTAGTTATTGATCATCAGCGACGGTTAAATCCTAAGATGAAAGAAGTGGTAAGGAAGGAAATTCTAAAGCTTCTAGAGGCAGGTATTATCTATCCCATTGCTGATAGCCAGTGGGTATGACTGTTGTCCCTAATGATAAAGATGAATTGATCCCGCAAAGGATAGTTACAGGTTATACGATGGTAATTGATTTCCGTAAGTCAAATAAAGCTACTAAGAAAGATCATTACCCCTTGCCATTTATTGACCAAATGCTAGAAAGATTATCCAAACATACTCATTTCTTCTTTCTAGATGGTTATTCTGGTTTCTCTCAAATACCTGTGTCAAAGGGGGATCAAGAAAAGACCACCTTTACTTGTCCTTTCAGTACCTTTGCTTATAGACGTATGCCTTTTGGTTTATGTAACGCACCTGCTACCTTTCAAAGATGCATGATGGCTATATTCTCTGATTTTTGTGAAAAGATCGTTGAAGTGTTCATGGATGATTTCTCCGTTTACGGAACTTCTTTTGATGATTGCTTAAGCAACCTTGATTGAGTTTTGCAAAGATGTGAAGACACTAATCTTGTCTTGAATTGGTAGAAGTGCCACTTTATGGTTAATTAAGGCATTGTCTTAGGACATAAAATTTCCGAAAGAGGTATTGAAGTTGACAAAGCTAAAGTGGATGCTATTGAAAAGATGACATGCCCTAAGGATATCAAAGGTATACGAAGTTTCCTTGGTCATGCCGGGTTTTATAGGAGGTTCATTAAGGATTTCTCCAAAATTTCCAGGCCTCTAACTAATCTTTTACAAAACGATATTCCTTTTGTCTTTGATGATGATTGTCTAGAAGCATTTGAAATACTTAAGAAAGCATTGATCTCTGCACCTATTGTCCAGCCCCCTGACTGGAATTTACCCTTTGAGATTATGTGCGATGCTAGTGATTATGCTGTAGGAGCTGTTCTAGGGCAAAGAGTTGATAAGAAATTGAATGTTATCCGGTATGCCAGTAAAACTCTAGATAGTGCCCAAAGAAATTATGCTACCACTGAGAAAGAATTTCTAGCAGTTGTGTTTGCTTGTGATAAGTTTAGACCCTATATCTTTGATTCTAAAGTAACTATTCACACTGATCATGCTGCTATCAAATACCTTATGGAAAAGAAAGATGCTAAACCTAGACTTATTAGATGGGTTCGCTTGCTACAAGAATTTGACTTGCATATTATTGATAGAAAGGGAGCTGAGAACCCCGTAGCAGATAACTTGTCTAGGTTAGAGAATATACTTGATGACCCACAACCTATTGATGATAGCTTTCCTGATGAACAACTAGCTGGCATAAATACTTCTCGTACTACTCCTTGGTATGCTGATTATGCTAATTACATTGTTGCTAAGTTTATACCTCCTAGCTTCACATACCAACAAAAGAAAAAGTTCTTCTATGATTTGAGACATTACTTTTGGGATGACCCAGATCTTTATAAAGAAGGAGTAGATGGTATTATTAGACGTTGTGTGCATGAGCATGAACAGGAACAGATCTTACGCAAGTGCCACTCCGAAGCTTACGGAGGACACCATGCGGGAGACAGAACTGCACACAAGTTATTGCAATCCAGTTTTATTGGCCTATTCTCTTCAAGGATGCCCGTAAGTTTGTCTTATCATGTGATGAATGTCAAAGAATTGGTAATATTAGTAGACGTCAAGAAATGCCTATGAATTATTCACTTGTTATTGAACCATTTGATGTTTGGGGCTTTGATTATATGGGACCTTTTCCTGCCTCTAATGGGTACACACATATTCTAGTTGCTTTTGATTACGTTACTAAGTGGGTAGAAGCTATTCCAACTAGTAGTGCTGATCATAACACCTCTATTAAGATGCTTAAAGAACTTATATTTCCAAGGTTTGGAGTCCCTAGATATCTAATGACTGATGGTGGTTCACACTTTATTCATGGTGCCTTCCGTAAGATGCTTGCTAAGTATGATGTCAACCATAGAATTGCATCACCTTATCACCCACAGACTAGTGGTCAGGTAGAACTAAGTAATAGGTCTAGAAATATTTGGTCCAAGAAACTAGATGATGCATTATGGGCCTATAGAAATGCATACAAAAATCCTCTGGGTATGTCTCCATATAAGATGGTATATGGAAAAGCTTGTCACTTACCTCTTGAGCTGGAACCTAAGGCATATTGGGCTATCAAAGAGCTCAATTATGATTTCAAACTTGCCGGTGAAAAGAGGCTATTTGATATTTGCTGTCTCAATGAATGGAGAACCAAGGCCTACGAGAATGCCAAGTTATTTAAAGAAAAGGTTAAAAGATGGCATGACAAAAGGATACAAAAGCGTGAGTTCAACGTAGGTGATTATGTTTTGCTATTCAACTCTCGTTTAAGATTTTTTGTAGGAAAACTTCTCTCCAAGTGGGAAGGACCTTACGTTATCGAGGAGGTCTATTGTTCCGGTGCTATAAAGATCAACAACTTCGAAGGCTCAAATCCGAAACTGGTGAATGGTCAAAGGATCAAACATTATATCTCAGGTAATCCTATAAATGTTGAAACTAATATTATTGAAACCATAACCCCGGAGGAATACATAAGGGACACTTTCCAGAACGATTCAGCCTCCGAAAAGGAAGAGGTACGTGATACGGTAAGTAAACCGACTCCAAAACAGTTCTAAAGGCAATTTTTCTCCGTTTTGGAATATTTAGAGAAATAGAAAAATAAACCGCAGTCCGGAGGAGGCACGAGGTGGCCTCGAGGGTATGGGGCATGCCCCCCTTCCCAGGGCGCGCCCCCTGCCTTAGGGCACCCCGTGTGTCCCCTCGACTCCGTTTTCTTGTGGGTTACTCCTTTTGTTCGGGAAAAATTCATTATATATACTCCTGAAGGTTTTGACCTCTGTATCACGCAGAATTCCTCTATTTTCGTTTCCAGCTGTTTTCTGCCAGGGTTTTGAGAAGCTAGGCATCATGTCGTCTCCCTCCTCCAACAACGAAGGCAACAATGCTTGGCTAATGAAGATAGATCTGAAGAGAGAAGGACCCGAGGAGATCCACAAGGAGAAGAAGACACCTCTAAATCCCTTCCTAATCCTTTTACCTCAACTGAGCTAGAAGCTTTCAGGATGCTTGAGTTAACTCAGATCCGCAACAAGCATCTCACAAGTGAAAATCTTTTGTTGAAGGATTACATAGCTGCTCTCAAAGGTATTAGCCGCAAGCTGGAAGATCTCCTCCGCTCAATATATGAGGATCCCCCGTCACTACTTGCAACTCCATCATCACCAACCCCGAAGAAGGAGACATAATTACATGGGTATGGGCACTCCCCTTGGCAACTGCCAAGCTTGGGGGAGTGACCCTGGTATCGTATCACCATCACTCCTATCTTTACCTTTTTACTTAGTTCGATCCTTTTGGTAGTATCTTGATCTATTAGAATAAAGTTAGCATGATCTAGTTGTGAGCCTTATCCTTTGTAATCGAGTCCGTGAGCTATATAATAAGATTAGTGTTGAGTCAAGGGCTTGATTTCCTAACTTGGGTCATGATAAAAGAAAGAGAACAAAAGGAGAATCATAGAGATCATATCGATCTTATGGGAAGTAGTGACTTCACAAATAAGAGTATGATAAATAAAAGTTGTTGGGAGGTGACAAACATAGTTTTGGTCATCGTTGCAATTAATAGGAAGTAATAAAAAAAGAGAGGCTTCACATACAAATATACTATCTTGGACATCTTTTATGATTGTGAGCACTCATAAAAGTATGACATGCTAAAGAGTTGATGTTGGACAAGGAAGACAACATAATGGGTTATGTCTTTTTATATCCGAAATAAAGTATATTGTCATGGATATTCCAACATGTTGAGCTTGCCTTTCCCTCTCATGCTAGCCAAACCTCCTTGCACTAAGTAGAGATACTACTTGTGCTTCCATTCACCCTTAAACCCATTTTTGCCATGAGAGTCCACCATACGTACCTATGGATTGAGAAATATCCTTCCAAGTAAGTTGTCATGTTGTAAACCCGCTAAATATGTATGATTTATTAGTGTGGGAGAAATTAGCTTTATACGAGCTTGTGATATGGAAGTAATAAAAGCGACGGACTGCATAATAAAGGTCCTTATCACAAGTGGCAATATAAAGCGAAGTTCTTCTATGCTAAGACTTTGTGCATCCAACCATAAAAACACATGACAACCTCTGCTTAACTCTGCGAAGGGCCTATCTTTTATTCTTGTCTTATAAGTGTCAAGGTGAGCTCCACCTTTCCTTTTTCATTTTATCCTTTGGCAAGCACACTGTGTTGGAAAGATCCTAATATATATATACCCACTTGGATATAAGTTCTCATGATCTATTACTATTGACATTAGCCTTGAGGTAAAAGGTTAGGAGGCAATACCATAGGCCCCTATCTTTCTCTGTGTCCGATTAAAACTCCATAAACATAAGTATTGTGTGAGTGTGAGCAATTATGAAAGATTATATGATAGTTGAGTATGTAGGCTTGCTGAAAAGCTCTTATATTGACTCTTTCCGATGTTACGATAAATTGCAATTGCTTCAATGACCGAGACCAAAGTTTGTTAGTTCCCAATGAAGTTTATGATGCATACTTGATATCATGGATGAATTGTTACTTTTGCATAATGATCATATGACTACATTCATATAAGTTGTTGTTATGAGAATGATCATGATGCCCTCATGTCCGTATTCTGTTTTTTTCGACACCTCTATCTCTAAACATGTGGGCATATTTTTCGATATCGGCTTTCGCTTGAGGACAAGTGAGGTCTAAGCTTGGGGGAGTTGATACGTCCATTTTGCTTCATGCTTATAAGTTGATATTTATTGCATTATGGGCTGTTCATACATGTTTTGTCACAGTACTTATGCCTTTTCCCTTTTATTTTGCAAGGTTTACATAAAGAAGGGGGAATGTCGGCAGCTGGAATTCTGGGCTGGAAAAGGAGCAAACTCTGGAAACCTATTCTGCACAACTCCAAAAGCCCCGAAACTCCACAGAACATTTTTTCGGAAAATATAAAAAATACCTGGCGTAAGAAACCCACGAGGGGGGCCACTGGCTGGCCTGGAGGGTGGGGGGCGCGCCCCCCTGCCTCGAGGGCCAGCCGGTGAGCCCCGGGTGACCATCTTCTCCTATATGAAGCGTTTTGACCTGGAAAAAATTAAGAGAAGGCTTTCGGGACTAGACGCCGCCGTCTCGAGGCGGAACTGAGGCGGAAACCAATCTAGGGCTCCGGCAGAGCTGTTCTGCCGGGGATACTTCCCTCCGGGAGGGGGAAATCATCACCGCCGTCATCACCAACAACTCTCCCATCTTGGGGAGAGCTATCTTCATCAACATCTTCACCAGCACCATCTCCTCTCAAACCCTAGTTCATCTCTTGTATCCAATCTTTGTATCAAAACCTCAGATTGGTACCTGTGGGTTGCTAGTAGTGTTGATTACTCCTTGTAGTTGATGCTAGTTGGTTTATTTGGTGGAAGATCATATGTTCAGATCCATTATGCATATTAATACCCCTCTGATCATGAACAATATTATGTCTTGTGAGTAGTTGCTTTTATTCCCGAGGACATGGGAGAAGTCTTGCTATTAGTAGTCATGTGAATTTGTTCTTCGTTCGATATTTTGATGAGATGTATGTTGTCTCTCCTCTAGTGGTGTCATGTGAACGTCGACTACATGGCACTTCACCATTATTTGGGCCTAGAGGAAGGCATTGGGAAGTAATAAGTAGATGCTGGGTTGCTAGAGTGACAGAAGCTTAAACCCTAGTTTATGCGTTGCTTAGTAAGGGGCTGATTTGGATCCATATGTTGCAGGCTATGGTTATGTTTACCTTAATACTTCTTTTGTAATTGTGGATGCTTGCATTATAGGTTAATCATAAGATGGAGGCTTGTCCAAGTAAGGGCAGCACCCAAGCACCGGTCCACCCACATACCAAATTATCAAAGTACTGAACGCGAATCAAACGATCGTGATGAAAACTAGCTTGATGATAATTCCCATATGTCCTCGGGAGCGCTTTACCTTGCATAAGAGTTCGTCCAGGCTTGTCCTTTGCTAAAAAAGGATTGGGCCACCTTGCTGCACCTATTTACTTTTACCGTTTGTCACTTGCTACCAATTACCTTATCACAAAACTATCTATTACTTATAATTTCAGTGCCTGCAGAAAATACCTTACTGAAAATTGCCTATCATTTCCTTCTGCTCCTCGTTGGGTTCGACACTCTTACTTATCGAAAGGACTACGATAGATCACCTACACTTGTGGGTCATCAAGGGGTCGCCGAGGGGTGGAGGGTCGAGGGTTCGAGGGTCGTCGAGGGGCCAAGGGTTCGAGGGTCGAGGGTTCGAGTGTCGTCGATTGGTCTATTTTTTCTATAGTAGATGATGATGATATATGAAAACTTGATTGGTCAATTTTTTGTACTAGATGATGATGATATATATGTTGATATATGAAAACTTTTTTAGATGTATAATATATGATGATGATGATGTAATTTTATTCGATGATATATGATGATGTAATTTAGTCGATATACCCCCTTCCCGATAACTTCGACATGAGGGTTCGAGGGTCGAGGGGTTGAGGTTCGCCGAGGCCACCACAAACCCTAGAGAAGCGTCGAGGCCACTAATATATCCGTTCTGTCATGTTTGTATAATAATTGCCATGTCGTAATATTTGCAGAAACTATGGACATAGGACGAGACGAGGTAGCAGAACAGGTGTTGGGGGACATAATCGCAGACGGAGCTGCTGTCGAAATGTATATCAACGTCGACTATGATGGTCATTTGGAAGGACATGGTGGTGAAGAAGTAGGCTACGGTGATCCAATGGAGGAGATAACACATGATTATGAAGGCTCCGGTGATCCAATGGAGGAGGAAACACATGATTATGAAGGCTCCGGTGATCCAATGGAGGAGGAAACACATGATTATGATGACTCCGGTGACCGATTACCGGTGGAAGAAGGACACGGTGATGACGGCTCCTGTGACCGAACAGAGTCCGGCCAGGTATATATGTATTCATTAAGCATGTGCTGACACTATAGCTAATTGATGCATTGATTGTTTTGGTATATATGTACACGTATTAACTCTCTTCTTTCTTCTTTTCTAGCCCTCCGGATCGAGCCAAACTTCGGTAAAGACACGAGGCCCGAAGAAAAGGTTGCGCCAGGATGAAAAGTTCATCATCGAAGAAATCGGGCGCGATGGCCTACCGACTAAACCCAGGAAGGCCAAGGACGCATTTAGTGCTCAGTGCAGGGTTGTTGTTAGGGACATGATCCCGAACAGCATCCACCTATGGTACAAGCCTAAGAACGAAGACCCTCGGGTCTCTTATGTCAACGACATGCAGAAAAATGATCTTTGGACTGCGCTGAAGTCCAATTTCACCCTACCGCCAGAGGAGGATCCGGAGAAGCCAGTTATAGAGGAATTGGTCAAGGCGGCCACTCTTAAGAAGATGGGGGAGCTATTCAGGAGGTGAAAGAATGAGCTGAATGCAAAGTTTGTCGTAAAAATGAAGACTCCAGAATTCACCGGCCGGTTTGACAAGATCAGAGATCACTGGGACGCATTTGTGGCCCACAAGAAATCGGAAAAGAGTAAGTAGATGTCAGAGAGAAACAAGAAAAATGCTGCAAAGAAGGTGTATCACCATCGCACGGGGTCAGGTGGCTACCTCAAAGCCAGGCCGTTGTGGGACAAGGCCGAGAATGACCTGACTGCTAAAGGGATCGAACCACAGACATTACACTGGCCAGACCGTTAAAGGACTTGGTTCTTTGGAGTTGGGAGAACCTTGGACCTTGTAACTGGGAAGTGCGTTTGGACGGAGCAGCAACTTGCAATACCCATCAGGCAGCTTCAGTTCTATATCGATGCAGCGCAGCAACGGACGTTCGTTCCCGACAGAGAGAACGACGAGCTCACAACGGCCCTCAGGAATCCCGAGCACCCTGGACGGACACGAGGCACGCCAGGCTCCCTTTCGTGGAAGGCCGGGTTTCCCGATGCAGGCGGTTACAAATGCCGGGAGAGGAAGAAGAAAGTGGATGAGACTACTTTGCAGGTACTGCAAGCAAGAGTAAAAGCGCTAGAGGACGAAAGAGAGGAATCTCGCAGCAAGCAACTTGTCGAAGCTACCCTCGAAGCTACCCCACCATCTCAACGGAAAAGCAGCATGGCTTCCACCAAGCTGCCTGAGGAGCCCGTCTTGGATGCTCCAGCTGCTAGCTACCCCGTGGATGCTATCATGGAGTCTCAACATTGTCACCTTATGACGCAATGGATGCAATTCAAAGTCAAGGCGGCTGTAGGATCTGTTTTTCCTTCGGAACCTGGCGCAACTTTTCACTGCCGTCCGATTCCAGAAGGATATGCTAGGGTGATGGTGGATCAAATAACGGAGGGGTTTGAGGATCTCGAGCTTGACCACCCTACCGGTGAAGGGGAGACTCGGCTGGATTCTTCTCTGAAGACTCCACGCCTATGGCGGAGGACCTCATCAACCTTGTGAATAGGACGCCTCCGGCGAGTCAGCGCACTCCACGTCCTCCTCCGCCTCCTCCTCCGGCAAGGGATCAACGCACTCCATCTCCTTCTCCGGGTGATCTGGCGTGTGGCGGCACTCCGCCTCCTTCTCCACCTGCGCCGGCGCGTCTGAGCAGCCCGCCTCCTCCTCCGCCTGTGCCGGCGCGTCTGAGCAGCCCGCCTCCTCCTCCGCCTGTGCCGGCGCGTCCGAGCAGCCCGCCTCCTCCTCCGTCTCGTCAGCAAGGCGTGAAGAGAGCCACCGACGCTCCGGCTGCTCCGACGGGTGGTAGCACCCCGCCTCCTCCTCCGCCTCGTAAGCAACAAAAGAAGGCAGCCGCTGGGACTGCTCAGGCGTCTAGCAGTACAACCAGAGGCAGGAGGCAATACATATACAATCCATCTCTCGGGCCCTTAGAGAAGTTACCATACGAGAGGACCGATGAGGAGAACGCGGAGATCTGTAAAGCTGAAGTGAAGGACTTTTTTGCAAAGAAACCTGTACCTCCAAAGCAGAAGATAGATCCGGCGAGAGCGAAGCGCACTATTGATGCCCTGAAGAAACCACCGCCGTCTCCGCCGAAAAGCAACTATGAGCGCATTATTCAAAAGTCATATGTCGAAGCATCACGGTCGGGAAGTACTTGTAGTGATCATAGGTTAGCACAGAAAAAAGTGGGAAATAAATTCCCCAGCTCGGCGAACAAGAGAACCAATCGTGCCCACCTCTCAAGGTGCCTAGCGACATCGTCCCTCATCATCTGGGGATGGCGCCCGGTACCAATCTTGGAGATTATGTGTCCGATGATTTACTTCTTGATGTGTTAGAGGTAGATGTTCACAAATACCAGTACGGGAAGCCTCTCGTCAAAGATGCCAGAACTCTAACCACGATGATGCGAAGATTGCATGACTGGTACATGGAAACCTGCAGAGACTCTGGTGGCCAAGATACTCTGATGCTGAAAGTTACAGAGGAGCACGACCTCGTTGGAATCGATCTGTTTTCTATTACATTTGAGGAGTTCTTCAATAAACCATCGATCACTTGCTACTGTCTGTAAGTACTAGTTCTGTCATCAATTAAGTCTCTATATATAGCTCAGCTCTTCGTATTGCAAGTATACTTCATTGCAACTATATATATTTATCCTCACAATATTATGCAGGTTGAAGATCGTCGAATGTAGAAAAGCTGATATCTACGATATTGGCTTCATTAACACAAATCTCATAGATGAATATCAGGTAAAAGATCATGCCAAAGAAACCGAGGACAACTTGCTACAATCGTTGATAGTAAATCAAAACAAAGATAAAATACTCTTTCCTTACAACTTCAAGTGAGTATTACTGTCTTGTGCATATTCGGTTTCCCTTAATTATATATTACTCGAGGTTATAGTAATTAATGTAATTGATGAGTTGTATCCATGCGTGCGCAGGTTCCACTATATTCTCCTAGAGATTAAGCTTGAGGAGGGACTAGTAACCGTCTTAGACTCAAGACGAAAAGATCCCGAGGACTATGCGGACATGTCTAAAATGCTCAACAAGTAAGCTCAATCGATCATTATCGCACCATATCGGTAACTTTGTTCATTTTCCGGATATAAAGTAATTGTTTTCTTTGTCTCGCATGGTATGGAAAGAATTCGCCAAAAAAGTTTAATTCACATATATGGATATATATATGTATTGACCCCCTTCTTCAAATTAGATGTGGCAGATGCGGGATGAACTCCTACCACAAGATCGCATACGGGCAATTCAAGAGGAATTGGTGGGATTCTTTCTTGATCACGTCATTAATAAAGCCGGAGAATTCCATCTAGAATATGATTTAAGATGTTAGGGAATTGTAGTAAGAGATCTTATATTGTATGTATGTACCGAGTAGCATCGGATAGATATACGAAAACTTGTTGTTCGACCTATCTCTCTCGAAGAAGGAGAGAGGTCGATCTTCTGTACTTAATGGTTTCCTTCATTTGCTTACAAGCTAGCGTGTCGTGTCCTCCTATCTATACGTATATATATAGAACGTAGCGTCGACCAAGCACAGTGGCCACGTGGAACACCATCTGTCCCGGTTGGTATAAGAACCGGGACTAATGGTCAAGGGCATTTGTATCGCCCATTTAGTCCCGGTTCCCCAACCGTGACTAATGGCCCATACGAACTGGGATAAATGGCCCTTTTTCTACTAGTGCTACACTCGCTGGGTCTACGATGACAGCTCCGAGCCAGTGGCGTAGCCAGCCAGATTTGCCAGGGTGGTCCGGTAATAGAAATATTTACATAAGTTTTGTTTATTTTTAAAGAAATAATTCTTGACTACACTACACACAAGCTATGGGGTAACTACAGGGTGATCCGTGGATCACCTTATCCCCCACCAAGCTGAGCCACTGCTCGGATTAATGATTGGCGAAACTGCAGGGTGGTCCTGGTCGTTCCCGTAATCGTAATCCTGTCTAGAAAAACTGAAATTGAAGGCCTGACCGACATCCCCTAGTTCCTTGTGGGCCATGAGCAACCAAGCAAATGTGAGAAGCTCCCCTCCTCTGCTCAGCTGGGCTGCGTGCATGTCTGCGCGAGACTTGCCAGCGCAGTAGATGAGAAGCCTTGTCCATAGGTCTCTCATCTCCTTCAATGTTTCTGTGTCAGTTAATTGGACTTGAGGTAACCCCAGCTCCACCAACAATTTTTTGGCCACAAGCAAAATGTCAGCACTGTCACCGCCATCGGAATCACGTTGAATAGTTTTCTGAAGAAAGAATAGCAAGGTGGGTTCTGGAGTACCACTGACCGGCAACATCTCCGGGTATGTGACCAGAAGGTAGAGCATGTAGTTGGACAACTTCCGGCAAGCACTCACCAAAATTTTATCTTGATCTGAAAGATCCAGAAAGGAACGACTTCTTAGGTGTACCTCTGTGAATATATGGAAGCACACAATAGCATAACCAAAACTCGCGCCGTAGTCTGGTAGTAACTTATCCAACAACGGACCAAGCTTTGGCCAATCCTGAGAAGCCATGGCTAATTCATCTCGATTGTAGAGGCAGACCATCCGTATAAGTGAGTCCATGATCTCCTTATCCACCTCAACGTAATTTGTGTCCAATAACTTGCTCATCCACAACAATGGCCTTATTTTTTTCTTACGGCTTACTACTAGGCTTGCTGCCTTTCTTGTCACTGTTTTCACTAACTTGGATAGCCTTGTGTCCTGATCCAATCCCATGTAGCATAGAAAGTTGTACTGCCCCATGGAATTTGACCACAACGGCCTTCTCTTCGGTCGTCCAATATTGCTGGACCAAAGAAACGAGGAGATGCTAGAGAGCCCACGGCAGTTCCGAGCCTCCAACCATGTCCATGTCCATGGTGACATCAACAAGATAATTACTGCACAAATTTCCAGACAAAGACCTACTGTGAATAGCACATATGTGATCGCAAGGTCTGCTCTATTGTATCTGTGCTTATTGATCACAACACCTACACTGAAGAGTGCAAATGCGACTGCCATAGATACTTGAGATACACACCGGAATAAAATGCCACTCCTTGTCCGAAGCACCATGGCCTTGGTGTAGATATCATCGTACATCAAGTCAAGCTCAACCTCCAGCAACTTGGGCAAATGGTCCAAATGAATCGGGGATGTCAATACCTCTCGGTGCTGAACTTCCATCTGGTGAAGGGTGCGTCCAGTAAAGAGCTCTCGGATACCTGGTGCCGACTTCAAAGCATAAGCAAAACTGTGAAGATATCCACCATCATCTAGCCTACTAAGGTAATGATTATTTCGATATCTCCAATGACCCGCGGGCCTATTCATGTCTTCATTGTTTCGATGGCCACCTTGATGCGGAGGCCTATACATGTCCTTCTTTTCTTCATTTTCTATGATATTGTGGCTAGTGTTCTTTAGGCCCCCATACATGAGAGCCAATGTCCTCTCGCCATACTTGATAATTCCAGCAATAAACACAAATATACCCGGCAGATGCACACTATGGTGTCGGCGACCCGTCGTGGACTGCCAGAACACATACAAAGCCACACCAACCTGAACCACCAGATTCAACAGATGCCTTAACCACAAGTTGTTATCCTCAATGGCGAATGCAGTGACTGTGTCCTGCCCACCAAGATGCATGAGGAAGAAAGGTGCCCAGAGGAAAGCTAGCGGATGTGCTTCCGTTAATGTATCATTTCCACAGATGTCATCCTTGTGCCTTGATAGGAATCCCAAGGCATAAATTGCTACCAAATCTGCCCCTAGATATGCAAACCACATAGAAAACCTAAGGACTGCATTGGTACTACGTCGCCGAAGGCCACCAGTAAAGAAGAGGAACACTTGTAGTGTAAAACTGAGCAGAACCAGCAACTGGATTTCCAATTCAGTAAGTACTTGGACCAAGCTCTCCATGGCTGCTTCTTGGACTAATTCTGTAGCTTCGAAGTCCTGTCCATCAAAAATGCATATAACTCAGTGAAGTTTTCACAATAGTAACGAAAAGAAACTCATGTTCACATGTTTATTAAATGTTTATCATCTTTTTTTCCAAAAAGTGACAGACCAGGGTCTCTGCATCGACTGATGCATGCAGCCACATGGAATGTTTATCGTACAGGTCCCAGTTCTTTTCAGTAAGATATTATCCATGCATATTCAATCCATAAAAACAAAATATGCAAGGCAAATATACCCCTGTAAATTACAAAGTATGTAAGTCCAAACTCAGCATGTGAATTAAATAGAAAATGATAAGAAAAGTTTGACAAAGATAGACTAAAATCACCATTTTGTGATTGACACCAATGGTCCAAACAATTGTGGCAGCTGAGTTTATTAGAGTACATTGGTGACACACTGACCACTATTGTTTGAAAATAAAAGATAAAATCAACCAGCAATTACCATGAAACTTAGCGGCTGTCAGACCTATTAACGATTCGGATATAGATGCGTTGGGGGTTAATGTGCTTGATAGCTTTTGTGCGGATCTTGCACCCTCCCATCCTGAGATTGAGATGGATGATTGTTCTATTTCCCGAAGAGCTTCCATTCTTGCAGACTCTCAGGAGGCTAGGTCCACTTAACGCGGTTGTGAGGACCGGGTAGAGGACCAAAACAAACCTAAATGCAAGTGGAAGCGAAAAATCAATATGGCTTCGGCTGTGCGTAGAAGTGATAGGATACGGACCAATAAAAAAATTCACGATGAACTATGAAAGGAATTTTTTGTAATAGAAGAGGTCTTAAGGACTTGGCTAAAAGAAGGTTTCTAGAGGATGCTTCTATAGAACACAAGTTGGACTTTATCTCCCTCTCTGAAACTGGAAGGGACAATTTTACCCCTCGGTTCCTTAGCAATCTTTCAGGAGGAGTTGATTTCGATTGGCATTGCCATCCTCCAAGAGGAAGATCCTGTGGGATTTTACTTGGGGTCAAATGCGATACATAGGAAGTTTGGAATGTGGTCATGGGGGATTTTGCGGTTAAGTTCCGGGTCAGATCGAAGGCCAATGGGTTTAATTGGACATTAGTGGTGGTCTATGGCGCCACGCAGCCTAAACTCAAACCAGATTTCTTGGCGGATTTAATCCATATTTGCGGTAGCGAGCAGTTCCCGATCTTGGTTGGGGGTGATTTTAATATCTTCCGAAGACGGGAGGAAAAGAACAATGATAACTTTGACGGCAGATGGTCTTTTATGTTTAATACAATCATTGAAAGCTTGGATCTTAGAGAGATCGAGCTTTCCGGTAGAAAATTCACTTGGGCCAATACGTTACGAATCCTGACGTTTGAGAAGCTGGATCGTGTTCTCGCTAGAGTCGAATGGGAGTAGAAGTTCCCCCTGGTGACGGTACAAGCGCTATCTCGTGCGATCTCCGACCATACCCCATTGCTGGTTGACTCGGGAGAGGCAACGCATGTGGGAAACAAGAATAATTTTTCTTTCGAATTAGCATGGTTTGAAAGAACAAGGTTCCTGGATCTGATAGCTAGAGAATGGGCTAAAGATTC
Organism: Secale cereale; assembly: GCA_902687465.1. NCBI lineage: Eukaryota > Viridiplantae > Streptophyta > Magnoliopsida > Poales > Poaceae > Secale > Secale cereale. The sequence continues at coordinate 20,287,208 of LR738715.1, read as the reverse complement.
AGGAGGGATATCAAATGTTGAAAGATGGCAGAATAAGATTAGGCACCTAAGACAGTTCTTACGTGGGTAGGCCAAACACTTGAGTAGGACATATAAGATTGAAAAGGAAATGCTCCTTTTACTTATTTATTCCATAGACTTAAAAGCCGAGTCTTCCATTCTAGATTCCAGGGAGCTGGAAACTAAATTGGAGGCGGAATTGAGACTGAAAGGACTGCTTCGAGAGGAGGAATTGAAGTGGGCGCTGCGAGCTAAAGTTTGTAAAATCCTCCAAGGGGATGATAACACACAATTTTTTCATATGATTGCGCATGGAAAGCATCGAAAGAAGAGAATCTTTCAGCTTGAGCAAGATGAGGGGACGATTGTAGGTCACAAGAACCTAAAATTATATATCACCAATTACTATAAGTAGCTGTTTGGGCCTCCTTAGGATAATTTAGTGTCCTTGGATGAGTCGAGGGTTCAGGATGTCCCCCAACTAGCAGTGGATGAGAATGATATTTTGACCGCCCCATTTCCGGAGAAAGAGGTGTTTGAAGCAGTTTCACAAACGAAGAATAATAAAGCGCCAGGGCCTGATGGTTTTCCGGTGGAGTTCTATCAAAAGTGTTGGCACATCATTAAGGGGGATTTGCTCCCAATGTTCCTTGATCTATTCTTGGGACAGTTGCAGCTGTTTCACTTGAACTTCGGAACGATTACTTTGCTTCCTAAGAAAATAGCGGCCGTGCGAATTGCACAGTTCAGGCCGATATGTCTTCTTAATGTCAGCTTTAAAATCTTCACCAAAGTTGGGACTAATAGGCTTACGCAGATTGCGCATACTGTGGTGCAGCTGTCTCAATCTGCTTTCGTGCCGGACGGAAACATCCTAGAAGGGGTTGTGGTCCTACATGAAATGCTCCATGAAATCCACACGAAAAAGCTAGATGGGGTGATTTTCAAAGTGGATTTTGAGAAAGCGTACGACAAGGTAAAATGGCCATTTCTCCAGCACGCCTTGCGTATGAAAGGGTTCGATCAGTCCTGGAGGAACCAGGTAGATTCTTTCACGCAAAAAGGGAGTATTGGCATCAAAGTGAATGATGATACATGTCATTACTTCCAAATGCACAAAGGTCTGAGACAAGGGGACCCGATGTCCCCGATTCTTTTCAACATTATGGTAGACATGTTGACAATCCTAATAAGAAGGGCTAAGGAAGATGGCCAAGTAGGTGGACTCGTCCCGCATTTAGTTGACGGAGGAGTGTCCATCTTACAATACGCTGATGATACTATCATCTTCATGGAGCATGATTTGGCTAAAGAGAGAAATATGAAGCTTGTGATGTGCCTGTTCGAACAACTGTCGGGGTTAAACATTAACTTCCATAAAAGTGAATTGTTCTTCTTTGGAAGAGCTAAAGAGGAACAAGAAGCTTACAAACAATTGTCCGGTTGCGAAGTGGGGTCGCTACCCTTCACGTATTTGGGTATTCCAATTCACCACCGCAAGCTTTCAAACAAAGAATGGAATTGCATTGAAAATCGATATGGAAAAAAAACTGCTAGGAGGGCAAGCTTATGTCATACAGAGGCCAGCTAATTCTTATTAATTCGGTTCACACAAGTATGCCCATGTTTCTTTGTCCCTTTTTGAGGTACTAGTCGAGGTACGAAAAAGGCTAGATTTCTATCGATCGCGCTTCTTCTGGCAGGCCGCCAGAATTAAAACAAAACTACAGACTCGCTAAATGGGACATCATTTGTATGCCGAAAGACCAAGGGGGTCTTGGCATTGAAAATTTAGAGGTGTAGAACAGATGTCTTCTCAGCAAGTGGCTGTATAAGTTATCTGTTGAGACGGATGCCACATGGGCACAGATTCTACGTAATAAGTACCTTCAATCAAGAACTTTGTCCCAGATGACGGGCAGGCCGACTGATTCGCCTTTTTGGAAAGGACTGATGAGAGTGAAATCGGTCTTTTTTAACAGGATAAAATTTGTAGTAGGAAATGGTACTTCCACAAGATTCTGGAAGGACACATGGCTAGGGGAGACGCCCCTGGCTCTCCAATACCCTTCTCTCTATAATATTGTTCAGTGAAGAGACACTTATGTTGCAACAGTATTATAGTCCAATCCTCTTAATATCCATTTTAGAAGGACGTTAGCGGGTAACCGTTAGGAGGCTTGGCTCCATCTTGTGAGAAGATTGATGGATGTCCAGCTTTCTAAACAGCCCGATCAGGTGTGCTGGAAACTAACTAAGAATAGAGAGTTTTCGGTTTAATCCATGTATTTGGATGTTATCAATGCTAGTACAATCCGTCTTTCGAATCATGTTTGGAAAGTCAAAGTGCCTTTAAAAATCAAAGTGTTTGTGTGGTTTGTCCTAAACAAGTCATTCTAACTAAGGAAAATTTGGCAAAGCGCAGCTGGACAGGATCTACAACATGTAGCTTCTGTGATAGTGATGAATCCATCAAATACCTCTTTCTTGACTGCCCATTGGCAAAAAAATTGTGGCGATCGGTCCACATGGCATTTAATATTACTCCTCCGAATACTATTAGCACGATATTTGGGACGTGGCTAGATGGGATAGATCAAGAAACAGCGAGACATATCCGTGTAGGAGTATGTGCTTTATTATAGGCAGTTTGGAACTGCAGAAACAATTTGGTTTTTAACAAAACAAGAAATATTCATTTCTTGTAGGTTATTCCCCGGGCCACTACATTGATCCGTATATGGTCGCAACTCACTCCGACGGAGGCCAGGGAGCGTTTGGTTACTAGATCTGTTGGGAGACGGTAGCACGGGCTATGTTCAACCGGTTTTGGATGGCGGTCATGTAATAGGATAGGTGTTCAGTTTCCTATCTTAATTTTTGCCTGACGGTTGTGGCTATCCTGTCTTTTTATGTTTATGCTCTCTATGAGCCTTTTTTCCTTATGTGAGACCTGAAGACTATTTGTTCGAACCTTTTGATTATCAATAATATGGCCATATGCATCGTTTTGATGCAGAAGCCGAGGGCTAACCCCCTTTTTGAAAAAAAAGGAAAAAAATTACCTTGAAACTAGCGTACAAATCAAACGAGTATGTATATTTATAAGATATAAGGGTATTGGAGGATACACATATATTAGCAAACCAATCTGTAGTTGGATGGTTAGGAGGACGGTGGTATTCCCAGCCAATCATTGTTCAAATCCTGGTGCACGGGATTTATTTGTTCCTGGATTTATTTATTCTTGGATCACTTATTCACGAACTTGATTCAACTGATAGTTAAGGCGCCTCAGATCATACTAGTTCTTCTTGGAAGGATAACTCAAAGAACTTGCAGACACTTCATTAACTTATCTACCATGAGCAGAGAAGCCGGGCTCGCTAGGAGTCCAATTACAGAAGTAACTGAATTAAAGAGACTATAACATTGAAGCATACCTTAATTAGAACGGAATAGCTGTCCACTACTTTGATTGCTTCCAGCCAAATGATGAGGATGTCTTTTTGACAGGCCAAATTGCTTCTGCTTATGCTTGGAAATAGCCTTATCTCACTACTGTTACCTTCTCGTTTGAGCTGACAGAAGAAGGAGATCTCGAGCCGTCGAGGTACTGTACTTCTGTTTGTACGTCCCTTAGCAAAAGAGCAAGCCGCAGACACATCTCCTTGTAGGAGCCTCTACATTTTGAGATAATGTACTGCTTCTACTTTGTACATTGCTTGGAGGTAGAGCAAGAGAAAAGGATTCGTTTCTTCTAGTAGTAACTGCAAGGATAGAATAGAGGATGCTTTGTCGGTGACCCGAGAAGTATGCTTTGCAAAAGGAAAAGGTGTGTCGCCATGCAACACGTACCTTTAGCAATTTTTTATTCTTTTTTGCCAGATACCTTTAGCAATTTAACAATCAACCCTACGCTGCTACGCAACAAAAGAAATCAATTTACTGAACCTTACGCGTGACCCTGATGTTAGAAGTATAAACATGATTAGCTAGATATAAGATGATAAAGATACATTTAGTTATAAAGGCACACTAAGTTTTAAGTTTTAATTTTTGAAATTATAGCCGCCGCCCCCTTCTCCTCCTCCTCCACAAAAAGCTAGGGTTTTTGCCTCCCGCCGCCGCCGTCGCAGGTCCGCCTCCTTTCCGGTAGCCTTAGAGCATGTCCAGCCGTTGGCCCCCAGGAGGGGCTAAAAATCGTCCCCTGGGGGCGCACCGACGCTAAACCGTCCACTCAGTCGCGGCGCCCAGGTTTTTTTGAAAAAGTCATTTATGGCGCAAACACGGCTCAAATTTAACGCAAACATCGGCGAGTCCGTTCAAATTTAAACATATTTTACAAAAAAAAGAAAAAACTAGCACGGGCTGCCCCCGCCGTCTCCATCGCCGCTCCTTGCCGTCTACCTCGCCGCCCGCCGTCCGCCTTTGCAGTTCTACATGCCGTGGAGGCGGTAGAACCACGTGTAGTCGCCGCCGCCGTCGTCGTCGTCGTCCCCGCCTCCGCCGCCGCCGTCCCTGCTGCATCCCACCCCCGGTTGGCGCGGCGGGTTGGACGGTCCAGGGGCGTCGCCGTCGTCGTCGCTATCGAGGATCACGACGCCGTGCTCGTCCTCGCGCCCACGTTTGCGGGCGGCGATCTCCTCCAGGCCCCGGCACTGCCGGACCATTTCGTCGCGGAGGTAGTCGTCCCGCGACCACCGCAGGGAGTCCTCGTCGGAGAAGGCGGGCCGGGCTATCTCCTCGTACTCCGCGGGGAGGCCGGGCTCCGACTTGGGCTCGACGAGGACGCCGGAGCTGCGGGTACGCGCCCGCTGACAGGCGTGTCCTGGGGCTCCGGTTTGACGGGGCGAAGGCAGGGAGAGCCCGACGAGCGGCCGGACGAGGAGGAGGACGCTCCGGGCTCCATGCGCCTCGGCGTCCAGGAGCATCCACGGCGGCGTGAGAAGGACGGGGGAGCGGGGTACTCGAGGCACGGCGTCTTGCCGCCCTCGATGTACTCGAGGACGGACTCCAACGTGCGGCCGGGCACGCCCCACCACCGGCGCCGGCCCTCGGAGTTGAGCCTGGCGGAGGGCACAACGCCATTGGTGGCCTCGAGCTGCTCGGCGTGACGGCGGCGGAAGTAGGGCTCCCAGATCGGGCTGTCGGGGACGTACCGGGGCCCCTCCCTCGCCGCACGAGGCAGGGACGCGCGGATACGTGCGATCTCCGCATGCCGCGCCGCCCCGGTGGGTGGCAGTGCCACCGGTACGCCGCCGGCGTTGATCCTCCAAGCCCCGGGCACCCGCATGTCCGGCGGGACCGGGTACTCGGCCTCGAAAAGGAGGTGAGCCTCGTCCTCGTGAAGATGGCTGCGCCCGAAGCCACTCGCCGCCGCGCATTCGCCTGGAAAGCGCTCGGCCATTCTTCTCAACTGGAGACGGTAAGAGGAGGAAGGCGGGAGAAATGGGCGCGTCGGTGGTGGAGTATCTGTGCGAGTCTCCGGCGCGCTGGCGGTCGGCTTATATAGGCAGAGGCGCCGCGTGGTAGGCTTGGCCGGCGCGTTACGCGTGGCGTGATGGCGTGGCGGACGAGGTGATGCGCGTCGCCCGACCTTCATTGCGCCGCCCGTGAGGCATCAATGGAGGCTGACCGGCGCGGCAGCGCGCGCAGCTTTGGCATTGATTCGCCGCGGGAAACGAGGCGATGAGGACGACGAAGCGGCGAGAAGAGAGTCGAGTCGCTGAAGCGGCGGGCCCGCGGCTCTTCGCGCCAAAAACGATTCGCCCGACGCGCCCGAGCGACCCCAGCGCGCCGGGTTCGGGTTGGGTCCGCCGGCGCCAATTTCGGCCCAAGCCGACGAAAACTGGGCTCTTGGGGGCGCGACTGTGCCGATTTTTTGGCGCCGGCGGCCGAAAAATCGGCTGTAGGCCTTCTTGGGGGCGCGGATGGAGACGCTCTTAGGGCCATGGGGGCGCAGTGGATCTCGGCAAGTGTCGTGGAATTGACACGACAGATGTCCGGTTTAGCGGACTTAGTCGTGAGGCCGCGCATCTATGTAGTAGCTTGAGAGGGGTTGAGCGGAATCGAGAGACGCGACGCAAGACAAGGGTTTAGATAGCTTCGGGCCCCGGGAAACATCATCCGGTAATAACCCTACGTGATGTTTGAGGCTAGATCTCATTATGATCCTCATGGTGTTGCCGGTAAACCGGCTCTTGGTGTCTAGCCCTAGAAACTTGTGAGAACCTGTCTAACTTGTGAAAAACTTGTCCTCTTGGGGAGCCCTGCCCCTCCTTATATATGTTGAAGGGGCGGGTTACATGTAGAGTCCTAGTAGGATTAGGATTGCTTTATTACAATGAGTCCTAGTCTTGCTTCCTTTGTAGAAGAATATTCCTTGCGCTTTATTCATAAACCGGCCCACCATACATGAACCGGCCTTCTGGGCCTTGGGCCTTGTCTTCCATGATCCGCCTGCCGGGTTACCAGTAAATTGCCAAGTGCAAACCGTCTTAAGTAAAACGCGAAGTCCGGCCGGGTTATAATTCCGACCGGTTCGTACCGCGGGGTATATCCCCGACATTAGCCCCCAGTTTAGCTTGGATTTATCCATGGTACACTTGTGCTGCAAAATAACCACAAGAACAAATTTGATAGGTTGTGCTCCGGGTTAAGAATTCTTGTAAACTGGCATCTGACCATCCTTAAGTCCTTATCCTTTACTTCTTCTAGAAAATCTGGGTCAATAGACCAGCTCCATAATCAACTTGCTTGCATAAGAAATATTGTAAATCCAGAATCCATTCGAATCAGCCTTTCACTGCTCTGACTTGACAAAAATATTGATCTTCAAATATTCAATTGATATCCAACCGGCTTGGAAATGTAGAACTTGCCGGTTTATGATTACCACCATTATCGGGTTATAAAAATTGATAATTCCGGGTCATGACTGTAGCCCCCAAGTCTTAAGAGGAGAAACATAGTGATAGCTTAAAACTTGTTTCAATATAAATCTTGCAATCTTGAAGAAATCCGGATTGTTCATCCCAATCACTATGAAACTGAATATTCCATATTATGTAGCCCCCAAGTGCCGGGTCATTATGCAATAATGAGCAGGGACTTTGAAAATATGATTATTGAAAATAATATTATATAATGTAACTTCCATCGTGGGGTTTGAACCCACGTCCACAAGGTTAAGAGCTTTGAGCTTTACCAACTAAGCAGTGGACCCTTCAATATAATGGATTAATACTTGTGTACCTTGAATTGTTGACAGGAGCTATTGGTAGCCCCCAAGGGCCGGCTCAATATGATGTGATGAGTCGGGTCTTCGATAAGGTGAGCAAAAAATGACTTTGCATTAGCCCCCAAGTGTCATGGTGCATGCTTGCAGCGACATGAGACTTGTGTATTTGAATAATGTAGCCCCCAAGTGCCGGGTTGTAAGCCTGCAGCAACTCGGGACTATTCCTTTGTAGAATAAATCACTTCCATCGATGAAATAATATCCATTACGCTTAAAGCGACTTTGAAAACCTCAATCATAATATTGATAACCATAATAAAAATCCAGCCATGTTGGCTATTAATGATTTGAATAATATAATCCGGTTTGAAAACCGGTTCCAGTGATATTTGATCACAACCAGGCCGTGTTAATAAACACCGGTCATTATTTTGTCTCATGCTGGCGACTTATGTCAAAGCCAGGCCGGTTTAATAAACACCGGTCATTGTTTTATCTCATACTGGCGACTTATAGTCAAAAGCCAAGCCGGTTTAATAAACATCGGTCATTATTTTATCTTATACTGGCGACATATAGTCAAAAGCCAGGCCGGTTTAATAAACACTGGTCATTATAACTGATCATGTACTGCCAATATGTATTAAAAATAAAATACTTCATACGTTTAATTAAGTGTGCTTGACATTCTTAATCCGGTAGGCATAATTGAACGTGTAGATTCTGATGAGGCTCTTGGCCCTCTTGGCGTTATGGTTGTTCTTTTATATTATCTGCATCTGCATAGATAACACTAAAAAGATGTCCTAGCGGTTTACCGCCGGACCGATTAAATCTCTCTCATATATATATATATATATATATATATATATATATATATATATATATATATATATATATATATAGGAAAATGGTTGTGTACTCCTGGGAGTACGTACTCCCGCTCCTCATATACCATATAGATGAATCTTTTATACCTCTTTATTATTTTTAATATACTTCATTAATAATTATTAGATACCCCAAAATGATTTTTATGAAAAATTTCATGCGAGTCTACATATTTTAAATGTTTACGCATATACTGATGTGTTTGTACGTGAAAAAGGTACTCCCTCTGTTCACTTTTGTAAGTCCGTTAGGACAGCTGAAATTGCACTATATTAGGTGTTGTCTTAAATGTCTATAAGGTCTTATAAAAGTGAACGGAGGGAGTATATTACAAAAAGTACGTCGCAGATAATATTTTTTCAACAAAACTCGTATTGGGGTATCTTAGAATATTTAATGAAGTATATTGAGAATGATAAAGAGGTATAATTAATATGTATATGAGGTATATTGAGGATGGGAGTACATACTCGTAGGAGTACAAAAGAGGAGTCCTATATATATATATATATATATATATATATATATATATATATATATATATATATATATATATATATATATATATATATATATATATATATCAAACTAATATATGTTTTATACCAAAAATATCTTCATACCTTTTGATTAAGTATGCTTGATATCCTTAATCCGGCGAACAATGTAGTTTCTGAAGAAGCTCTTGGCCCTTTTGGGGTGGACCCAATAATTATTCCGGGTTTATAGGAACTACCGGTTCAAATAATGCTGGAGCTCTGTGTCCAGACTTTTGAAAATATGCGGTCAACTTTGAAGTTGGCCAGCTCCGGATTAAAAAACCATATAAAACACATGAAAAAAATCACAAACACAAAAAACACAGGTTTGCAAATAAGACCATGTAGTCGAGGCTTTTTGCGAGCTGCGAGGCTCCCTATGTGTCAATCAAAGGGTGCGACCCAAAGGGCTATGACTATTAAAGGAAGTACTCCTAGGGACAAGAACTTTGCCATCAAAGGATGTACTCTTTTGCCATCAAAGGATGTACTCCAAGGGACAGGAAATATTGCATCTGCCATCAAAGGAAGTACTCCTAGGGATAAGAACTTTTCTTTTGCCATCAAAGGGTATGTATCTTCCAAGGGGCAGGAAATATTGCATCTGCCATCAAAGGAAGTACCCTAGGGACAAGAACAGATTTTCTTTTGCCATCAAAGGGAATGATCAACCAAGGGACAGGAATATTACATCTGCCATCAAAGGAAGGTTCCCTAGGGATAAGAACAGGTTTTTTTTTCTTTTGCCATCAAAGGGAATGTTCAACCAAGGGACAGGAATATTACATCTGCCATCAAAGGAAGGTTCCCTAGGGACAAGAACATGTTTTTTTTTCTTTTGCCATCAAAGGGAATGATCAACCAAGGGACAGGAATATTACATCTGCCATCAAAGGAAGGTTCCCTTGGGACAAGAACAGTTTTTTCTTTTGGGATCCGTCACCTTCTAGTGACCGCGAGGGTAGGGTACCTATAAGAGAGTTGCGCTTGTATGGCAAGTCCTGTTTGGTCCCTTATAGAATTATCCTGCATAGCAAAATAACTTGATCAAAGCATCGTGTTCTTTTTGATGAAAATGATATATATCAAGAGATGTAAAGTTTAGATGGATATCACCTGAGTGAACTCCCATAAGACCTTTACATTTGAAGAAGATGGCTGATCCCCCGGTTTACCAGGGGTGCCGGTTTTGGGAGGCCATAAGAACTTCTTGGCATGGGAGGGATCCGTTTTTAATCATTTCTTTCAGTTTTGCTAGGGTTTGTGTCCAGCTCAGGAAGACGAGACGGCGCCGGCTCCCTGAAGATGGAACAAAGGTCTCCCCGCCTAGCCCCCGTTCCGGCGATGCGTCTAGCATCGTTGGTGGGCGTGTGGAGGTGTGTCTATGGCGGATCTATATTTGGTGGATTTGCTCGGATCTCGTCGGTGTTCGTCTACGTTCGTGTGTCTTCGGATTGGATCTTTCAGATCTACATTATTCTTCATCTGTGACGGTTGCTGTTCTGGTGCGCTCGTCCTACGAGGCTTTAGCACGACAACTTCCCGATTGTCTACTACAAGTTGTGCCCGACTTCGGCGATGAAGGGGCGATGACGGCGGCGCGCCTTCGGCTAGCATCAGTGCTGGTAGTTGTCGCTAGGTGGTCTACGGATCTGGATGTAATTTCTATTATTTCTGGTATTCGTTATACTGCCATGATTGAAGATGAATAGATCAGAAATTTTCTCGAAAAAAAAGATAGATTTAGTTTAAACACACAATATCTTGCCTTGTAATCCAAGCCTCTTCTACGTTGTACTCTATATATACCCTATACGAGGGTCAGATCAATACACTGAAACATTAGCCATCCTACATTTTCCACACCAGGTCGCCACAGCTAGTGTCTATTTACACCCGTGCCATCATGGCAGAGCCACCCTCGCCGGACACTGGAAAGCTTGTGACGGGGAATGCCAATGCCGCAGCAGTCGTCCAACGATAGCAGCCTCTCACGGAGGGCTTCTTCAAAATTCTGAGGACCATGTTTATCTTTGTACTCATACTAAAATGGCCATGTGCATCCTTAATTGGTGCAGAGGATGGAAAATGAAAATCTCTCATATTTTTTAACACGGGCTACTCGGGAGGCGCCGAAGCCTTGCCCTCCGGAGGCACCTCCTCCCCTCGTTCTTTCCTTCGTCGCCTCCGGAGGGGGTCACCGGCTTGCCATGCACCCGCCAGTGAAAGGGGCGGCGAGGCCTTCGGTTGATCCCATGCCTCGGGTGAGGAACTGGATGTGATGCGGCGGCCTGCATTGGTGGAGACGGCGTCCGATCCATCCACCGACAGCGTTCGTCAGCGCGGTAGGCCGGACTTCCTTGGCTGCTTGGGCAGTTGGGTACCGCTAGACGGCATTCCTGACATGAGACGGTTCCCTGTGCCCCTCTCGTTAGATATGTGGCGGACCAACCTAGGACGTGGCTCTCCCCATCGCATGGTCTAGATCTCCGGCGTCCGTGCTCGGAAATTGTGGAGACGGTCTTGATGGGTGCCGGGGCATGAGCTTGTCCAAGGGAAACATGTGGCCGATTACGGTGGCCACGTCGTCGATGGCGCTCCGGCGTCATTCCCCTTGGTGGCGATGGCGAGGAAAACTCCACCCTGCTCCCTTCTCCCTTTATGACATTGATGATTACCTTAGTTAGAACGGAATAGCCGTGCACTTCGATTAGTTCCACCAAATGCACGCTCGAGGATGTATTCTCCCACCTTTGCTGGATGTGGGTGGCCAAAACGCTTCTGCTTATGTTTAGAAAAGAAGATCTCGAGATATTGAACATTTGTTTATACCATGTTCCTCGCGTGAAGAGCAAAGGCGGACAGATCCCTTTCTTGAAGGAGCTAGCCGAAGATTCAAATCAACATCCTTTCTTGTAGGATGCGGAGTAACTGGTCACAAGCTCATATGAGCTCACATGCGGTCCGCCAGAAAATGGAGAACTCGTAAGGAAATACGCACGGACATCGCTTGGTGGTGGGCCATTGCGACGGCGCAGAGGACGGATTTGACCACAATTGTGAACGGCCGTTGGCCTCTGATACGTCCAAAACGTATCTATAATTTCTGCTTGCTCCATGCTTCTTTTGTGTGATATTGCTATGATATTTACGCACTTCCATACACTTTTGATCATATTTGGACTAACCTATTAACTCAGTGCACCACAGTGCCAGTTCCTGTTTTCTGCTGTTTTTCTATTTCAGATTTCCCACATATTAAAAGTGCTCCAAAAATTCCGGGAAAAATATAGAAAAAATCAGCGTACAGGAAGCTTCGAGAAAAACCAAAGTGGGGCCAGAGGGGAGCCAGGGGCAGCCCAGGCGGCCAGCCCAGGCGGCCCTACCCCTGGTCACCCTAGGGGGGCGCCTGGGCCCCCCTCTCCGCTTCTGGTGACCCCCTTTGGCATATATACTCCTCGCGTCCCGAAACCCTCGAGGACGGAACCCTATTTTACGATCTCGCCTCTGTTCCGCCGCCGCCGCGCTTCCAAGATCGGGAGCATCAGGAGAACTCTTCCCGGCACCCTGCCAGAGGGGAGGACCAGCACCGGGAGCTTCTCCACCACCATGGACGCTTCCCGGATGAGTTGTGTAGTCCCCCTTGGACCATGGGTCCATGACCAGTAGCTATGTGATGTTCTCCTCCCCTCTTTGTTCTTCATGGTTTAGACCTCGCGAGCTGCCTACATGATCGAGGCACATATGTAATCTTTATGCTGTTGCTCTGCTGAGTTTGCTGGGATCCGATGGATTATGAGATTATGTTCAGATTGTGTGTGAGTAATATATTTGATTCACCTCTTTTATATTTATGTTCTTGAGTAATTCTTGCATGTTCTCCGTTGCTGTTTATTGCTTTGGCCGAGTAGTAGGTAGTAACTCCAAGAGGGAACGTTATGCTTGATTGTGGGTTCATGCCCCTTGATGACTAGTTTGAGTGATAGAAACATGAGTCTAGGGGATGTGCTGTTGCCACAAGGGGGAAAACAACGGTGCTTGTACTTGCGGGTGCAAGGATTGTTTACTTTACGCAAAGTTCTTTTAATGCAGTTGTCTGTTGCTTTGAGTTTACACTTTGGGTGGGATTCGCAACTTAATACCAGCGAGATGTTCTGGATAGATATCTCAAGGTGGATGATTAGTAGTAGATGCAGATGGATTTCGGTCTACTTGCCTTGGCGTACCGCCCATGCTTTTGAGCCTCTACCTTTCTTTACAGCATAGATAGCATTGGTTTGCGCACATAATCCTGTCAATTGCCCAGCTGTAATTTGTTTACCTCGCTTAGCTGTTTTATCGTCTTTTGGGAGAGAGACATCACTAGTGAACATCATGGGACCCCGGTCCATATTACCACCACTGATCACACCTTATATTTACTTCCTGCTTTTATTTCCTAGTTGCAATCATAGCTATCATTATTATCTCTTGTGTTTGATCCTTTGTAAACAGCAAGGCCGGAGGGAATGACAACCTCTCTGTACTCGTTGGGAGCAAAGTTACTTGTATCTGTGTGCAGGTCCTGTCAACCGCTAAGTATCTGGCGCCGTTGGCCGTTGACACCTTCTTGTCGACCCTCGGAGTCTCACGGGATTCGATCCTTGGTATCTTGCCAAGGGAAACTTGTCGTTACGCTACATCTCAAACCTTCCACTTGGGGTAACCAACGAGGGGCGAGAAGCCATCAAGCAAAGTTTCTGGCGCCATTGCCGGGGACTCCACTCTTCAAGATAGGGGAGTTGCACGCTATCTTTTATCTTTGCTTTTTAGTCTTGTTAGTTTACCTTTTAGTTTTTGCTTTAGTGTCCCATACCAAAAATCACAAAAATAGTTATCTTGCTTGCTGCTGCTATGGGTTCCACCGAGAACACCAAGTTGTGTGACTTCACTAGTCATAACAACAATGACTTTATCTGCACGCCTATTGCTACACCTTCCACTTCAGCACCTTCTTATGAGATTAAACCTGCTTTACTGAACCTAGTTATGAAAGATCAATTCTCCGGTGCTGGAGATGATGCTGCTTTGCACTTAAATAATTTTGTTGAGCTCTGTGATATGCAAAAGTACAAAGAAGTAGATAGTGATATTGTTAAGCTTAAGCTTTTTCCTTTCTCCTTGAGAGGAGGAGCTAAAATCTGGTTTCAATCTTTGCCTAGGAATAGTATAGATTCTTGGGACAAGTGCAAGGATGCCTTTATTGGGAAGTACCATCCCCCTGCTAAAATTATCCAACTAAGGAGTAACATAATGAATTTTAAACAATTGGATAATGAACACGTTGCCCAAGCTTGCGAACGCATGAAATCTCTTGTCAAGAACTGCCCTACTCATGGTTTGACTACTTGGATGGTTATCCAAACTTTTTATGCAGGCTTGAACTTTACCTCGCGGAACTTGTTAGATTCGGCCGCGGGAGGAACCTTTATGTCAACTACACTTGGTGCTGCCACGAAGCTTCTCGACGAGATGATGACCAATTATTCCCAATGGCACACCGAACGCGCTCCAACAGGTCGGAAGGTAAACTCTGTCGAGGATATTTCCTCCCTAAATGAAAAAGTTGACTTGATCATGTCTCTACTTTCCAAGCAATCTTCTATTGATCCTCATGATGTTCCTTTAAATTCTTTGATTGCTCAAGATCAAGTAGATGTGAACTTTATCTCTACAAACAATTTCAATAACAATGCTTATAGGAGTAATTTTGGTAGCAACCCTAGACCGTTCCCCTCTAATTCCTATGGGAACAACAACACTTATCCTAGAACCAAGAACTTCACTTCTGAACTTTAGATTATGCTTAAAGACTTCATCACTACCCAAAAAGCCTTCAATAAGAGTGTAGAAGAAAAACTAGCCAAACTAGATAATCACTCTTCGAAGGTAGACAATTTAGCCCATGAGGTAGAGTTGCTTAAAATTAGAAATTCTCCTCTTGAGGAGAAGAAGACCACTCCTATGAATGCTATTCAAGTGCAAATTAATGAAAACATTAGGATGATGGCTAAACTTAAAGAGAGATGGGCTAGAGAAAAGGAGGAAGAAGATAGAATTAAGAGCCTTCCTACCCACCACACTGTTGCTACTATCCAAGTTGTTGAGGATATCCAAAATCTTAGCACCCAATGCACTCCTAGTCCCATTGGACCTATTAATGGTGATGCTATGACCTCAACCGTAGAAGAAACTCCTATGACCATAGAAGCTACCAAACAAGTGAGCCTAAAGGACACCACTACCACATTACTTGATAGTAGTGACCTTGATTTTGATAATTGCACCCTTTCTGAAGTTATTAGTTTTCTTCACTAGATGTCTAGAGATCCCCACACTAGCACACTTAATCTTGCCTTCACGGAGCATATCACTAATGCTCTCATCAAAGCTAGGGAGGAGAAGCTTAGGGTAAAAGCCTCCATACCTAGAAATCTAGAAGATGGTTGGGATCCTATGATTAAAATTAAGTTGAATAACTTCTATTGCTATGCTTTATGTGATGTTGGAGCTAGTACCTCCGTTATGCCCAAAAGAATGTATGATATGCTTGAATTGAAACCTTTTGATCCTTGTTCTTTTGGTGTTCGTCTTGCTGATTCTTCCGTAACGAAACCTTTGGGCAAGGTCGACGATGTTCTTATCATTGTCAATGACAATTATGTTCCCGTTGATTTTACTATTATGGATATTGAATGTGAACCTTCATGTCCAATTATTTTGGGACGTCCTTTTCTTCGCACCGTTGGTGCTATCATTGACATGAAAGAGGGGAATATAAAATTCCAATTCCCTCTCAAGAAAGGAATGGAACACTTCCCTAGAAAGAAGATTAAGTTGCCTTTTGAGTCCGTTACACGGGCTAGCTATTCTTTTACTCTTGATATAACTTGATCCTCTCTTTTTGCATCATGCCTAGCTTAAAGGCATAAAAGAAAGCGCTTTTGGGAGGCAGCCCACAACGAATTAGGTTTTATTTTTCTTTTGTTGTGTCTTGATGTTTGTTGCTACAGTAGCATTATCATGGTATCTTTTCTTTTCAGCTTTGTGCCAAGTTTAGCCTCCGATTGCAAGAAAGTTCAAAAGTTATGACGTGCAGTCCAGAAAACAGATTCTGTCCTTGGACAGAAAAATTCGTATAAAATTACCAGATCATCTTTTTGATCTGAATTTTTTTGACAGTGTGCTCTATACAATTGGCTTTCGGGCGTCTGTTCTGAGTTTTTTGATTTGAGTTGCAGAAGTGCCCCGAAAAAATTATTTACTACCTGCTGGTCTGTTTTTCACAGATTCTGTTTTGTTTTGCCTTTTCTTCGTTTTGCAAACCTTGAGCTTGCTTTTTCTTTGCAAAAACCTTTTGGCAATCTTGAGAAACAGTAGCTCTTCAAGATTATCCTTATTTCCAGTAGGGAAAAATTATTTTATTGTGGGTACTAACCTCGCTAATCAGATTATGATGAGTTATGTATGAAGGGAGTTTTCAAGTGTGCGAGGGAAGATGATAAAAGAAAATTCAGGAGGGTCAAACGCTCAAGCTTGGGGATGCCCCCGTGCACCCTCAAGAAATATTCAAGAAGACTCAAGTGTCTAAGCTTGGGGATGCCCCCGTGCATCCCCTTCTCCATCAACAATTATCAGTTCGTCTTTCGTTCCACTATATTTTAATCACTTCATGAGTTATGTGCTATGCTTGGAGCGTCTTGCTCTTAGTTTCCTTTTTAGTTTTCTTTAGCTTTGCTTGCTGTTCATAACAAGTTAGAACCCAGCTTTCTTTGTGTGGGAGAGAAACACGCTCCACTTCAACCTAGAACACAACATAGGATTTTCATGCTTATATTTGTTGTGTGTGTTCTTTGTCTTTCCATAGCTACTGTCATGTTTAGCTCTTAGTTTTCATGCTTTTCTTTTTAAAGAGCTTTTGTTTAGTTGGTTGTTGTACTGTCTTGAGTTTTCATGTTTATCTTGTTAAGAGAGTTTGCCTGTTGCACTGAGTTGTGTGTCTTAACTTAAAGTAGGTAATTGAGGTTGCTATTTAATTTTAGTAGTAACTTGCAATAGTTTTGAGGTATTGCCATGAGTAACGTCTGAACTTTTGGTGTCAAGAGCTTTAGCCTATTAGTGATAGATATCGTATTTTGGGCAATCCGTGTTTATTTTCGAAAACCTACAAAATAGTTGAGAACTTTAGCTACTAAATGGATCACTAATCTTTGGAGGGATCGAATATTAGAGTACACTCACGTACCATGGGTCGAGGATGCGCAAGGGTAACCAAACCCCCATACACACCTCCTCGGGGTACTTGTCTCTTTGTGAACCTCCTAATTAGATTGAGAGTTACCGATAATAAGTGCATGAGTTCTTCGGACTAATGTGAGTATTCGAAAGTTGACACTTCCACCTATCCATATTTTTCTAGCCTCTTCGGTACCGTGCATTGCCCTTTCTCACCTCGAGAGTTGGCGCATACTTCGCCGGTGCATCCAAATCCTTGGCACGATACGCTCTGTCATCATAAGCCTCATTATATCCTTCCTCAAAACAGCCACCATACCTACCTATTAAGGCATTTCCATAGCCTTTCCGAGATACATTCCCATGCAACATCCATCTTCTCATGACTTGATCTTCATGTCATACATGCTTTTTGCTTGATCGATGAGCCACATGCTAGTTGGGCCTTGCCCTAATCATTGCTACATGACGCGCTAGTATCATTGCATATCCTGCTACACTGGCAGAGGCATACATTTGCATACATCATGATAGTTTCATTTTCTTTATGTTGAGTACTTTTGTAAAGTGTGAAAGATCTTCTATACTTCTTGTAATATATAGAGTGTTGCCCCTAAATTGAGGAAAAGATCCCAAAGAGGACAAAATCAAAAGATCCCAAAGAGGACAAAATCAAAAGATCCCAAAGAGGACAAATGAGAGATAAATAGAAAGAGCCATTGAGGCCACAAAAAATAAAAAAAATAGAAAAAAAAAGAAAAAG
Source organism: Secale cereale (assembly GCA_902687465.1). NCBI lineage: Eukaryota > Viridiplantae > Streptophyta > Magnoliopsida > Poales > Poaceae > Secale > Secale cereale. The sequence continues at coordinate 20,269,498 of LR738715.1, read as the reverse complement.
AAATAAAAAGAGAGAAGGGGGCACACTACTATTTCTTTTGAGAGATCCACACTCGTACTCCATCTTATACCTTGTACTCCATAGAGATTATCATTCATGCATATAGCTATGTGGGGACCTTTACACTATAGAACTTGGCTTGTATATTCCAATGATGAGCCTCCTCAAAAGAGATCTAGGTCTTCTTGAGCAAGCAAGTTGGATGCACCCCCACTAGTTCCATTGGAGAGCTTACCTTAGCTCATATGTGCATCCGTTGCATGGCAATCCCTACTCCTCACATCATATCTATCATTTGGCTTTCTCTCGCCGATGATTGCCCTCATTGATGTGAGCCTTTCACACCTTTTTGTCTTCCCCCTCCATCATTTTTCTCTCTTTGCCATCCTAAGTGTCGACTCTCTTGCTTACGCTCATCCATTGCATGAGTGCTCAAAATATCGAAAGGGAGTGGATCATTTTGACTTGTACCTGGCTGACGGTCTGGGGATGAGTCAAGATAAGATTCCAAAGAAGACCAAGTGTGAAACTTTAGTAGATTAAGTTCTCAACAATACAAAAACTATGTTTTACTCTCTCGTATATCCCTATCCCCTTTCTTGCAAGCAAACACCATTTGGAGACATTCGAGTCACGGACAGCGAGAGCTCTTGCACCTTTATGTTCTTATGTTACTTGTTACAATACTAATATAGACTCTTGCTTGTTATGACTTGAATTGAATTACATGCCTTGATTGCTTTACTTAAAAAGTTCTTATATGGTTGGTAGCATGTCACCACAGAAATTATGCTTGTTATCATTTACCTACTCGAGGACGAGCAGGAATTAAGCTTGGGGATGTTGATACGTCCAAAACGTATCTATAATTTCTGCTTGCTCCATGCTTCTTTTGAGTGATATTGCTATGATATTTATGCACTTCCATACACTTTTGATCATATTTGGACTAACCTATTAACTCAGTGCACCACAGTGCCAGTTCCTGTTTTCTGCTGTTTTTCTATTTCAGATTTCCCCCATATTAAAAGTGCTCCAAAAATTCCGGGAAAAATACAGAAAAAATCAGCGTACAGGAAGCTTCGAGAAAAACCAAAGTGGGACCAGAGGGGAGCCAAGGGCAGCCCAGGCGGCCCCACCCCTGGCCGCCCTAGGGGGCGCCTGGGCCCCCCTCTCCGCTTCTGGTGACCCCCTTTGGCATATATACTCCTCGCGTCCCGAAACCCTCGAGGACGGAACCCTTTATTACGATCTCGCCTCTGTTCCGCCGCCGCCGCGCTTCCAAGATCGGGAGCATCAGGAGAACTCTTCCCGGCACCCTGCCGGAGGGGAGGACCACCACCGGGAGCTTCTCCACCACCATGGACGCTTCCCGGATGAGTTGTGAGTAGTCCCCCTTGGACCATGGGTCCATGACCAGTAGCTATGTGATGTTCTCCTCCCCTCTTTGTTCTTCATGGTTTAGACCTCGTGAGCTGCCCTACATGATCGAGGCACATATGTAATCTTTATGCTGTTGCTCTGCTGAGTTTGCTGGGATCCGATGGATTATGAGATTATGTTCAGATTGTGTGTGAGTAATATATTTGATTCACCTCTTTTATATTTATGTTCTTGAGTAATTCTTGTATGTTCTCCGTTGCTGTTTATTGCTTTGGCCGAGTAGTAGATAGTAACTCCAAGAGGGAACGTTATGCTTGATTGTGGGTTCATGCCCCTTGATGACTAATTTGAGTGACAGAAACATGAGTCTAGGGGATGTGCTGTTGCCACAAGGGGGAAAACAACGGTGCTTGTACTTGCGGGTGCAAGGATTGTTTACTTTACGCAAAGTTCTTTTAATGCAGTTGTCTGTTGCTTTGAGTTTACACTTTGGGTGGGATTCGCAACTTAATACCAGCGAGATGTTCTGGATAGATATCTCAAGGTGGATGATTAGTAGTAGATGCAGATGGATTTCGGTCTACTTGCCTTGGCATACCGCCCATGCTTTTGAGCCTCTACCTTTCTTTACAGCATAGTTAGCATTGGTTTGCGCACATAATTCTGTCAATTGCCCAGCTGTAATTTGTTTACCTCGCTTAGCTGTTTTATCGTCTTTTGGGAGAGAGACATCACTAGTGAACATCATGGTACCCCGGTCCATATTACCACCACTGATCACACCTTATATTTACTTCCTGCTTTTATTTACTAGTTGCAATCATAGCTATCATTATTATCTCTTGTGTTTGATCATTTGTAAACAGCAAGGCCGGAGGGATTGACAACCTCTCTGTACTCGTTGCGAGCAAAGTTATTTGTATCTGTGTGCAGGTCCTGTCAACAGCTAAGTATCTGGCGCCGTTGACCGTTGACACCTTCTTGTCGACCCTCGGAGCCTCACGGGATTCGATCCTTGGTATCTTGCCAAGGGAAACTTTCCGTTACGCTACATCTCAAACCTTCCACTTGGGTTAACCAACGAGGGGCGAGAAGCCGTCAGCCTCCGGTGAGCTGAGCCGCGGATCAGAATCGGTGGGGCGGTCTGATCCGTGTCGCGTGGAATTCGCTTTCCAGACTGCGGGAACGAATTTAGTGCAGGGCCGAGCGTCTTCTCCTCCAGGGCACGTAATTTGGAAGCACAGCGCGAGAGGGTTAGGAAGCGCCGGCGGCGAGCGACCATGGAGTTTATGTTGCAACCAATCGGCAGGTATGTAGATCCGTAGCTATCCGATGGTTTGGAATCAGTTTTTAGGCTAGATGCTTGGTGGTGGAAGAATGAGTTTATCCTGTGCCAGATCCGATATTATTGTGGAAGTAGGGGAAAATTTCGTGCCATGCGATTTGCCTGCAAATGGGACTATGTTGAATCCGGTGGAGGTGCTGCAGCAGCATCCCACGGTAGCTAGCGGGGAAGCACAAATCTTCGGGTCTGCGGCGGTGGTGGTGAACAGAAGGGATAGCTCGTCTAGTCGTCTTCAACCTCTGACCTCTTCACGGGAAGATGAATCCCCAAGCCCCCGGCTGGAATAAACGGTGAGGGGAAGCCTCATTGATTCCATCACAAATGGTCGAATTTATGAATATTAGGTTTACATGGATGGGCGAATCGTACAATGACGACGAATTGCTATGCTTGCCGTGTGTCGGCAGTATTTAGATAATTTATGATAGTTGTGTTTGTGTTGGCAGACTGAGAATTATTGCTACCGCACCCAACAGGACATTGTGCCCATCTCGCATTAGTGTCTTCGTGAAGGCTGTCAGGTGTTTTATAGAAACCCAGCTGATAGTGTGATCTCTCCAGTTCTTGGCACTACTTTCGACTCACTTGGCTAGGCGTATGATTTCTAGAATCTATATTCTCGGGAGAAATGATTTGGGATCAGATATGGGAAGAGCCTGCTTAATGTGGAGAGGACCAAATGTATGCAGGAAATAGTGTGTGGGTGCTTGGTGCATTAGATATTTTGCTTTGTATAGTTGGCAATTATATTTTAGATGTCTCCTCATTTTTTGTTATTTCCTGCATTCTAAAGAATTGAAAACATGTTGTAGGGTAAAGCTGGTGTTTAGAACAGAAGGTCTTGCCATTGTGAATGCCCGGCTCTGATAAGACTTCTACAAGTAGAAGGTCTTGCAGATGGGCATGGTCAGGACATCGTGAAGCTATCCCTTCTGTTCACCAGCACCGTCGCAGACCAAAGATCTGTACTTCCCCGCTAGCTACCGTGGGATGCTGCTGCAGCACCTCCAACTGACTCAACATAGTCCCATTTGAAGGCAAATCGCATGGCACAAAATTTTCCCCTACTTCCACAATAATATTGGATCTGGCACAGGAAAAACTCATTCTTCAACCACCAATCATCTAGCCTAAAAACCGATTCCAAACCATCGGATAGCTACGGATCTACATACCTGCCGATTGGTTGCAACATAAACTCCATGGTCGCTCGCCGCCGGCGCTTCCTAACCCTCTCGCGCTGATGTGCTTCCAAATGACGCGCCCTGGCGTAGAAGACGCTCGGCCCTGCGCTCAATTCGTTCCCGCAGCCTAGAAAGCGAATTCCTCAATCCACGGATCAGACCGCCCCATCGATTCTGATCCGCGGCTCAGCTCACCGGAGGCCAACAGCCGTCCACAACTGTCGTCACAATTGCCCACCACCAAGTGCTGTCCGTACGTATTTCCTTACGAGTTCTCCATTTTCTGGTGAACCGCATGTGCGCGTATAGACCTTTGGCACACATCCAGTAGCACTACCCAACGACTAGATATGAGCTCATATGAGCTTGTGACCAGTTACTCCGCATCCTACAAGAAAGGTGGTTGATTTGAATCTTCGGCCAGCTCCTTCAAGAAAGGGATCTGTCCGCCTTTGCTCTTCACGCGAGGAACATAGTATAAACAAATGTTCAATATCTGGAGTTCTTCTTTTCTAAACATAAGACAAAGCGTTTTGGCCACCCACGCTCCAGCATAGGTGGGAGAATACATCCTCGAGCGTGCATTTAGTGGAACTAATCGTAGTACACGGCTATTCCGTTCTAACTAAGGTAATCATCAATGTCATAAAGGGAGAAGGGAGCAGGGTGGAGTTGACCTCGCCGTCGCCACCAAGGGGAATGACGCCGGACCGCCATCGACGACGTGGCCACCATAATCGGCCACATGTTTCCCTTGGACAAGCTCCCGCCCCGGCACCGATCAAGACCTTCTCCACAATTTCCGAGCACGGACGCCGGAGATCTGGACCATCCAATGGGGAGAGCCGCGTCCTAGGTTGGTCCGCCACATATCTAACGAGAGGGGCACAGGGAACCGCCTGACGTCAGGAATGCCGTCTAGCGGTACTCAACTGCCCAAGCAGCCAAGGAAGTCCGGCCTACCGCGCTGACGAACTCCCACTGCCGGCGGACGGATCGGACGCCATCTTCACCAATGGAGGCCGCCGCCTCAGATCCAGTTCGTCACCCGAGGCATGGGATCAACCGAAGGTCTCGCCGCCCCCTTCACTGGCGGGTGCATGGCAAGCCGGCGACCCCCTCCGGAGGAGACGAGGGAAAGAACAAGGGGAGGAGGTGCCGCCGGAGGGCAAGGCTTCGGCGCCTCCCGAGTAGCCTGTGTTAAAAAATGTGAGAGATTTTCACTTTTCAGCCTCTGCACCAAGTAAGAATGCACACGGCCATTTTAGCATGAGTACAAAGATATACATGGTCCTCAGAAATTTTAAGAAGCCCTCTGTGAGAGGCTGCTATCGCTGGACGGCTGCTGCGGCATTGGCATTCGTCGTCATCGAGCTTTCCAGCGTCCGGCCGAGGGTGGCTCCGGCCATGATGTCGCGGGTGTAAATAGACAATAGGGTTGATGGTTAAATTGATTTCTTTTGGTGCGTAGCACCATAGGGTTGATGGTTAAATTGCTAAAGTTACGTGTTGCATGGCGACACACCTTTTTGTTTTCCAAAGCATACTTCTCGGGCCACCGACAAAGCATCCTCTATTCTATCCGTGCAGTTACTACTAGAAGAAACGAATCCTTTTCTCTTGCTCTTCCTCCAAGCAATGTACAAAGTAGAAGCAGTACATTATCTCAAAATGTAGAGGCTCCTACAAGGAGATGTGTCTGCGGCTTGCTCTTTTGCTAAGGGACGTACAATCAGAAGTACAGTACCTCGACGGCTCGAGATCTCCTTCTTCTGTCAGCTCAAACGAGAAGATAAGAGTAGTGAGATAAGGCTATTTCCAAGCATAAGCAGAAGCAATTTTGCCTGACAAAAAGACATCCTCATCATTTGGCTGGAAGCAATCAAATTAGTGGACAGCTATTCCGTTCTAATTAAGGTATGCTTCAATTAATGTTATAGTCTCTTTAATTCAGTTACTTCTGTAATTGGACTCCTAGCGAGCCCGGCTTCTCTGCTCATGGTAGATAAGTTAATGAAGTGTCTGCAAGTTCTTTGAGTTATCCTTCCAAGAAGAACTAGTATGATCTGACGCGCCTTAAATCCAGGAATAAATAAATCCCGTTCGTCAATAAGTTATCCTTCCAAGAAGAACTAGTTGAATCAAGTTCGTCAATAAGTGATCCAAGAATAAATAAATCCAGGAATAAATAAATCCCGTGCACCGGGATTTGAACAATGATTGGCTGGGAATACCACCGTCCTCCTAACCATCCAACTATAGGTTGGTTTGCTAATATATGTGTATCGTCCAATACCCTTCCATCTTATAAGTATACATACTCGTTTGATTTGTACGCTAGTTTCAAGGTAATCGCTGGCTGATTTTATCTTTTATTTCCAAACAATAGTGGTCAGTGTGTCACCAATGTACTCTAATAAACTCAGCTGCCACAATTGTTTGCACCATTGGTGTCAATCACAAAATGGTGATTTTAGTCTATCTTTGTCAAAAAATTCTGATCATTTTCAATTTAATTCACATGCTGAGTTTGGACTTACATACTTTGTAATGTACAGGGGTATATTTGCCTTGCATATTTTGTTTTTATGGATTGAAATATGCATGGATAATATCTTGCTGAAAAGAACTGAACCTGTACGATAAGAGCAGTTTTATCATGGTCCCTCTTACCCCCTCTTTTCACATGAGAGGTAAGAGTATGTAGTAGATCTGAGCCGTTGATCACATTAATTAGTGGTCGGATTAACTCTTACCTTCTTACCTCTCATGTGAAAAGAGGGGGTAAGAGGGACCATGCTAAAATTTGCCGTACGATAAACATTCCACGTGGCTGCATGTATCAGTCGATGCAGAGACCCCGGTCTATCACTTTTCGGAAAAAAAGCTGATAAACATTTAACAAACATGTGAACATGAGTTTCTTTTCGTTACTATTGTGAAAACTTCATTGAGTTATATGCATTTTGAGCAGTTTTAGCATGGTCCCTCTTACCCCCTCTTTTCACATGAGAGGTAAGAGTATGTAGTAGATCTGAGCCGTTGATCACATTAATTAGTGGTCGGATTAACTCTTACCTTCTTACCTCATATGTAAAAATAAGGGGTAAGAGGGAGCATGTTAAAATTTGCCATGCATTTTTTATCCATAGGACATCGAAGCTACAGAATTAGTCCAAGAATCAGCCATGGAGAGCTTGGTCCAACTACTTACCGAATGGGAAATCCAGTTGCTGGTTCTCCTCAGTTTTACACTACAAGTGTTCCTCTTCTTTACTGGTGGCCTTCGGCGACGTAGCATCAATGCAGTACTCAGGTTTTCTATGTGGGTTGCATATCTGGCGGCAGATTTGGTAGCAATATATGCCTTGGGGTTCCTGTCAAGGCACAAGGATGACATCTGTGGAAAGGATACATTAACTGAAGCACATCCACTTGCTTTCCTCTGGGCACCTTTCCTCCTCATGCATCTTGGGGGGCAGGACACCGTCACGGCATTTGCCATTGAGGATAACAACTTGTGGTTAAGACATCTATTGAATCTCGTGGTCCAGGTTGGTGTGGCCTTGTATGTCTTTTTGGAGTCCACGACGGGTCGCCGCCACCATAGTGTGCTTCTTTCAGGTATATTCGTTTTTATTGCTGGAATTATCAAGTATGGGGAGAGGACATTGGCCCTCATGTACGGAGACCTTAAGGACAGAAGTCACAGTACCATTGGAAATGAAAACAATAAGGACTTGAATAGGCTGGCACATCATGATGGATACCTTGGCATTTTTGTTTATGTTTTGACGTCAGCACCAGGCATCCGGAGGCTCTTTGCTGGACGCACCTTGCATCAGATGGAATCCCACCACCGAAACTTTCTGACATCCCCTATTAGGATGGACCATTTGCCCAAGTTGCTTGAGGTTGAGCTAACACAGAGACATTGAAGGAAATGAGGGACATGTGGACAAGGCTTCTCATCTACTGCGCTGGCAAGACCCGTGGTGAGATGCACGCGGCCCAGCTGAGCAGAGGAGGGGAGCTTCTCACATTTGCTTGGCTGCTCATGGCCCACAAAGAACTAGGGGACGTTGGCAGGGCCTTCAGGGCCTTCAAAAATTTCTGTTTTGTTGAGAAAGTAACGACCATCAAGCCTGACGGTTTGCAAGCCTATAATGCTACCACACCTCCTCAGATTCACAGCACTGCAGGTATTTGGCTTTGTATATCAGTTTATGTTTTGTTTGTCCAGTCACATTTCTCGGTTCTTCTAACCCAGGCAGTAAATGATAAATTGTCGTACAGATGATCTTGGACGTCGTCCTACACCTGCAGATGTCACTTTGTCGACAAGGTGTTCTATGTGCCTTCGCGGCACACCTAATGAGCAGACTCGTCGTGATTGACAAGCATAATGCTCTGCGTCAAAAGGGCAGTTTTTGTAAAACTTTCTGAGGTTTAAAATGCTAACTAAGCTCAAAAATTCTGGGAACAAAGCAGATGGCTTCGGTTTCTTTTGTCAATGTTCGGCTTTGCTTGCACAATTGAAGAAAAAGAGTATTATATGGTTGTGTGCAACTGATGTTGTGGCCATGGGAGTTGTCACTTTTTTCAAAAGAAATGCCGACATCCATTCTTAGAGCATTTCCATCAGCCGCGCTAAATAAGCGCAGCGCCCCAAATTTACCCTTTCTAGAACGCGCGCACTCGGTAGAGGGGCTTCAGCGGACACGCAATAAGCGTGCGCGGCTTATAGGTTGAGCGCGCGGTCCGAATCGCCATCGCGCGCTATGTATTTGGTGCTCCCGCATTCGCGCGTCGCACACTCGAGCGCCCGTGCCGCACCCTCTCCGCCGCCCCACCTTCACCCCGCCCGCGCCGCCACCATTGAACTGAGCCGATGGACGCCCGCGCCGGCACCCCCCTCACCCCTTCCTACACCCGTGACCCCTCCGCCGCCGTCGCCGCCGCAAACCCTAGCGTGGGGAGCTTTGGCATCGCCTCCGCCCATGCTCCTCCAAGCATCGCGCGCGGCCTCGGCATGCTGCCACGGATGACCTCAGCGGCGGGTGGCGAAGCACCGCCGCCCGCCGTGAAGCCACGCCCCCTTCCCCCCTCGAAGCTCCCAAATGCGGCGCAGCCAAAGAAGGGCAAGGTAGCCGCGAAGAAGAACAAGGCGGCAGACGGCTCCAGCTCCTTGAAGCTGTCGAGGAAGAAACTTGCAGGGTGTGCGACGGCCGCGGTGGCTACCGACGCGCCGACGAGCTGACTTGCTAAGCCGGCGGCCGACGCGCACAAGGTGCTCCAGGAAATGACCCAAAGGTATAAAATTTCGCCAAGTTTTTTCTTGTTGTTATTTTTTGAATGCATACATATAGATAGCTTATTTTGCTTCATTGTATATACTTTGTAGTTTCAACGATGAGGCATATATGTCAACTATGGGTGTTGGCTCCAACAATTCTCATTGGTCTCAAACCAATGAAATGCATTTCGATGACCATGAGTTCGAGGTGGACGAGAATGGTGAGGGCATTGTCGACGCACCGAAAGGAAGAGGAGGCAACTACACCAATGAAGAAGACGTCTTTCTATGCGATACTTGGTTGAAAGTGTCGAGGGATCCATCCGTTGGAGGTGATCAAATTAGAGATGATTATTGGAACCGGATGAAGGAGCACTTTGATCTACACAACAAGAGTGGAATTGACCGCTCCGATCGATCTCTTCGCTCCCTGTGGTCGACTATCAACAAAGATTGTCAAAATTGGGCGGCCGTACAAAAGGTAGGTGACAAGTTGAGCCCAAGTGGCACTAATGATGAAGATAGGTAAGTGCCATTTCATCCATGTTCATCATGCTTGTTGTTGGTGTTTCACTACAAGAAATATGTCAACTTATGACCTTGACTATTGGTCACTAAATGTCCATTATTTTCCATTTGTGACCTTTTTGTGACCAAAAACAGATGGTCAAAAGCTGACCGTCGTAAATTGAAATTAACGACCTTTCTTCTGGAATGGTCAAAGATGTTTACGACCAATACAAAGGTCGTTAAACCAATGACCTTTTGTTTTTCTCGCTAGCTGTCTGCCCAGGCCACGTCGGATCCGACGTGGCTAGATGAAGTGGCAAAATTGCGACCAAGTGAAAATGTCATTGATTAGAATCAGCCCGGTCCATTTCGGTGTCTATATGAACCGAGCTCAACAATTCAACCCATTTAGTATATATTTTCTATTAATTTTTGATCGGCTTCATGGGCAAAGCCCATTAGTGCAGCCTTTTTTTTATCGTTGGGCCGTGGCCTTTTTGTCTAAACAATTTCATTTTCTTTTTTTATTAAATGGGTCCACTAGTTAGATGGGTCCCGGTTGTCAGGTTTTGATAATTGGGTCCCATTTGTCATGTTCTGGTAAGTGGGTCCCATCTATCAGACTCATATTCTTTGTATTTCAACCAGCAGACAAAAATCACACATGATACTTCAAATAAGAGCAACCGGATCATGTAATACAATCGCAGTCACAATAAAAGCTCTATCCGTGCCAATACATATGACCATGTGTAAAACAGTACTTTACAAGCTCTACAAGTGTAATACAGTAGTGCTTTACAAGAAAATGACAACATGCCGGACTCGCTGGATGACCATAGTCAAATGAACAACATGCCGGACTCGTTGGACGAACATAATCAGTGCTGGGAACAAACAAAACGGCAACATGCCGGACTCGCTGGACGGGCATAATAAGTCTAGGAACAAACAAAACGGCAACTTGCCTTCCTCGATCACCTTGTTACATGAATCGGCAGAGAAGAATAAAAAAAAGTGAGGAAAATATATTATGAACAGACCATTCAAGAAAAGGAAACTTATTTAGAATGATAACACAAATTGAGCTAGTACCATGCTATTTATTCTCCAGCTAGTTAAAATGAGATAACTCGTTCATACAAGAAAACAGAGATACAATATGAATACACAACAAGATTGAAAAGTACACAGCAGGATTCAATAATTTTTTAGGATCGCAGGACAACAATATAAGTTAGAATTCACAAGTACACAACATGATTCAATTCATCTTGCCCATATACAGCAACCAACAGACATCTCACATTTTAGCATGCACATACAATTTATTTACTTATTTTTGAGCAAAACCGCCCACTGCCAAACAACATGTCCTTTCATTCGATAAATAAAAATAGCAGGCCAAAGAAAGCCAAGCGTACAACAGATGCATTACAGATGAGCAAGATACTAGAGGTCAGCACACAAGTCATATCATATATTCTGTTAATCTTTAACACATCATACGGAATTATGAGCTTGACAATCGTCGGTGTAACCATATCACGCAAGCAACGACATACAAACTAATTATCAGTACTATATATGATGCAGCATACAGACATAATTTCTACCTTGTTATCATCAAGGAGCAACACGGGGTGGGGGAAGATTTCGATCGGCTCCATGTCAGCTTCCATCACCACAAACTCAGAGTCTTGGTAGCTGGGGAAAACAGAAAACGGATATTAAAAATCATAGGAACTGAAATTAGCAGGACCGACCAAGCACGCAGCTAGGGGCTGGTCACCTTCAAGGTAGAACAATGAATTAACTAGTTTTAGTCAAAGACGTAAGGATGCACATACACACATACATACGAATTGAACCAGAATCCATATATATCTTTGCACTTAATTGCAGGTTCTATCCAACTTGCACTTGGAAAGAGTACAGGCAGGTTTACTAGCATCCAAACAAAAGATTCAGGTTCTGGGCTTGGTGGAAGAATCCTACTGTCGTAGACAGACAGAGAGGAAAGAGTTGAGCAGGAGAAAGAATTCAATCATCTTTATTGTTCGAGTAGCAGGACGTACAACTTGGCTACATTTTTAGAAAGGGCTCTTGAGTTTGCTTGAACCAAAAAGAAAAAAAAAAGTGATGCATATTTATTCATAGATACAAGAAACTGAAGATCCAACTAGATTCAGTCGAAGTTTCAGCAAGCTGCACATACGTACAATTTTTTGACTTGTTTGTGATGAGCAAATTAAAGTTGACCCCTGCCAAACAAAATGTGATTTTAGGAAGCCAAAGAAAGGCAGGCGTACAGCACATGACAAGTAAATAAATTTTCATAACAAGCTAAACCTGAAGGATAAAGCCTAAGATTTGACCCAGCCCAAACTTCAGTATTTGGTGGTACAATGAAAGAGCAGTTCAGCCAAATATATTTCTGCTCTGTGATTTTGGTTTCAGCTATTTACTAAATAATAAGTATTAATCAGTCCAAACAAGAACCTCACTGACACAAGTGTTGCCACCAATTCAACTTACTTCACACCGAGATCGATATGCTCTGGATACCGAAGCCAAAGCATCTGGTATCGCTGAAGTTCCTCCTGGGTAGCTCGTACTCCTTCACCTTTAGGCGACTCTCCAGTAGCTGCATCGCCTTCTCAACGCTGATAGTCATGTAGCACGCAATCTTCTCATTACGCCTGATACCGAACGACCTGACAGTGTACCTCGCTGCAATAGCACAATATCGTTCCTATTAGGACCACCAATATTGACCACAATTGACATGTCCACCAGGACCAAGTCAGATTTAAGAAACTCACCCTTGGAGAACACCGGTGACTGTCCGCTCAACTGCTCGAGCACCTATCAAATTAACAATAATGTAATTAACATCCATGGATGATTTGCAGATAACCAGTATTTTCCAGAGACCAGGAATGCAGAGAAATCACTTGAACTACTCGGTGCCACTGAGACAACAGACTAAGGTCAATCTACAACTAGCGAAATGGACCGAAAACGATTGACCACGGAGAAACAACAATTATTACATGGTAGCAGCATTATAAGCCGATGCATGTCCTACTAGCAATCTACACATGACACCCCAGATATAATAGGCCAGTGCCGATTTCGGCCAGATACAAGTATACAAACAAGAGTGCTAGATTGCTATGAGCGAACAAGGACAAGCATGCTACTAACAACCAAAACAATATCAAGTGCAAGACTCACTTTTTGATGGACCTCAAGCATTTCAGTAGCGAAATAGGGGTGGTCAAAGTCTTGTTCAGAATTGGCAAAACAATAGCACACGGTGTAAGATACAAGCCCCCTTATTTTATCCGCAGCGTGAGCGAGTCATCTAAGAATATACACCTATGAAATGTTCGTTTTCTGCAAACTGAACTTTCAATTTCCTATAAAAACTGAGCGCTGCACTCTGCATCCTTGTTTCATTCGAGCAATGGAGCAGGGGAGCTTTCTGTCTGTCTAAAAATATACACCTATGAAATCGAGGCACACTATCCTCTTCTTATTACAAGTAAACATAGACAAGGTGGATATGTGCTTGGAATTGTCCTCATCAATTGCATCGATGAGGAAAGGCTCCAAGCGAGTGGAGGCTGGGTCGATGTGGGGAATATCATCTTAAATCCTAATAGCATGTCCTATGTTATACAGGTAGCAGCAAAGTAGTCGTAGAAGGCAACCTGCCATGGAGGATGCTGATGTCGTCCTTGGCGGAGTTGGGCCACATGTCGAGCTCAATGACCCGGACGCCGCGCTGCAGGGCAATGATGACGGGAACGTCGCTGCAGTCATTGCTGAGCTGGTTGCCAGTGAGGTAGGAGTTGTGGCCGGTGTAGATGTAGTGGTGGGAGAGGGGCGCGGACATGCCATGGTGGGCCTGGGGCCGGCGGATGGGCGGGTTGAGGTTGGTGGAGAAGAGGAATAGGTGGAAGTCATCGAGGGAGAGCAGCTGGCGGCTGATGCATGGGAGGCGCGGGCCGGCGCACTGCTGGTGCCCCTGCAAGCGGATCTGGTCCAGCAGGCGATCGGCCTCGCCCTCGGCGTCGGCGTTGGCGGCGTCGTGGGCGCCGCCCGCAGAGGACTCGAGGTAGCAGCACAATCCGTCGGAGGCCCCGCCCGAGTGCTCGGCGAAGAGGGTTCGGACGTCGTCCGGCGGTGGTGCGTCCTTCCAGCGGTACCGGCGCTTGAAGATGAGGCAGCACTTGGGTGAGTGGATCTGGCAGCCGGCTCTCTCTCTCCCACTCTCATTCTTGGGTGAGGGGAGAGGAGCGGGAGGGCGGCGGTGGTTGGGTTGGCACGGCGGTGGAGTTGATTGGAGGCCGGCCGGGGTTGGGGAGAGGATGGAGGCGAGTGGCGGCGGCTGGAGGATGGAGGGGATCGGGAGAGAGCGAGGAGGAGATGGGATCTGGGGGATCGAGGGGAGGATGTGTGGGTGAGTTAGGGTTTTGTTTCTCGGGAGAAGCTCCACCGTTGGATGGGTGCGCGATGGATGCCTCAGATTGAGTCCAATTTGGTGATCCGCGTGAAGCTGGTTCCTCGCATCTCATTGGTCCATCCAATCCACTCTGTTCCCTCAAAAAAAGAACAATCCACTCTATTTTTTAAAACATAACAATGGCATAGTTTGTCAAAATGATCTTGTATTTTGCATAAGTGTGCATCTTGGAATGAAAAACTATGTTCCCAAATAAAGCTTTATTTTTTTTGCACAAAAAATCATTTTCCAATTTTCGAGTGCCCAAAATGAGTTTTTTTTTGTGAAGGATCTACCGTATATTTGTTGCAAATTTGGACCCAACCATCTTTCTAAAATATTAGGTCATATTTAATGCACAGTTGACCAAATGGTAGGGTGTCCAAAGCTTTTATCCACCTCTTGTAAAAAATACAAATTTCCATCGATTCTGCTGGAAACAGGTCAAATTTGAAATGCAGTTGCCTCATAGTTTGCTCTTTATTTTTTCCAAAAATCATTTATAGTTACATAAATATCTAGTTCATGAGGGAATCACCAAAAAAAATCCAATTTTCAACCACTAGCTACGAACGGTCATGGCCGTCGTTTTGATCACATTTTGAAACGGGCATAAACAATTATAAACATTCAAAAAAATGGAAAACCTTCACATTCTGTCATTATATGTGACCAAGTTAGCAGAAAAAATTATAAACTTGTAATACGCTAATTATTTTTAAAAAGTGTTCTCATAAATGAGCTATCATGTGTGAAGATTCATAGCTTTCAAGCCAAATGATCAATCTTATGGCCACATTTGTGGTATAGTTTGTTCAAATCATATCCTATTGTTCATAGTGGTCCATGTTGGAATGGCAAACAATGTTTCCTAAGGAAGTTTTCATTTTCTTTGGACGAAAAATCATTTTTCATTTTTCGAGTGCCCAAAATGAGGTTTTGTTGTGGATGACTTACCAAATAATTGTTGCAAAATTGGATCAAATCAATTTTCTAAAATACTAGGCCATATTTAATGCACAATTGAACAAATGGTTGGTTGTCCAAAGCTTTTATCCAACTCTTGTGAAAAAGACAAATTTCCGCCGATTCAGTTGGAAACGGGTCAAATTTGAACTGCAGCTGCCTCATACTTTGCTCTTTATTTTTCCAAAAATCATTTATAGTTACATAAATATCTATTTAATCAGAAAAACACCAAAAAAATCCTATATTCAACCACTAGCTAGGAACGGTCGTGCCCGCCGTTTTGACCGCATTTTGAAACGGGCATAAAAAAATCAAAACAAATAAAACAGTTGGAAAACCTTCGCATTGTGTCATTATATGGGACTAAGTTACCCTAAAAAATTATAAACTTGTAATACGGTAATTATTTTAAAAAACTATTCTAAAAAATGAGCTATCATGTGTGAAGATTCATGGCTTTCAAGCCAAATGATCAATCTTATGGCCACATTCGTGGCATAGTTTGTTCAAATGATCTCCTATTGTTCATAGGGGTCCATTTTCGAATGGCAAACAGTGTTGCCTAAGGAAGTTTTCATTTTCTTTGGACGAAAAAATCATTTTCCATTTTTCGAGTGCCCCAAATGAGATTTTTTTTTGTGAAGGACCTAACAAATAATTGTTGCAAAATTGGATCAAATAAATTTTCTAAAATACTAGGCCATATTTAATGCACAATTGAACAAATGGTAGCATGTCCAAAGCTTTTATCCACCTCGCATGAAAAAGACAAATTTCTACCGATTCAGTTGAAAACGGGTCAAATTTGAACTGCAGCTGTCTCATAGTTTGCTCTTTCTTTTTTCCAAATATCATTTATAGTTGCATAAGTATCTACTTAATCAGAGAAACACCAAGAAATTCCAAGATTCAACCACTAGCTAGGAACGATCATTCCCACCATTTTGACCGCATTTTTAAACGGGCATAAAAAATTCAGAAAAATCAAAAAATTGGAAAACCTTCGCATTGTGTCATTATATGTGACCAAGTTACCCGAAAAAATAACAAACTTGTAATACTATAATTATTTTAGAAAAGTGTCCTAAAAAATGAGCTATCATGTGTGAAGATTCATGGCTTTCAAGCCAAATGATCAATCTTATGGCCACATTCATGACATAGTTTGCTGAAATGATCTCATATCGTGCACAAGGGTGCATCTTGGAATGGCAAACAATGTTGCCTAAGGAAGTTTTCATTTTCTTTGGACGAAAAATTCATTTTCCATTTTTTTGAGTGCCCAAAATGAGTTTTTTGTGGAGGACCTACCATATATTTGCTGCAAAATTGTACCAAATCAATTATCTAAAATACTGGGCCATATTTAATGCACAATTGACAAAATGGTTGGGTGTCAAAAGTTTCGACCCACCTTTGGTGAAAAAGACAAATTTCGGCCGATCCAGCTAGAAGCGGGTCAAATTTGAACGGCAGCTGCCTTATAGTTTGCTCTTTATTTTTTCCAAAAATCATTTCTAGTTACATGAGTATCTATTTAAGAAGAAATACATGGTTTGGTGGCGATACGTCGAGGTTTGGACAGTGTCCTAGAGCCCGAACTCCAAAGCCCGTAAACTCGCGTGCCCACCGCGTGGTCACTGCGTGACCGTGGCGTTGCCATGCGTTTTGGGTGGTCTAGACATGTCTAGTGGGTTGAACACTCCCCAGGTAAGTGCTAGGAAGAAAATGACAATAGAAGACTCTCACGAAGAGACCGAACTATGCTCAAACATGAATTAGCAGCCAAGTGTTTGATTAGCAGTACGGGAAATGCACATGGCCAATGGTCCTGAATTTGGCTGAGGTTGATAATCTACTAGGGAGACTGGCTTGGCAAATTTTAAGCTCAAATGGAGGAGCATAGATGGCAATTGCTTTGCAAAGTACCTCATCAGGCAGAAATATGAATACTGAAGCTGGGCTCCAATGAATAGATTTATTGAGATGAAATTTTGTGGAGTATGGTCATTTCGGCATAGGGAAACACTGTAAAAAATTATACCATTTGGATAATCCTATCTTATACTTCCTTCACAAAGCTTCTCTCTAGATAGAAACTTTGGAAATTTGCTGAGGAATATTTAATAGGCAAATGGAGCTGAATATTGGCATGTGGCAATGATTTGGATATGGAAGATTGACCAAAAAGTTTGAGGGCAATAGGAGTGGTATAAATAGCACTTGCTTTGCAATGTGCCAATCTGGACAGAAAATAAAAAGTTAAAGCTGGGCTCACATAGATGATTTGATTGAGCCGCAATTTGGAGGAGGGTGATAATTTGGGCATATGAAGGCACTTTATAAATTTCATGCCATTTGGATATGCATAGCTAGTACTTCCTTCACAAAGCTTCTAGCTGAACGAAAACTTTGGAAATTTGCCGAGGAACATTTACTACGCAAATGGAGCTGAATTTTGTCATGAGGCAATGATTTGGATAGGAAAGAGTGCCCAAAAATGTTGAGGCCAATCAAGAATATAAAAATAGCACCTCCTTCACAAAGTGATGTTCCAAACAGAATAGGAAAATGAATATTGTTGAATTATTTTTGAACTATGCAAGGAAGGTTTTCTACATATTTGGCGAATATATGACCCAAAGAATTTAGGAGATTTTTTTGGGAATTTTGGGAATGACGGAAATATAGGCTGGTTCACAACCTAGAACTAAAATTGACACATGTACATGACACATAGGCAAAACTGATGAGGTGGCGCCTAGTCATAGCAATCCACCACAACTTACAAGGTTATGACTATCTATATTGGTCGTGATAAGCTAGAAATAAGGCAGCGAACCAGTGATGTCTGCTTTATTAATATTTCGTGTAAGGAAATTATGACCTTCCTCACCAAAATGGTCGTTATAGTTTAGGGTTTGGAGCCCCCCCGATCAGCTTTTGACCAATTGGTCTCAAATGGTCATAGATTTATGACCAATTCTCCCAGGGTCACTGACAGAAGGTCATAAGTTGACATATTTCTTGTAGTGATAGCACGTCTAGTCGTTTTCAACCTCCTCCCTGGACGACCCTCTCGACTGCTCGGCGATCCACAACCCTAGACCCCCTCATGTCACATTTTGTCTAGTGTCAAAGGATTCAACAAAACCAATACTTCATCATTAGGCGAAAGTAACAGTAGCATGATGGTACGAAGCTCTCCAAAGTGGTTTTGGAACGGAGTCCCAGATAGGATAATTCGTAACAGAAGACGGATTATCCTATCAGGAACTCCGTACCAAAACAACTTTGCATAACTTCGTACCAACATGCCCCGATTACTTCTGGCAAATGATGAAGTCATGGAATTCTTCAATACTTTGACACTAGCTAGGCAACCTCTCGACCCCTCGACCCCCGACTGCTCGGCGATCCACAACCCTAGACCCCCTCATGTCACATTTTGTCTAGTGTCAAAGGATTCAACAAAACCAATACTTCATCATTAGGCGAAAGTAACAGTAGCATGATGGTACGAAGCTCTCCAAAGTGGTTTTGGAACGGAGTCCAAGATAAGATAATTCGTAACAAAAGACAGATTATCCTATCAGGGACTCCGTTCCAGAACAACTTTGCATAACTTCGTACCAACATGCCCCGGTTACTTCTGGCAAATGATGAAGTCATGGAATTCTTCAATACTTTGACACTAGCTAGGCAACCTCTCTCGACCCCTCGACCCCCGACTGCTCGGCGATCCACAACCCTAGACCCCGATCATGTCACATTTTGTCTAGTGTCAAAGGATTCAACAAAACCAATACTTCATCATTAGGCGAAAGTAACAGTAGCATGATGGTACGAAGCTCTCCAAAGTTATTTTGGAACGGAGTCCCAGATAGGATAATTCGTAACAAAAGACGGATTATCCTATCAGGAACTCCGTTCCAGAATAACTTTGCATAACTTTGTACCAAAATGCCCCGGTTACTTC
>LR738715.1:20114473-20247971 GCA_902687465.1 Secale cereale | reverse complement strand
GTTTTTTGCTTTATTTTTTAATTCTTTCTGGTAAAACCAATTACAAACTTTCTGTTAGTGCAAGTAGTATTCAAATTTGAATAGTTTAAATTTGAAATTATTTGTTTTCTTTGTTGCTTTATTTATTTTATTTTGTTTCTACTTACAACAAAATACTTATTGTTGCTATTTTTTTTTTGCAAGTTTTTTTGTTTTGTTTTCTGCATTATTTATTTTCTTTTGTTTTTTGCTTTATTTTTTAATCCTTTCTGGTAAAACCAATTACAGACTTTCTGTTAGTGCAAATTTGAATAGTACAAACGGACAATGGTATCATACTCGTTTGTTACAAAGTTGGCATGGTATCATCATAATAGTTGCCGAAAAAAGTCTTCACTTTTTCTTCGCTTGTGTCATTTGCTTATTGCGCCGTAACCATGGATAATCTTCATCGTTTATCAGGATGCTTGGGTCAGCCTTGACTTTGAAGGGAGGAATTTCATGAAACTTTTCATAATCTTCAGACATGTCTGTCTTGCCCTCCACTCCCAGGATGTCCCTTTTTCCTGAAAGAACTATGTGGCGCTTTGGCTCATCGTATGATGTATTCGCTTCCTTATCTTTTCTTTTTCTCGGTCTGGTAGACATGTCCTTCACATAGATAACCTGTGCCACATCATTGGCTAGGATGAACGGTTCGTCAGTGTATCCAAGATTTTTCAGATCCACTGTTGTCATTCCGTACTGTGGGTCTACCTGTACCCCGCCTCCTGACAGATTGACCCATTTGCACTTAAACAAAGGGACCTTAAAATCATGTCCGTAGTCAAGTTCCCATATGTCCACTATGTAACCATAATATGTGTCCTTTCCCCTCTCGGTTGTTGCATCAAAGCGGACACCGCTGTTTTGGTTGGTGCTCTTTTGATCTTGGACAATCGTGTAAAATGTATTCCCATTTATCTCGTATCCTTTGTAAATCAATACAGTCGAAGATGGTCCCCTGGACAACAAGTACAACTCATTACAAAAAGTGTTGTCACCTCTGAGACGTGTTTCCAACCAACTGCTGAAAGTCCTGATGTGTTCACATGTAATCCAGTCGTCGCACTGCTCCGGGTGTTTGGAGTGCAGACTGTTCTTGTGTTCATCGACATACGGGGTCACTAATGTAGAGTTCTGTAGAACTGTGTAGTGTGCTTGAGACCAAGAATATCCGTCCCTGCATATTATTGAGTCCCTTCCAAGCGTGCCTTTTCCAGTCAGTCTCCCCTCGTACCGCGATTTAGGGAGACCTATCTTATTAAAGCCAGGAATGAAGTCAACACAAAACCCGATGACATCCTCTGTTTGATGGCCCATGGAGATGCTTCATTCTGGCCTGGCGCGGTTACGGGCATATTTCTTTAGGACTCCCATGAACCCCTCAAAGGGGAACATATTGTGTAGAAATACGGGCCCTAGAATGACAATCTCGTCGACTAGATGAACTAGGACGTGTGTCATGATATTGAAGAAGGATGGTGGGAACACAAGCTCAAAACTGACAAGACATTGCGCCACATCACTCCTTAGCCTTGGTACGATTTCTGGATCGATCACCTTCTGAGAGATTGCATTGAGGAATGCACATAGCTTCACAATGGCTAATCGGACGTTTTCCGGTAGAAGCCCCCTCAATGCAACCGGAAGCAGTTGCGTCTTAATCACATGGCAGTCATGAGACTTTAGGTTCTGGAACTTTTTCTCTGCCATATTTATTATTCCCTTTATATTCGACGAGAAGCCAGTCGGGACCTTCATACTAAGCAGGCATTCAAAGAAGATTTCTTTCTCTTCTTTCGTAAGAGCATAGCTGGCAGGACCTTCGTACTGCTTCGGAGGGATGCCGTCTTTTTCGTGCAAACGTTGCAGGTCCTCCCGTGCCTCAGCTGTATCTTTTGTCTTTCCATACACGCCCAAGAAGCCTAGCAGGTTCACGCAAAGGTTCTTCGTCACGTGCATCATGTCGATTGAAGAGCGGACCTCTAGGTATTTCCAGTAGGGTAGGTCCCAAAATATAGATTTCTTCTTCCACATGGGTGCATGTCCCTCAGCGTCATTCGGAACAGCTAGTGCGTCGGGGCCCTTTCCAAAGATTACGTGTAAATCATTGACCATAGCAAGTACGTGATCACCGGTACGCATGGCGGGCTTCTTCCGGTGATCTGCCTCGCCTTTGAAATGCTTGCCTTTCTTTTGACATTGATGGTTGGTCGGAAGAAATCGACGATGGCCCAGGTACACATTCTTCCTGCACTTGTCCAGGTATATACTTTCAGTGTCATCTAAACAGTGTGTGCATGCGTGGTATCCTTTGTTTGTCTGTCCTGAAAGGTTACTGAGAGCGGGCCAATCGTTGATGGTCACGAACAGCAACGCCTTTAGGTCAAATTCCTCCTGTCTGTGCTCATCCCACGCACGTACACCATTTCCATTCCACAGCTGTAAAAGTTCTTCAACTAATAGCCTTAGGTACACATCAATGTCGTTGCCGGGTTGCTTAGGGCCTTGGATGAGAACTGGCATCATAATGAACTTCCGCTTCATGCACATCCAAGGAGGAAGGTTATACATACATAGAGTCATGGGCCAGGTGCTGTGATTGCTGCTCTGCTCCCCGAAAGGATTAATGCCATCCGCGCTTAAAGCAAACCATACGTTCCTTGTGTCCTTTGCAAACTCCTCCAAGTACTTTCTCTCGATTTTTCTCCACTGCCACCCGTCAGCGGGTGCTCTCAACTTCCCGTCTTTCTTACGGTCCTCACTGTGCCATCGCATCAACGTGGCATGCTCTCTGTTTCTAAACAAACGTTTCAACCGTGGTATTATAGGAGCATACCACATCACCTTCGCAGGAACCCTCTTCCTGGCGGGCTCGCCATCAACATCACCAGGGTCATCTCGTCTGATCTTATACCGCAATGCACCGCATACCGGGCATGCGTTAAGATCCTTGTATGCACCGCGGTAGAGGATGCAGTCATTAGGGCATGCATGTATCTTCTGCACCTCCAATCCTAGAGCGCATACGACCTTCTTTGTTGCGTATGTACTGTCGGGCAATTCGTTATCCTTCGGAAGCTTCTTCTTCAATATTTTCAGTAGCTTCTCAAATCCTTAGTCAGCCACAGCATTCTCTGCCTTCCACTGCAGCAATTCCAGTACGGTGCCGAGCTTTGTGTTGCCATCTTCGCAATTGGGGTACAACCCTTTTTTGTGATCCTCTAACATGCGATCGAACTTCAGCTTCTCCTTTTGACTTTCGCATTGTTTCCTTGCATCGACAATGACCCGTCGGAGATCATCATTTGGTTCCTCTTGATCTTCAGCAGCTTCACCCGTTGCAGCATCATTGGGCACATCGTCTGGTTCCTCTTGATCTTCACCAGCTCCCCCCATTGCAGCATCACCGTATTCAGCGGGCACATAGTTGTCATCGTACTCTTCTTCTTCGCCGTCTTCCATCATAACCCCTATTTCTTCGTGCCTCGTCCAAACATTATAGTGTGGCATGAAACCCTTGTAAAGCAGATGGGAGTGAAGGATTTTCCGGTTAGAGTAAGACATCGTATTCACACATTTAGTGCATGGACAACACATAAAACCATTCTGCTTGTTTGCCTCAGCCGCATTTAGAAACTCATGCACGCCCTTAATGAACTCGGAGGTGTGTCTGTCACCGTACATCCATTGATGGTTTATCTGCGTGCATTATATATAATTAAGTGTGTCAAAAACCATTACAGAACATCATAAATAGATAATTAAGTGAGCAAATGGATAAAAGTTCATCATCACATTAAAACCAAAGTACATACATATATAGTTCTTATCTAACAACATATAGCTCTCCATACACATCGAAACTATGTAAAACTTTTCAATGCGAAAACAAATGCGATCATAATCGCAACCAAGGTAACAATTGATCCAACGGCATAATGATACCAAGCCTCGGTATGAATGGCATATTTTCTAATCTTGTTAATCTTCAACCGCATTGAATCCATCTTGATCTTGTGATAATCGACGACATCCGCAACATGCAACTCCAATATCATCTTCTCGTGCACATTTTTTTTTTTCCTTCAAGAATTTGTTTTCTTCTTCAACTAAATTTAACCTCTCGACAATAGGGTCCATCTTGATCTTGTGATCATCGATGACTTCCGCAACATGCAACTCCAATTCCATCTTCTTCTCCTCCATTTTTTCCAATTTTTTCTTTAAGGAAATGTTTTCCTCTTCAACTAAATTTAACCTCTCCACAAGAGGGTCGGTTGGAATTTCCGGTTCAACTACCTCCTAGACATAATAAAACATCTATGCATGTCAGGTTGGTCGGCATAACTATCATAAACACTAAAACAATTAGTTATAAATTAAGGATAATATACCACATCCGAATCGTAGACAGGACGAGGGCCCACGTGGGCGGATATCAAAACCATCGCACTATATAATAACAAGCAATAATAAACGTAAGAAAATTAGACAAATATCTATCTAAAGCAATAATAACAAGCAATAATAAAAGTAAGAAAAGCATGGACATAACAAAAGGCTCACCACGGTGGTGCCGGTGACGAGATCGGCGGGGGCGATCGACGGCGGCGAAGACGGGGACGGGACGTGACGGACCGCTAAACCTAGACAAATCTCGGAGAAAATAGAGCTTCGAGAGGAGAAAAGCTTAACTAGTGTGGCTCGGGCATTCCACCGAACACGTTGTGTGCATAGGAGGTGAGCTAGAGCATCACTAACCCCTCTCATCCTTGGCCAGAAAAAAAAACAGAGCAGTGAGCTCTGCTCTTGAGTGAGGGGTTATATATAGGCACCTCATTGGTCCCGGTTGGCGCTATGAACCGGGGCTAAAGGGGAGCCTTTGGTCCCGGTTCATATCACTAACCGGGACCAATGGTGGTGGGCCAGGACCAAGAGCCATTGGTCCCGGTTTGTCGCTCCAACCGGGACCAAAAGGTCCAGACGAACCGGGACCAATGGCCCATGTGGCCCGGCTGGCCCCCTGGGCTCACGAACCGGGTCCAGTGCCCTCATTGGACCCGGTTCTAGACTGAACCGGGGCTAATGGGCTGGACAGGCCTGGACCAATGCCATGTTTTCTACTAGTGTACATTAACTGAAGCACATCCACTTGCTTTCCTCTGGGCACCTTTCCTCCTCATGCATCTTGGGGGGCAGGACACCGTCACTGCATTTGCCATTGAGGATAACAACTTGTGGTTAAGGCATCTATTGAATCTCGTGGTCCAGGTTGGTGTGGCCTTGTATGTCTTTTTGGAGTCCACGACGGTTCGCCGCCACCACAGTGTGCTTCTTTCAGGTATATTCGTTTTTATTGCTGGAATTATCAAGTATGGGGAGAGGACATTGGCCCTCATGTACGGAGACCTTAAGGACAGAAGTCACAGTACCATTGGAAATGAAAACAATAAGGACTTGAATAGGCTGGCACATCATGATGGATACCTTGGCATTTTTGTTTATGTTTTGACGTCAGCACCAGGCATCCGGAGGCTCTTTGCTGGACGCACCTTGCATCAGATGGAATCCCACCACCGAAACTTTCTGACATCCCCTATTAGGATGGACCATTTGCCCAAGTTGCTTGAGGTTGAGCTAACACAGAGACATTGAAGGAAATGAGGGACATGTGGACAAGGCTTCTCATCTACTGCGCTGGCAAGACCCGTGGTGAGATGCACGCGGCCCAGCTGAGCAGAGGAGGGGAGCTTCTCACATTTGCTTGGCTGCTCATGGCCCACAAAGAACTAGGGGACGTTGGCAGGGCCTTCAGGGCCTTCAAAAATTTCCGTTTTGTTGAGAAAGTAACGACCATCAAGCCTGACGGTTTGCAAGCCTATAATGCTACCACACCTCCTCAGATTCACAGCACTGCAGGTATTTGGCTTTGTATATCAGTTTATGTTTTGTTTGTCCAGTCACATTTCTCGGTTCTTCTAACCCAGGCAGTAAATGATAAATTGTCGTACAGATGATCTTGGACGTCGTCCTACACCTGCAGATGTCACTTTGTCGACAAGGTGTTCTATGTGCCTTCGCGGCACACCTAATGAGCAGACTCGTCGTGATTGACAAGCATAATGCTCTGCGTCAAAAGGGCAGTTTTTGTAAAACTTTCTGAGGTTTAAAATGCTAACTAAGCTCAAAAATTCTGGGAACAAAGCAGATGACTTCGGTTTCTTTGGTCAATATTCGGCTTTGCTTGCACAATTGAAGAAAAAGAGTATTATATGGTTGTGTGCAACTGATGTTGTGGCCATGGGAGCTGTCACTTTTTTCAAAAGAAATGCCGACGTCCATTCTTAGAGCATTTACAACAGCCGCGCTAAATAAGCGCAGCGCCCCAAATTTACCCTTTCTAGAACGCGCGCACTCGGTAGAGGGGCTTCAGTGGACACGCAATAAGCGCGCCCGGCTTATAGGTTGAGCGCGCGGTCTGAATCGCCATCGCGCACTACGTATTTGGTGCTCCCGCATTCGCGCGTCGCACACTCGAGCGCTCGTGCCGCACTCTCTCCGCCGCCCCACCTTCACCCCGCCCGCGCCGCCACCGGTGAACTGAGCCGATGGACGCCCGCGCCGGCACTCCCCTCACCCCTTCCTACACCCGCGACCCCTCCGCCGCCGTCGCCGCCGCAAACCCTAGCGTGGGGAGCTTTGGCATCGCCTTCGCCCGTGCTCCTCCAAGCATCGCGCGCGGCCTCTTCATGCCGCCACAGATGACCTCAGCGCCGGGTGGCGAAGCGCCGCCGCCCGCCGTGAAGCCACGCCCCCTTCCCGCCTCGAAACTCCCAAATGTGGCGCAGCCGAAGAAGGGCAAGGTAGCCGCGAAGAAGAACAAGGCGGCAGACGGCTCCAGCTCCTTGAAGCTGTCGAGGAAGAAACTTGCAGGGTGTGCGATGGCCGCGGTGGCTACCGATGCGCCGACAAGCTGACTTGTTAAGCCGGCTGCCGACGCGCACAAGGTGCTCGAGGAAATGACCCAAAGGTATCAAATTTCGCCAAGTTTTTTCTTGTTGTTATTTTTTGAATGCATACATATAGATAGCTTATTTGCTTCGTTGTATATACTTTGTAGTTTCAACGATGAGGCATATATGTCAACTATGGGTGTTGGCTCCAACAATTCTCATTGGTCTCAAACCAATGAAATGCATTTCGATGACCACGAGTTCGAGGTGGACGAGGATGGTGAGGGCATTGTCGACGCATCGAAAGAAAGAGGAGGCAACTACAACAACGAAGAAGACGTCTTGCTATGCGATACTTGGTTGAAAGTGTCGAGGGATCCATCTGTTGGAGGTGATCAAATTAGAGAAGATTATTGGAACCGGATGAAGGAGCACTTTGATCTACACAACAAGAGTGGAATTGATCGCTCCGATCGATCTCTTCGCTCCCTGTGGTCGACTATCAACAAAGATTGTCAAAATTGGGCGGCCGTACAAAAGGTAGGTGACAAGTTGAGCCCAAGTGGCACTAATGATGAAGATAGGTAAGTGCCATTTCATCCATGTTCATCATGCTTGTTGTTGGTGTTTCACTACAAGGAATATGCCAACTTGTGACCTTGACTATTGGTCACTGAATGGTCATTATTTTCCATTTGTGACCTTTTTGTGACCAAAAACAGATGTTCAAAAGCTGGCCGTCGTAAATTGAAATTAACGACCTTTCTTCTGGAATGGTCAAAGATGTTTACGACCAAAACAAAGGTCGTTAAACCAATGACCTTTTGTTTTGGTCGCTAGCTGTCTGCCCAGGCCACGTCGGATCCGACGTGGCTAGCTGACGTGGCAAAATTGCGACCAAGTGAAAATGTCATTGATTAGAATCAGCCCGGTCCATTTCGGTGTCTATATGAGCCGAGCCCAACAATTCAACCCATTTAGTATATATTTTCTATTAATTTTTGATCGCCTTCATGGGCCAAGCCCATTATTAATGGCCTTTTTGTCTAAACAATTTCATTTTCTTTTTTTATTAAATGGGTCCACCAGTTAGATGGGTCCCGGTTGTCAGGTTTTGATAGCTGGGTCCCATTTGTCATGTTCTGGTAAGTGGGTCCCATCTATCAGACTCATATTCTTTGTATTTCAACCAGCAGACAAAAATCACGCATGATAATTCAAATAAGAGCAACCGGATCATGTAATACAATCGCAGTCACAATAACAAGCTCTATCCGTGCCAATACATATGACCATGTGTAAAACAGTACTTTACAAGCTCTACAAGTGTAATACAGTAGTGCTTTACAAGAAAATGACAACATGTCGGACTCGCTGGACGACCATAGTCAAATGAACAACATGCCGGACTCGTTGGACGAACATAATCAGTGCTGGGAACAAACAAAACGGCAACATGCCGGACTCGCTGGACGGACATAATAAGGCTAGGAACAAACAAAACGGCAACATGCCTTCCTCGATCACCTTGTTACATGAATCAGCAGAGAAGGATTTAAAAAAGTGAGGCAAATATATTATGAACAGATCATTCAAGAAAAGGAAACTTATTTAGAATGATAACACAAACTGAGCTAGTACCATGCTATTTATTCTCCAGCTAGTTAAAATGAGATAACTCGTTCATACAAGAAAAAAGAGATACAATATGAATACACAGCAAGATTGAAAAGTACACAGCAGGATTCAATAATTTTTTAGGATCGCGGGACAACAATATAAGTTAGAATTCACAAGTACACAACATGATTCAATTCATCTTGCCCATATACAACAACCAAGAGACATCTCACATTTTAGCATGCACATACAATTTATTTACTTATTTTTGAGCAAAACCACCCACTGCCAAACATCATGTCCTTTCATTCGATAAATAAAAATAGCAGGCCAAAGAATGGCAAGCGTACAACATATGCATTACAGATGAGCAAGATACTAGCGGTCAGCACACAAGTCATATCATATATTCTGTTAATCTTTAACACATCATACGGAATTATGAGCTTGACAATCGTCGGTGTAACCATATCACGCAAGCAACGACATACAAACTAATTAGCAGTACTATATATGATGCAGCATACAGACATAATTTCTACCTTGTTATCATCAGGGAGCAACACGGGGTGGGGGAAGATTTCGATCGGCTCCATGTCAGCTTCCATCACCACAAACTCAGAGTCTTGGTAGCTGGGGAAAACAGAAAACGGATATTAAAAATCATAGGAACTGAAATTAGCAGGACCGACCAAAGCACGCAGCTAGGGGCTGGTCACCTTCAAGGTAGAACAATGAATTAACTAGTTTTAGTCAAAGACGTAAGGATGCACATACACACATACATACGAATTGAACCAGAATCCATATATGTCTCTGCACTTAATTGCAGGTTCTATCCAACTTGCACTTGGAAAGAGTACAGGCAGGTTTACTAGCAGCCAAACAAAAGATTTAGGTTCTGGGCTTGGTGCATGAATCCTACTGTCGTAGAAAGACAGGGAGGAAAGAGTTGAGCACGAGAAAGAATTCAATCATCTTTATTGTTCGAGTAGCAGGAGGTACAACTTGGCTACATTTTTAGAAAGGGCTCTTGAGTTTGCTTGAACCAAAAAGAAAAAAAAGTGATGCATATTTATTCATAGATACAAGAAACTGAAGATCCAACTAGATTCAGTCGAAGTTTCAGCAAGCTGCACATACGTACAATTTTTTGACTTGTTTGTGATGAGCAAATTAAAGTTTGCCCCTGACAAACAAAATGTGATTTTAGGAAGCCAAAGAAAGGCAGGCGTACAGCACATGACAAGTAAATAAATTTTCATAACAAGCTAAACCTGAAGGATAAAGCCTAAGATTTGACCCAGCCCAAACTTCAGTATTTGGTGGTACAATGAAAGAGCAGTTCAGCCAAATATATTTCTGCTCTATGATTTTGGTTTCAGCTATTTACTAAATAATAAGTATTAATCAGTCCAAACAAGAACCTCACTGACACAAGTGTTGCCACCAATGCAACTTACTTCACACCGAGATCGATATGCTCTGGATACCGAAGCTAAAGCATCTGGTATCGCTGAAGTTCCTCCTAAGTAGCTCGTACTCCTTCACCTTTAGGCCACTCTCCAGTAGCTGCATCGCCTTCTCAACGCTGATAGTCATGTAGCACGCAATCTTCTCATTACGCCTGATACCGAACGACCTGACAGTGTACCTCGCTGCAATAGCACAATATCGTTCCTATTAGGACCACCAATATTGACCACAATTGACATGTCCACCAGGACCAAGTCAGATATAAGAAACTCACCCTTGGAGAACACCGGTGACTGTCCGCTCAACTGCTCCAGCACCTATCAAATTAACAATAATGTAATTAACGTCCATCAATGATTTGCAGTTAACCAGTATTTTCCAGAGACCAGGAATGCAGAGAAATCACTTGAACTACTCGGTGCCACTGCGACAACAGACTAAGGTCAATCTACAACTAGCGAAATGGACCGAAAACGATTGACCATGGAGAAAAAACAATTATTACATGGTAGCAGCATCAGAAGCCGATGCATGTCCTACTAGCAATCTACACATGACACCCCAGATATAATAGGCCAGTGCCGATTTCGGCCAGATACAAGTGTACAAACAAGAGTACTAGATTGCTATGAGCGAACAAGGACAAGCAATCTACACATATGAAATGTTCGTTTTCTGCAAAGGGAACTTTCAATTTCCTATAAAAACTGAGCGCTACACTCTGCATCCTTGTTTCATTCGAGCAATGGACCAGCGGAGCTTTCTGTCTGTCTAAAAATATACACCTATGAAATCGAGGCACACTATCCTCTTCTTATTACAAGTAAACATAGACAAGGTGGATATCTGCTTGGAACTGTCCTCATCAATTTCATCGATGAGGAAAGGCTCCAAGCGAGTGGAGGCTGGGTCGATGTGGGGAATAGCATCCTAAATCCTAATGGCATGTCCTATGTTATACAGGTAGCAGCAAAGTAGTAGTAGAAGGCAACCTGCCATGGAGGATGCTGATGTCGTCCTTGGCGGAGTTGGGCCACATGTCGAGCTCGATGACCCGGACGCCGCGCTGCAGGGCAATGATGACGGGAACGTTGCTGCAGTCGTTGCTGAGCTGGTTGCCAGTGAGGTAGGAGTTGTGGCCGGTGTAGATCTAGTGGTGGGAGAGGGCGCGGACATGTCATGGTGGACCTGGGGCCGGCTGACGGGCGGGTTGAGGTCGGTGGAGAAGAGGAATAGGTGGAAGTCGTCGAGGGAGAGCAGCTGGCGGCCGAGGCATGGGAGGCGCGGGTCGGCGCGCTGCTGGTGCCCCTGCAAGTGGATCTGGTCCAGCAAGCGATCGGCCTCGCCCTCGACGTCGACGTCGGCGGCGTCGTGGGCGCCGCCCGCGGAGGACTCGAGGTAGCAGCACAATCCGTCGGTGGCCCCGCCCGAGTGCTCGACGAAGAGGGTTCGGATGTCGTCTGACGGCGGCGCGTCCGTCCAGCGGTACCGGCTCTCTCTCCCACTCTCATTCTTGGGTGAGGGAGAGGAGGGGGAGGGCGGTGGTGGTTGGGTTGGCACGGCGGTGGAGTTGATTGGAGGCCGGCCGGGGTTGGGGAGAGGATGGAGGCGAGTGGCGGCGGCTGGAGGATGGAGGGGATCGAGAGAGAGCGAGGAGGAGGTGGGATCTGGGGGATCGAGGGGAGGGTGTGTGGGTGAGTTAGGGTTTTGTTTCTCGGGAGAAGCTCCACCGTTGGATGGGTGCGCGATGGATGCCTCAGATTGAGTCCAATTTGGTGACCCGCGTGAAGCTGGTTCCTCGCATCTCATTGGTCCATCCAATCCACTCTGTTCCCTCAAAAAAGAACAATCCACTCTGTTTTTTAAAACATAACAATGGCATAGTTTGTCAAAATGATCTCGTATTTTGCATAAGTGTGCATCTTGGAATGAAAAACTATGTTCCCAAATAAAGCTTTCATTTTTTTGGCACAAAAATCATTTTCCAATTTTCGAGTGCCCAAAATGAGTTTTTTTGTGAAGGATCTACCGTATATTTGTTGCAAAATTGGACCCAACCATCTTTCTGAAATATTAGGTCATATTTAATGCACAATTGACCAAATGGTAGGGTGTCCAAAGCTTTTATCCACCGCTTGTGAATACTGAAGCTGGGCTCCAATGAATAGATGTATTGAGATGAAACTTTGTGGAGTATGGTCATTTCGGCATAGGGAAACACTGTAAAAAAGTTATACCATTTGGATAATCCTATCTTATACTTCCTTCACAAAGCTTCTCTCTGGATAGAAACTTTGGAAATTTGCTGAGGAAGATTTAATAGGCAAATGGAGCTGAATATTGGCATGTGGCAATGATTTGGATATGGAAGATTGACCAAAAAGTTTGAGGGCAATATGAGTGGTATAAATAGCACTTGCTTTGCAATGTGCCAATCTGGACAGAAAATAAAAATTTAAAGCTGGGCTCACATAGATGATTTGATTGAGCCGCAATTTGGAGGAGGGTGATAATTTGGGCATATGAAGGCACTGTATAAATTTCATGCCATTTGGATATGCATAGCTAGTACTTCCTTCACAAAGCTTCAAGCTGAATGAAAACTTTGGAAATTTGCCGAGGAACATTTACTACGCAAATGGAGCTGAATTTTGTCATGAGGCAATGATTTGGATAGGAAAGAGTGCCCAAAAATGTTGAGGCCAATCAAGAATATAAAAATAGCACCTCCTTCACAAAGTGATGTTCCAAACAGAATAGGAAAATGAATATTGTTGAATTATTTTTGAACTATGCAAGGAAGGTTTTCTACATATTTGACGAATATATTACCCAAAGAATTTAGGAGACTTTTTTGGGAATTTTGGGAATGACGGAAATATAGGCTGCTTCACAAACTAGAACTAAAATTGACACATGTACATGACACATAGGCAAAACTGATGAGGTGGTGCCTAGTCATAGCAATCCACCGCAAGTTACAAGGTTATGACTATCTATATTGGTCGTGATAAGCTAGAAATACGGCAGCGAACCAGTGATGTCTGCTTTATGACCATTTCGTGTAAGGAAATTATGACCTTTTCTGACCAAAATGGTCGTTATAGTTTAGGGTTTGGAGCCCCCCGAACAGCATTTGACCAATTGGCCTCAAATGGTCATAGATTTATGACCAATTCTCCCAGGGTCACTAACAGAAGGTCATAAGTTGACATATTTCTTGTAGTGATAGCTCGTCTAGTCGTTTTCGACCTCCGACCTCTTCACGGGGAAGATGAATCCCCAAGCCCCCGGCTAGAATAAACAGTGAGGGGAAAGCTCATTTATTCCATCACAAATGGTCGAATTTACGAATTTTAGGTTTACATGGATGGGCGAATCATACAATGATGACGAATTGCTATGCTTGCCGTGTGTCGACAGTATTTAGATAATTTATGATAGGTGTGTTTGTGTTCGCAGGCTGAGAATTGTTGCTGCCGGACCCAACAGGACGTTGTGCCCATCTCGCATTAGTGTCTTCGTGAAGGCTGTCAGGTGTTTAATAGAAACCCACCAGCTGATAGTGTGATCTCTCTAGTTCTTGGCACCACTTTCGACTCACTTGGCTAGGCGTATGATTTCTAGAATCTATATTCTCGGGAGAAATCATTTGGGATCAGATATGGGAAGAGCCTGCTTAATGATGAGAGGACCAAATGTATGCAGGAAATAGTGTGTGGGTGCTTGGTGCGTTAGATATTTTGCTTTGTATAGTTGGCAATTATATTTCAGATGTCTCCTCATTTTTTGTTATTTCCTGCATTCTAAAGAATTGAAAACATGTTGTAGGGTAAAGCCGGTGTTTAGAACAGAAGGTCTTGCCGTTGTGAATGCCCGGCTCTGATAAGACTACTACAAGCAGAAGGTCCTACAGATGGGCATGGTCAGAACATCGTGAAGGGTGAGATGGGATAAGTTCCCAGGAAAAGTTGGTTTGAGGAATGAAGAACCAAACGTAAGAGACATGCTTCTTTCTATGAGAGGATGCTG
The DNA here is from genome assembly GCA_902687465.1 of Secale cereale. NCBI lineage: Eukaryota > Viridiplantae > Streptophyta > Magnoliopsida > Poales > Poaceae > Secale > Secale cereale. The sequence goes on along the minus strand of LR738715.1, from coordinate 20,233,866 downwards.
TCATACATTTCCGGAGAACTTGGCAAGTAGGTTAAGCTTGAGTGATGTTAGTACATCGCTTACAATTGTTAACTTGTGTGCTTCTAAATGATCAACCATCGACATGCGCATGAAGTGGTTAGAGCATATAGTTCCATATATTGTGGTCCTAGTGGCACCTCTGATCTACAAATAATAATCTTGTGGTCCCATCAGGAGAAGACTTCGTGAGGTAGTTCGGACCAAACCGGATGCTGACAGTGGATTTGTGTGTCGCTGCTGGTCATTTACAAGGAATGTCGGATGTTTGATAGTTGGCAGATCGGGTGGCCACACATCTTTGACTTGCGGTTTCTGGTTAGTGACCAAGAAATGTCTTACTGTCTTTTGCACAAATCAAAGTTTACACTAGAGATCTGGCGTTTTACAGATGGCGCTGATGTATAGCTTGATAGCCTAGATTATGAATTTATGAATATGATGATGAGCTATGAAGTGTTGGCTACAGTCTTCAGTGGACCAAGAAGGTAGACAAAATTATTTTATGCAAAGACAATTTCAAAAGACATGTAGATGATGTCATTGTTCAACTGATAACCAAGTACACGGTTGATACATTGATAACCAAGTACATGGTTGATACATTTTGTAGATGACGCTGCCGGTGCCAATGTATGATGTCCATAGTGTATGAGGTGATTTCGATGAGTGGAGCAGGGTTGAGCTGCCAGATTTCATGCTTGAAGTGCTCTTTCTGAGGTATGAGTTCTACAGATGTAATATTTTGGATCCGGTGACTGCGAGATTGATTATGAAACACATTGGGTACATTAGACAATGTGGCAGAATGTTAGCTACCATCCCATTTTGTGGTGTGGTAGTGATTCTAACCCCCAGTGTTTGCGACATTGAGCCTAACCTGTATTTTGAGCAAGGCATGGCAAGTTAGCTTCCATCCCAGTCAATTGGATGTGCTTGTGATCACGATGCGCTTAGCTATACTATATTTGTATGTAAGGATTGGTATGACACATGTTGAAGGTGGTAACTGAACCTCCAGATGGTGAATCATTGGTTTCTAAGATTTTTAAGAGCTCTGTTAAGCTTGTAGTGAAGCACTCTCTAAGGTGTTCTTTTTGCAATTGATGTTGTTCAGAGCCATTTGGAGTTACTCTCCAGCTAAGGATGGTCGTGGTTTTCAATTAGGGGACCTGGACGGTGACTTTGTATTTCGCCAGTATGGCTTCTGATGAGTTGATGGAGTGTTCCGCAAAAAGGGAAACTGAAAACTTTCAGTAAGTAGTGTGTTTTCAGCATAACGTTATGCTGATGATGCACTCTCGGGTGTGGTGTTTCGTTCTGCATCATGAACTTTTTTGAGTTTCAAGACGATGTTCGGTCAGAATTAGCATGGTTGTGGTTTTCAGTTGTGTCTAGATGTTTGTGAACGTTGAATTGGTATTTTGATGGAACAGTGTCGCGAAAATTAAGGGCATGTTTTGCAAAATATGCATCATCTAGACATTTCGAAGGGCATAGACAAACACAAATTTATGGTCTCTCATAGTATTTAGTTTTCATGGCTTTGATTTAGCCCATGGCAAAATAAGGCTGTGATTTCCCCGCAAAAAAAAATAAGGTTGTGATTTAGCCGTGATGAAAGTGAAGAATCATACAGGGGAAACCTGCAACTGTGGGCCGCATTAAATGAGATATAATTTACGCCGTTAGTCCAAAATCTTGGGTTGTCACGGTACAGATCGTGGAAGGACATCCGATCTGGTATAGGAGTGAGTAAGGCACCATAATTATTACTGATCAGATGTGGGCCATCGGCCCTGAAAGAAAATAGGGATACTTAAAGAATACATGCGCCTATACACACTGGGGTGGGAATCTCGTAGCGATTCTTTTTTTTTTGCGAATAATCTCGTAGCGATTCAACGCAATAGTAATGAGCGTACTTGCGGTCGGGCTCATAATAGGACATTCGCTTTCTTGGAGTGCTACTCTATGTATTGCTTGGAAGAAGAGCAAGAGTACGTAGTAAAAGGATTCCTTTCTTGTAGGAAGTAGGAACGGAAAGGATGGAGCAATTTACCCATCTACCCTGCGCTGCTAGATCCGGCTTGCCTGCTCCTTCCCATACTCCCATCTGTGCTCCCACTTCATTCTACGGCTGTCCTTTTCCTTTTTTCCTTTCTAATCTAATCATTTCCCTCCCTGATTTTAAGGGGGTGGGGCCGGGCTTTATTTTGTTCCAATCAAATCAAGCCACGTACGCTGGAGCATGGATGGGCACACGCATGGGGAGTAGGCAAGTCTCATCCGCGCTGCTACACACCAAAAGAAATCAACTTAATCATCATCCCTACAGTGTCTGGCCGTATACACCTACACCGCCGACGCTAGGCCAGACGTTGGAAAGCTCCACGACGACGTTCGCAGCGCTACGGGGACCATCTATTGATAGCACCCTCTAGGCGAGGACTTCTCAAACGTGACCGTATTTTAACCATGAACCCAACCACCATTGTTGATGTATAAATGTATTCCACAGTCTCTTTTATCAGACCTGTCTTTTAATTGCATTGGCTAGAACATGCACTTCTACATGGTATCAAAGTCAAGAGGTCTTGAGTTCAAGACCCGGCTAGTTTCCACAATGGTAATCCTAGGAAAGGCAGAGCTCTTATAGGCTGCGGTGACGCAGCAGCGGCAAACCGAGCGTCCCACTCCGGGCCCGTGCCGAGACTACCTTCTCCATACATGGGCCAAAACTATGTCCCCAACTCAAACCCGGATGATACAACCAGCACACGACCTAAGATGTCAACGGGGATGAAAACGACCGGGTTTTGCGAGCGCTTGCCCAAATCCGTCCCCACGAGAAAGCTGCAAACCCGTCCCTCTCCCCGTTCTTGTGCATGATGCCAATTTTTTGACTATCCGCTAAACCCATCGGATTTTCTTAAACCCGCGAGGAAACAGTCCCCATGAATAGTCAGCGAAAGCAACCACTTTTATATAGAAAGCATATTGCGGCAAAAGTAGCAGCAAATCAAGATGGCAACGGGGATGAAACCCACCGGGTTTTGCCTGCCCAAACCGATCCCTACGCTAAAATCGTAAACCCGTCCCCGTCTCCGTCCCCGTGCGGGGGCTAGTTTTTGCCCGTCCCCTAAAGCCGTCGGGTTTTCAGACCCATGGGGAATCAACATACTTAAGGAACATAGTAGCAACAAAGATTATCATTTCAACAGCAAAATATCATATTTTCGAGCAGCATAACTTTAGCAAATTTCTACACAATACAATATTACATGGTTTGGGAGTTGTGTGATAGATAATTTGCCGCATGAGGTACAATTCAAATTTCAACTTATTTCGACATCTGAGTAGCTCTCGGAAAAAAAGACAAATCAGGTCAGAACAGTGCGTGAATAGTAAACACTTTTACACACCCTGATTTTGTCTTTTTGGCTGAGAGCTACTCCGATGTTCAAATGAGGTGAAATTTGGAGCGGACTTCACGCATCAAATTATCTACCACCCAAAGAAATTGCATTTTTTTTGAATTTTTCAATATTTGTTTTTTTCTGATCGCGGGTGCAGATGAGCTCAGGAGCAGAAACTCCGCGTCCTTACAAGGAGCACTTTTCAACCTAATACAATACCCCATTTCAGCAACAAGCAGGAGCATATTTCAGTCATACATGGCTCATCAAGATGCCCAATTACACAAGTTCTGAAATAGAATTCATGGTTCGCATGTCAAAATAACTTATTTTGCTGGATATTGTCGGATTTCGGGTTCGGGAACTACCGAAACGGGTGTAAATCCCCGAAACATGCCGGGTTGTATAACGTACTCAGCAGCAGCCCCGCTGGGATCAAAAGACGTCCATCCCCGTCCACCAATGGAATAATTGATGACACCCAAGTTTTATTGTATTTTATTGTCTTGAATATGGTCACGTACATAATATTTTGATGGGTATGGCGGGTTTCGGGTTCGGGTACTGCTGAAACCGATTTGAATCCGTGAATCATGCCGGGTTTTATAATCTACCCAGCAGCAGCCCCATGGGGCTAGAAAAACATCCATCTCCGTCCACTAATAGAATAAAAACCCGCGAGGACGTGGGTTTCAGGCCTCATTGACATATTGGGTCACGACGCACCCTTCAAAAGCCTCATTTTTCTTATTCCTAATGTTTATTGTACTATCATGATCGAAGATGAATAGATTGCAAATTTTCTCGTGAAACAACAACACCTTTCTGTCGGTGATGTATCAGTTCCACAACTAGAAAAGCTATAGTCATTTGTGGAAATAAAACACTACTCTGGATTTACACAAGAAGCAAAGAAAATGACTCCAGTAGGTGCATGAGTCCGGTATCTACACGAGAAGCAAAGAAAATGACAGATGATGATGTTCTTTTTGAGGAGGACTAGAATGTTAGAGCATCTCTAACCAATCTTCAGTAAATAAAAAATTGCAGAGGAAAGAAAATTTTCATTACTCAAGGAGGCTTCTCAGCCCTAGATAAGTTTACAACGAAGTCCATCCTAAAGTGCAACCACACTGCGGTGCGTGGGGTACTACGGACATAAACGTCCAACTCATAGCTAACTCTGTTCTGCGAGCGTCTATAATGAATGAACAAGAACTCCCTCTCCATAGACGTGGCTAGATTCCGCATCTCCTCCACGAGGATAGGGTGCTGTGAACGATCTGATGCAGTGTTATGAGCATACCCGCTGCTTCAACACTATCCAGCTCCACCAAGATGGACAAGCTAGTCTGATGCACAGCCAACTCCAAACCTTCTTTGCACGCTAGCAGTTCCGCCTCAAGACTATTCTCACATGTGTGTATTTGCCTGCATGCACTAAACACGATCTCTCCTTCGTCACGAAGAACCATGCCACCTCCAGCAGCCCCTGTTGACATGACATAGCTCCCATTGGTGTTAAGCCTCCAGCCCGGCCCAGGGGGAATCCAACGCAGCTCCTGCTGTGGAGTGACTCTCGGGGCTGCGGCCGGTCGCGTCACATGAAGGACCATCTTCCCCTTCTCCAAATCGCCATGTGGGTAATGGTGGATGCATAGCAGCGAGCTTATATTGCCATGAAGGAAGCGACGTGAAGCTTTTGTGGGTGGTGGCACCTCCCCATGCGTGATCTCATTGCGGACGTACCAGGCACGCCACATGATCATGAGCATTACCATCCGTGTCGTATCCTCCAGGGGGTCTAGGAGGGTAAACAGTCACTCCGGTCCACTGTTGCATATCGCTTAAATCTTCGGGATGGGCCACTCCACCTCCATGGCGCGCCATAAATCTGTACCAAGAGGACATCTGCAAAGCGCATGGAACCCGTCCTCTCGTTCCACACCACAAAGGGGGCATATGTCCGTAAGCTCGAGATGACGAAAAAATTTATTGGCCCAGGTCGCCAACGAGTTGGTCACCACTTTCCATGCAAACATGAGTACCTTAGGGGGAGCAGGGCACCCCCATATGATGTTCCAGATGGCGCGACGACCATCCGGTGCCCTGCTTGTGGCGGTAGCGAATGGACGTTCGCGCTCGTCCATGGCAAAGCTGTATGCGGACCGAACGGTGAAGATACCGTTCTTCTCCAGCGCCCATGCAATAATGTCGTCGGTAATACGGGACGATGTGCGGATGCTGGTGATGGTGTCAATGTCCGCCTGGAGGAAGTGGCGACGAAGCAGGTCCACGCGCCAGGACCCGTCATTGTCCAGAAGTTCTGCTACTCTCCTCAACCGGCAGGTTCCTTGTTGTGTGATGGGTTGGCGTGAGGTCTCCCGGGGGACCCAACGATCACGCCAGATGTGGATGTGTTGTCCATCGCCAACTCGGCAGATGATGCCCTTCTTCAGGAGCTCAAGGCCATGCTGGATAGCCTGCCAAGTAGGGGATGCATTCCCCGAGAAGACAGCCGTCATGGTAGTGGCGAGCCTTTAGTACCTGCGCACAAAAACTATTAGGTTTTGTTAGCAACCGCCAGGCCTGTCTTGCGAGTAGAGCCTGGTTGAACACCCTCAAGTCCCTGAAGCCCAATCCACCCTGAGTTTTGTGCGCCAAATTTTTTGGCCATGCCAACCAGTGAGTTTTCCTCTTGCCCTCTAACGCTCCCCAGCAGAAATTTCGAAACATTCTATTTAGGTCATCACATACATACATAGGCAATTTAAATACACCCATAATATAAGTTGGGATGACATTTGCGACAACTATAATCATAATATCCTTGCCAGCAAGAGAGAGGGTATCACCCCAGGAAATGATCCTCTTCAACAAACGTGATTGCAAGTTCTAAAATTTACCTCGCGTCATACGGCCTACGGCCTTCTAGCGTTGGAAGTCCCAAGTACTTCTCTTCATAAGAAACCACCTCAATGTGAAGGACAACCCGGACCCTCTCCTGTACATCCACGGGGCATGAACTACCAAATAGTGCACTACATTTATCAGGGTTCATGAGCTGTCTTGTAGCTTGCGCATAGGTATTTAGTACTTCCTTAACCTTCATTGCTTGTTCCTCTTCTCTTTTAAAAAACAGCAACGTGTCATCTGCAAACAACAAATGAGACATGCCCGGGGCTCTGCTGCAGATTTTCAGTGGTGTGTAGTCACCATTCTTCTCACCATTTTCCAACAGAGTAGACAGACCATCAGCAACTAACAACAAGAACGGGGATAGGGGATCACCTTGCCGAAGCCCCCGCAACAGTGCGAACGAATCCAAGAGGGTTCCATTAAATTTTACTGTGTATCTCACCGAGGTGACGCAAGCCATAATCCAGGTCACCCACCGGCGAGCGAAGCCCATCTTTTGCATCATCAGCTTCAAGTAGATCCAGTCCACCCTGTCATATGTCTTGGATAAATCTAACTTATAAGCACAAGAACTTCTGTTAGGTTCTTCTTCCTGCTGAATAGAGTGAATGCACTCAAAAGCAATTAACGAATTATCCGGAATCATCTGCCCAAGAACAAAGGCGCTCTGTTCCGGAGAAATTATATCATCTAAAATAGTCGACAAGCGGTTTACCAGACATTTCGCCACCACCTTATAAATGACGTTACACAGGCTGATGGGCCGGAATTCCGTTAGCCTTTCTGGGTTGCCCACCTTTGGAATGTGGACGATGGATGTGTCATTGAATCCTTTTGGCATGACCCCGGAACAGAAAAATTCTTTCACCCCAGCAATGACTTGATCTTGCATCATAGCCCGGTTCCTCTGGAAGAACCATGCAGGGAAGCCATCCAGCCCCGGGGCCTTCGGTGGCCCAATCTGAAACAGAGCATCCGCAATCTCCTTGTTAGTAAAATCTTCGCACAAGCCATCATTCATGTGGTCAGTAACACGAGTATTAATTAAATTGATTATAGGGTTCGTGATCAGCTTCAAATAAGCTTGAGAAGTATGATGTAACCATAGCTGCCATAGATATGTGGTCCTTGTGAGCCACTCCTGCATCGTCCACAAGAAATTTAATGCGATTTTTGCGGGCACGCCAAACCACTTTTCGATGGAAGAATTGGGTGTTCCTGTCCCCGTGTCCCAACCAAGCAATGCGAGACCTTAGCATCCAAAGCATCTCTTCCCGGTATAGGAGCTCATTCATCCGGTCGGTTTCAGCCCTAATTACCTTCCTGTCTGCATTCATAAACATAAGTTCCTCTAAACGGGAGCGAGATTTACTAATTTCGTTGATAACATTGCCAAACCTTTTACGACTCCACTGTTGTAATTGTTTCATCATGTTACCCAAACCCAGCAGCTATGTCAGCCAGATTAAGCATTGAACCTAAATTAGTCCACGCATTCATAATTACCTCGGGGAGAGTATGATCTCTCTCCCACATAACCTCATATTGGCGGCATCTCCTCCCAGATGTTTGCACTGGCTCCTCCAGCGCGCAACAAAGTAGAAGGGGGAGATGGTCCGAGCTGGGCGCCACGAGGTGTTCCACCTTGGCGTGACAAAAAATATCTCTCCATAAATTGTTAGCGACAGCCCGGTCCAGGCGCACCTTGACGTTCGCCCGCCCTGCTCGGCGATTGTCATAAGTGTAGGGGAGGCCTGCAAAACCAAGGTCGCCCAACCCACAAACCTCAAGAATATCACGAAAATCAATCATCTAACCTGCCACACGTGCGGTTTCGGAGAAGTGCTCAAAACTCCACATGGCTTCATTAAAATCGCCGATGACCACCCACGGCATGTCGGCCTGTTGGTGAAGATCCCGTAGGGAGTACCACATACGGTGATGGTTCTCCGTGCGAGGCTCACCGTAAACACAGGTACGCCTCCATGGTCGTTCTCCCGCCGCCGCCGTCACGAAAGCATCAATATATCGTTCATTCATCTCCTTTACATCAAGCTGTACTGATTCGTGCCAATATAGAGCAAGACCACCACTAAGACCATTAGTGTATGTTGCATCGAAACCACTTAAACCTAGCCTGGATCGATACCTCTTCATCCTATTTTTCGACTGCCTAGTTTCACATAAGAAAACAATACAGGGGGAATGAGCTTGCACCATGCTCGCAAGATCACGAACTCTTCGGGAGTTCCCCGCCCCCTGGTAGTTCCAGCTGAATATATTCATTGCTCCTGACGGGGCACTGCATGCGTCCCTCTCAGTTGACCGGTCCCCATGGCTGGTTGGCTCCAGAATGGATTGTCCCGACTCCTCCTCCCTATGATCATGCACCTTGTCGTCACCATCTTGCCCAATTTTCTGCTGTTTTAGTGTACTCGTCAGCGTTCTGCCCTCCTCTGGCTGGGTTGCCGCAGCGGTACTGTCGACTGGCAACGGCGGCTAGTTATCCTTCCCACGAGCCCACCTCTCGCCTCCTGAGATGTTCTGCATCAGCGTGGCAAGGTATTCTAACATGTCTGGATTTTCCTTCTCTTTAACCTCCGTAGACATATTAGTTGGGGTTGTTGGTGCTCACGTGGTTGTGGTTTACTTCTGTTGCTATTGCTCCTACTCGTGCTAGCATTAGCATCAGATGCAAAGCTGAGTGCTTTAAAGACAGCCGGTTTTCCCTTAGTACGCACTGTGCAAGACTGTTGCGTATAAAGCATACGTGGTGGTGAGTGAAAGATGAATAAAACGGATTCTTATTGATTGATTTAGTGCGGCATACAAGTGTATATAAGAGGGTACAAACCGACTTGGGGTAAGGTTACAAAGCTGACTTGGACTAGGAGTCGTATACGATAAAGACTACTCTAACATCCCCCCGCAGTATCAACGGCAGGCTCGACGACGTTGAGACTGAAACAGATATCTTGAAACGGCTTGGTAGGCAGTGCCTTGGTGAAAATGTCAGCAAATTGAGCCGTAGAGGGAACATGAAGCACCCGAACCTGACCAAGAGCGACCTTCTCACGAACAAAATGAATATCAATCTCAATATGCTTTGTGCGTCGGTGTTGAACTGGATTGCCGGTCATGTAGACTGCTGATATGTTGTCACAATAGACAATAATGGCCTGCTCAATAGGCCTGTGTAGCTCGGAGAGTAACTGCCGAATCCAGATTGTATCTGCAACGGCATGTGCCACGGCGCGATACTCAGCCTCGGCAGACGAACGTGAGACCGTAACCTGTCTTTTCGAGGACCAAGAAATTAAATTGTTACCAAGAAAAATACAAAAACTGGAAGTGGACCTTCGAGTGTCATGACAACCAGCCCAGTCTGCATCAGAGTATGCGGTAAGAGAGTTTGGAGAAGAATTATTTAGGTGGAGACCATGATTGAGAGTTCATTTTAAATACCGAAGAATGCGTTTAACATGATTATAGTGAGGAACCCGTGGATCATGCATATAGAGACATGCTTGTTGAACAGCAAAAGAGATTTCAGGACGAGTAATGGTGAGATATTGGAGAGCACCTGTTAGGCTACGATAAACAGTAGGATCTGAAAAGGGTTCACCGGCAGCCGAAAGTTTAAAACTAGTATCGACAGGAGTGCGAGATGATTGACAGTCAAGCATACCGACACGATTAAGTAGATCAAGAATATACTGGCGTTGGGAAAGAAAAAGGCTGGAGGAATCTCGAACAACAGTAATGCCTAAGAAATGATGAAGGAGTCCTAGGTCAGTCATAGAAAATTCAGATCTAAGAAGAGAGACAATATGATCTAAGAAATTTTGAGAGGATGCGGTGAGAATGATATCATCTACATAGAGAAGTAAATAGGCAGTGTCGGAATTTTGATGATACACAAAAAGAGAGGTGTCCGAGAGAGATGGAGTGAAGCCTATTGTTTGGATGAAGGAGGAGAAGCGTTGAAACCAAGCTCGGCGGAGCTATTGAAGCGAGCGATCTCGGCCTTGGTCTGGTAATCCTTCACAGATAAACCAAAAGGGTCAAATTCAGCCGAAACTAGATTGTCGCAAGTAAACTGGCGAACAGAAATAAGATTTTTAATGAGGGCGGGTGCAACTAGAACATCACGAAGTAGAAGAGGTTTAGTGGAAGAGGGAAGTTGAGCCTGACCAACACAATATATAGGAATAGATGATCCATCTCCGAGGGTAATGGAAGGAAAACGAGATGTAGTGCAAGATGATAACCAATTACTAGATGCAGACATATGACTAGAGGCCCTTGAATCAAAGATCCAATCCGTACCTGAGTTTCCTTCCGCAGCAAAGTTATTCATTGCTTGGAGAAAAGCAGCTTGATCCCAGCTCGGCGTCGCAGGTGAGGGTGGCGTCGGGAGCAGTGCCGGTGGATATGATGGTGAAGGTAGCAAGGCCGGCTGGGGTGTGTAGTAGGCGCCGCCATCGGTGGAGTAGTGACCATAGGGAGCATACGTCGGGGCGGCGTGAGAGGCATTGGCCGGCTGTGGCGTCGGGAGCAGTGCCGACTGAGGTGTGTAGTAGGCGCCGCCGTCGGTGGAATAATGACCATAAGGAGCATACGTCGGGGCGGCGTGATAGGCATTGGCCGGCTGTCGGGGGTTGAGAACCCCGGGAGCACCAGTAGGCGGCCGAAGGCCGGGTTGCCAGGCACCTGAGTATGCCGGCGGAGCACCGAGCGGGGACGGAGCGGACCAGGGCATGGGCCACGCCTGAACGAGCCCCGTACAAGGATCATGAGGAGGCCGCCATGTAGCCGCCGATGGAGCACTGGTGGGTAGCACGGGACTCGGTGCTGTCGTAGGCGGAACTGAACGAGTCGACGGCGGCCTGTAGATAGGAGTTTTGCCGCGGTAGTTCGGACTAGGGCGCCAGCCTGGGGGCGGTTGAGCGGATGACGACGCGGATGGCCCGGCGACAGGAGCCGGCATGGGAGGCGGTGCTGCTGTAGGCGGCGGAGGAGGGCGAGCCGCAGCATGAAAGACCTTGGGGCGAGAGTCCTTGCGAGCTTGTGTTTCCGCCGCGAGTTGGAGCAGAGAACGAACTTCAGCGAAGGTGGGAGGAGGCCGTATCATTGGTATGAACGAGGCTTGCTTGTCAAAATCCTCGCTAAGGCCGACGACGACGATGTTGATGAGCTGTGAGTCGCTGACGGTATCGCCGAGTTCGCGAAGCTCATCACCAATGGTCTTGACGCGCTGGCAGAACAGGTTCACCGTGGCGTCTCCTTGCACCATATTGCGAAGCTCGGTGTGGAGAGCGTTTTTCCGAGCGTCGGTGTTGCTTTGGAAGAGCTGACGGAGGGAGTGCCAGATGTTGGCAGCGGTGGCGCCGTCGTGATCGAGCATGTTGAAGATCTCGGTGGTGATGCGGGTGTAGAACCACTGGACGATTGCGAGATCGTCTTTCAACCATTGCGGATCGTCGGGGCGGGGAAGACAGTTGGCGGCAACATGCGAGCGCAGGTTGCAGCGGCCGAGGTGGAGATCGAAGAGATGTCTCCAATGGTAGTAGTTATGGGCGGCGAGATCAAGAACTATGGGGATGTATGGGCTGACGTCGGAGATTGTGTCAGCAAGAGACATTGGTGCGGCGAGGATGGGTGTAGGGGAGTTTTGTGGAGCTAGGGAGAGGGCCGAGTGAGAGGCGGCTGCGGCGTTGGCAGCCTTGGCGATGAGCGCGGCCCGGCGCTCGAAGTAGCCGGGCGACGGCAGCGGCGGCGGCCTTGGCGGAGCCATAACCTAAACCCTAGGACCGGTATCTGATACCATGAAAGATGAATAAAACTGATTCTTATTGATTGATTTAGTGAGGCATACAAGTGTATATAAGAGGGTACAAACCGACTTGGGTTAAGGTTACAAAGCTGACTTGGACTAGAAGTCGTATACGATAAAGACTACTCTAACAGTGAGCAATGCAGTCGGCCGTAGTAGTTCCCGTCGGATGTGATTACCGGTCGTCCCGCGTCCGGTCTGGATCCACTGATCGTCGGCGTACGTCTGTTCTGGGTACCCATGGCCATGGGGACAGCAGCAGCCGCGGCGAAGCTTTCTGCGAGGCCAGTCTCGGATCCACCAGTGTCCGGCTTGGGGCGGGCAGCGTCTGCAACGGGAGCCCCTAGATCGCCCCCACCGTCCGTCCACTAGTTTCCCCTCCTCCGCACCTGGCAAAATCTCTACAGCTTGCGACTTTGACGCCATACCGGCTGGTAGACTACCCCTTGAAGACGATCTATCGGCTCTGTTCGGTCTGGTGGTAAGCGAAGACTGATGGCATGGTGTTCCGTCCTCTCACTGCCTTCTGGATGTAGATTCAGATCAAGAGGAGAAAACTTGTGTACGAGGTCAGGGATTGTGACATCGCCGGACTCCAACTTCTGCGACTCCTGATCGTTTGGTACTCCGAAGACCTGATGGGACTTAGCGGACAAGGCCGCCAAGGGGTCGTAGTGCGGGAGGATCTCGCACACGACACGGGGATCGGCAGAGGCCAGGGCCTCGCCGGACGGGCGGGGCAGCGTGGCCGCCACCGCTTGGTGATCGCCAGGATCGCGAAACCCTAACATCGCCTCTTCTCTTAGCGCATCAATCTTCAATAATTTAAAGAGATACAACCGAGTATATATATTCCTCTAAAAAAAGGGTCGTTTCAAACCGACCCCCAATATGTAACTCCCTTAAAAAAATCAAACAAATTAGGTGCAAATATCATACAAACGACTGCATCAAATTAGTTTCGAAATATTTTATAAAAATTAGCCGAAATTTAAAGCAGATTGTATAAAAACTAAATAATACTACTCACTAGCGCTCCCGTTTCCAACCTCTCTCATTCCGATTCGGCAAGCGGTTTGTCTTTTTCGTCGCCACCGCCATCGCCCTTGTCGCCGGCAGCACCCCGGACCGCTCAGTAGCGTTCGGCATCATCGCAGGAGTCGCTGGAGCAAAGGTCGAAGAGCTCTGTCACCCCGTCCTAGTACCAATTGTCCAGCTGGCACTCGGCCTCGACACACTCCTGGTATAGGCAGTAGAGCCCCGCTGTGTACGCCTCACCGGCTTGCTCCACCTCGAGGTGCTTGCGGGCCTCCCGGTCTTCTCTCATCTCCCATTCGGTGGCCACCCGGGGCGTCTACAGACACCAACCACGGCAGGCCGTTCGGGAAGTTGCGTTGTGTGTTGCCGTCATGAAGGCAGACAAAGTTTATGTCGTATTCCCGTGTCGTTTGCACTGCCTAGTGGAATGTTCCAATCCAAGTGCACTAGTGGGTCTCGCGGTCAGTGATCCACCCACGTGTGTGTTTCTTGAAGATAGGAGCTTTTGCTGAAAACATGAATGCCATTATTACTACATGATTGGTTTTGATGGTGTGAAGTGGCTACTTGTACTTCTGGTTCATATATACTTACCCAGTGCTCTTGTTTTATCGACGGAATTGAATGTTCATATATAGTTTTGCTACAACTCATCTAGATGAGACATAATATGGTCTCATTCATCTTTTATAGCCATTAAATGTGATCCTATAAGATGCATGTGTGCTGACGTGGGTTGTATTTGTTCTTATTTTTCAGATGAATGAGACCAAATTATATACACGATTTAGATTTTCCTTTTGTTCCAGTAGCTTTTGTTATGTGTAATTTAAGGATTGTATTACCAGTTCTAGTTTGATTTTTTGGTTATATATTGTTCTTTGGACCTCCAATTAGTGTTTTATTGTTTAATTGAATATAAATAAGTAATGCCGAGCCATACCTAGTCTGTACAAAACTAGGTTGGCTCTGTGGCGATGGATGAGTTCTTCTTACCATGGAGCGCCCCTTCACACTTCTCGAAACAGGCTTTCACCCCCATTTATAAATAAAGATAATTGAAGTACTTTAAACCTTAAAATATCAAAACGGCAAATAATCAAAAAATCCAACAGGAAAGAAAAGTAAAATAAATGTGAAAGAATAAACAACCCAAAAACAATCAAAAATAAAGTTACAGAAGACAAAAGTGGAAAAAGACACAACACAAATCAATTGGACCCTTGCCAGCTCACTTCTAGGTATGGCTTTCGTATTCTCGGCTAAAAGTGGAGAATAGGACCACTTCACAGGCGTCGCCATCGCTACTGACAAGTTTTGAGCACCCCGATCGTGGTCATATCGGGTCATTTGAGAATAAGTTCTCATTCAGCCTATTCTGGATACATCGGCGGCAGCTACCAAGGCATGTGAGGATAAGTGTGTGCGACTGGTATCTCAATGAAAATTAAGAAATGTAGAAACCTTATTGCATATACATACTCAGTTTTTGCTCGTATCGAACTGTGGAACTAGTCATATATATTTTTGTAACATAATATAGGTAAATAATCTTCTTAGTTTTACTTACAACTTTTTGTGCCATAATTTTTATATGCCTCAGAACAGTTATTATATTATTTGTAACAATTAATGCAGAATATGCAATTTGTTACATATGACGATGAGTTTAACAAACATTGATGGAACACCTGGAGTTTATTTCGATGAAGACAGCAAGGTCACCAAATATGCTTTCACATTCTGTAGCTAATTATACTCGAACGGAGCCTAGCACCGCCGGTTGGTTGCAACGAGCTCCTTCCCTTTATTCAAGAACTTGTGTTAGCATATTGTAAACCTAATACCTTGCAATAAAGTCCCTATTTTTCCCCTAATAAGAAGAATGAGTTTGTAATTTAGATTGCTATTCATCCTACTCCGGTGGGCCGAAAGTTTAAATTCTGTTGGGTTCATCTGCCAACTCAACTCTTGGTAGGTAACAATATCTCTTCTGCACTCCTAAAAAATTGTCTTAAAAAACGAACATACAACCAAACCCACTAGTGTCAAAAAAATAATACAACGCCTCCCCCCTTCCTCCCTCCTACCCACAGAACATAAGAAGACATGGCAAAGGGAAAATACCTAAATTCCGAAAAATACATCACCCATGTTGGTTGCACACTTCCGACGGCGACCCGCACATGCCGGTGGTAGCACATCAAGAATAATCCCCACTAGGGATCTTCGACCGCCACAATCTCATCAACAACCAAGCCAATGCGATGCTCGATACCATCTTCTCCCTCCAGCCCAGCATGGGTGACACCGGCACCCATGTGCTCTCCCCCGTAGTAAATGCCCTGTCTAGTAGAGGATTAGCCGGTCGGATCAATTTTTTTGAAAAGAGGACGTACCATGCCCTTTGTATCTAGGCGATGCATGCAGTCATTTTATTAATTATTCACAAAGACCTTATAAGGTAATAAATCAGTAAGCCTGAAGCCGCCATCTTGTCAACACCTGCCGCTACTGTAGCAGGGCCGGTCTTGATATTTCAGGGGCCCATGGCGAAATTACAACCTAGGGCCCCTACTGTAAAGATCAAAATAATAATCTCATTTTCTTTTTAGATTCATTCCTTTACTTAACTTACTATTGTCTATTGTTCCAAAATAAAATGAAAATTATAAATGGCGTATTCCATTACTTAATTAGACAAATCGAATACCTGATAGAGGGCAAATATCAAGATGAAAGGTTTAAATCTTAAAAGCTTCATTTGCAACAATAAAAGATCGTTTACCTACCTGATGGCCGCGGGAGTCTGAGTGGCTTTATTATATAACCATGTTTGGATTGAAGTTATGCGCGTAAGAATAGCTGAGACCTTCTTCCAATTTTTAAGTTATATTTGCAGTCATGATGATTTGAAGAGAGAATGCAAAGAACGACAATCGAACGCATATCAGGCAACTTTTTTAGTAGATGATGTGATTGGTGTTGTGTTGAAAAAGTCAAGATTGAAGTAAGAAATAGAGCGATGGGCACACGAAATCGAAATTTTGTACTGCATCATATGCGAGACCTTCTAAGATCTGACTGTTGCTGGATCATATGAACGTGACCAACTAGAAAGAGGAGGTTAGGTATGATCTGGCTACGTCTTGCACATGAGAGGCATCTCACGAACAGGGGATAAAACAACGGGACCGGGACCTGGACGAAGACCAGCCGGCCGCATGGCGGAGAGCCATTGCGACTCACGATCGGGGCCCTCGGGGGAATAGGATCATCACGAAGCGGAAAACTCATGATGGAAAGAAGGAAAACATGACTACTCGTGGACTACGTGCGTCTAGGTCGCTGCCTCCTTATGGTTTGGGCCATGGGCTCCTTGCGAACCCTGGAGGGGGGCCCTAGATTTCGGGGGCCCTGGGCGGCCGCCACCCTGCCACTCCCTCAGGGCCGGCCCTGTCGCTACTCCTATACCCTTGATAAAGGGGTGCCGAATGTCTGTGCCTAATACCAAACAGACATCGCACCAAAGACTAACATCTAAAGCCGGAATCCCAACCAAGCCACAATATGTGGACTAGGGCACACACGGTTTGATGCACTCTAGTCGGCACAACGTGCGCTCGGTGCAAGGGTCATCACCTCCATCTTCCACGATCCATCCTCAGAGCAGATACCGACGCATCGACCTTGCCAGGCCTCTATGCCATCGACGCCACCATGGCGCGAGACAAAGTCGTCCCCCCTGAGCGAGTCCATTGCCAGACATCAGACCCCGAGTCTCCACTACGCCATGCCGCTAAGATCCGACACCCTTAATATGTAGGATGAATTGAAGCACCGCTCCACCACGTGTGCACTCGAGTCGGCACCTGCTCCACAATGATGCCTCCAACAAGAAGCGCAGTTCGAGACGTTGCCATCGTCCGATCCGATAACAGATCTAGGGTTCCCCCAGAGCAGGCCGAAAGGAGCGATGCAACATGCTATGATGATGCCTTCAACAAGGTAACGACGCCAAGGGACGCTGCCATCGCCCGCCATGACCATAGACGAGGCTCGGTCTTCACCGGCTGTCTTGTCACTCCAAACTCGCCACTGGACAAATTTGAGAACAGATCCACCGCCACCTCTTGGCCAACCACCATGACCACACGAACGTCCAGCCCGGGCAACCGCCACCTCTGCACCGCCCTCTTGGCCGCACCTGACCTGTAAGCCCGACCCAGGGACAAAGATCAGAGAAGGGATCCCCAGATTCAGGAGACTGAGCCATGGCCACTGAGTTGGGAATTCCCAAGCCGCAGTTGGCGTCACGCGCTACAATCCGGACCGCCGCCGCGCCCATCCCGCGTCGGTGGCCACCGCCGCTCGCAGCTCCAAGATGCCGCACCGAGTGCATGCGCGTCCGCGCCACTATAGGGACAAGTGCCTCGCCGCCACCCTCCTCGGGGCCGGCCCGTCCTTTGCCAGGAAGTTCCCTCCGGTGGCGGCGAGACTAGAAGGGGAGGGCGATGAACGTGGCAGCTAGGTTTTTCTCCCCCGAGCCGCCAGGGAGGCGACGCGGGGGTCATGAGCTATGTTCTATTTGCTATATTTCTTAAAATGTTAGGATATCACATTTCCAAATCCTAGACAACTCAAAATTGTTAGCAACTGTCACATTTGTTCTGATTTTTAATTCTATTTTTTCGAATTTACTGTTCATGAGGGACGTGGTGTGTACACCCTGGAGTAAAAAAAGAACTAAACAGATTCAACGTGCTTGAGTTTTTTTTTTTTGAGGTGAACGTGCTTGAGTTGGAAGTGGAACCATCTCGCGGTTCGAAAGCAACTCGGATGTCCACCCAGCAGGCAGCCCAGCCCACGGCGCTCCCCTAGATAGATAAGAATCCACGGCACGAAGGCGAAAGCCCACGTCGTCACGTTCACCTGTTCGTTCCGGGTGTCGGCGATCACACCGCGCACATGGCGACGGATCTCATCAGCAAGGTCCCGGACGCCTGGCTCGGCGCCATCGTGTCATTCCTCCCAGCAAAGGACGGCTGCCGCACCCAGGCGCTATCCCGCCGGTGGCGCCACATCTGGCGCTCCGCGCCGCTCAGCCTCGACGACGGCGTACCCGAGAAGACGGTCTCGGGCGTACTCTCCGGCCACCTTGGCCCCGTCCGCCGCGTCACTTTTACCAATATCGCACACCGACAATACCGATACCACCCCCGCACGGGGCACCAGATCATCGACAAGAACGGCGACCCAAGACTTGACGACTGGTTCCGCTCCAGGGGCATCGCCTACGTCGAGGAGCTCCAGCTCGTCTATAGCTACCGCAGCTATGGCTGCGACGTGCTGCCGCTCTCGGTATTCCGCCGCGCGCCCGCGCTCCGCGTTGCCACGTTCGGCTGCTGCCGTCTGCCGGGCAACCTGACTGTGGATTTCCCGGTCCTTCAGCAGCTCACCCTTTGCAATGTCACCCTAACGGAGGAGGCTCTGAACGCCATGCTCGCCGGCTGCCCTAAGTTGAAGAGCCTTCTGCTGGACAACACTGTGGGCTCTACTAGACTCCGCATAACCTCCCCTGCTCTCAGAAGCATCGGCTTCTGTGCTCGTCAGGACACAGAAGATGACCCTTACTCTCGCATTGTCAAAGTCCAAGAGCTGGTCATTGAGGACGCCCCTTGTCTCGAGAGGTTGCTGCCACTCAATCCAGACTACGGTCCGAGCACCATCCGGGTAATCAGGGCCCCTAAGCTGGAGATATTGGGTCCTCTGAGCAAAGCAGTATCACAGCTCCACCTCGGGACAACAATTTTTCAGGTAGTTCCCAATGTTTTATATAGCCGGCTATGCGAAATAGCGACGCCCTCCAAATCAGCTATAGCGAGGTTATGGCCAGTTTAGCGGGCCATGCCATATAGCGGCACCTGCTCAAACGGCAATAGCCCCGCTATAGCTGGGCTATAGCCTGCTATTTAAAACTTTATTGTTGCAGCCTTGCTCTTAGAATTAGAACGTGCACACTATATGCGTGCTGTATATTGTTCTTGATAACAGTTTGCTTTGTTCTTTTTTATTATAGGAAATGATTGCCGTTAGCTTGACAACCACAATGCACACGGTGAAGGTTTTGGCTCTTCATCATGTCGGCCCCGATTTAGATGCTGTTCTTGACTTACTCAGGTGCTTCCCCTGCTTGCAGAGCCTTTATATCGTGGTGAGTGCTTTTCCTAGATTGCTTGAAATGTCAAAGTATCATGTTGCAGAATTGTTAGCAACTGTTTTAAGTATATCATTTTTATTTGTCTCCAGTTGGATTATTCTTGGCGGCACCCACAAGGCTTACATAAACACAATCTGTACCCGCAAGAGAACGTAAAAAATGCGAGGAAGTATTCCTCATTGGACGATCCAATTGAATGCCTTGAGCACCACCTGAAGAAAATGTCGATGAAGGTCTACTATGGCAAAGGTCCAGAAATTCACTTTGCAAGGTTCTTTGTTTTGAATGCCAAAGTGCTAGATAGAATGGAATTTGGAATCATTGAGAAATCAATTTTGGGCGGCAACAAAGAAGAATGGATGGCCAACCAAAGCAAGCAACTACAAGTTGAAGACAGAGCTTCTCATGATGCTCGATTTTCATTCAAAAAGTTTTCTTGGAATACCTGGAACTATAACAAGCGTATCCATGATCTGTCAATGGCTGATCCGTTCGATGCCTCCTTCTTGGATGGGTATCTTGCCCTTTGACAAGATATTTTCTTGTCTCATATTCAGATCCTAAATGGAGGTCTTATTTGTGTGTAAACTGTTGTCTTATCATGTTAATTGTTTGTCGATGTCCAATTTGTGGCTTATAAACTCTAAATTACCACACAGTTTTTAATGCCCTGCCTCTGTATATGATATGATCTACTTCATGCAGCCGTGTAATGGAAGATCATTCAGAAGCATATGTTGACCGTTGTGTCCATGCTCAATCTTTGAATATGAGATTTTCCAAGTGTACATGATATGGCGCTTTTGCAGCAGCGGATGTACAAGGTGTTTCTTGGAAAGTGCAGTTTATTGTTTTGTATCAGGGTGGACGACACGGGCGGTCTTTCGGACCGGCTCGTGGCCCGCTCGGTCCTGGCCAGCTCGGGCCTAGCCCGCTCAAAAAATCAGTCGGTCCGAGGTCAAGAATCTGGCCCGACAAAGCTTCTGTCCGGTCCGGGCTTTAACCGAGCTTCCCCTATTATTCCTTCCTCTCCTCCCCATGCGCCATAGCCTCTTGCTGCCACTCGCCATCGCTGCCGTGCTTGCACCGCCGCCGATCTGGAGTTCTCGACCATGGCCATGGCTGTCGTTTGAGCGCAACATGCACACTGGCCACCAGCTAGCCCGGTAGGCGAACGCCTCGCCGGCGCCACCAGGATGAACTGGACGGCCTCTTGCATGTGTGGGCATTTCACCAGGTTCGCCATGATGTACTGCAGCTCCGAGGCCACTGTTTCAGTTCGTGGCTTCGTGCACCGACGAACTCGGCGCACAAGCCCACGATTTCTCCGTCGGCGAGCCAATGCTGCCGCCTTCAATTGCTACCGTTGTGGTCTTCCAGGACCTACAGGGCGATGAGCTTGTCCACACACGCCGGCGGCTCGCTGTCAGTTTGTAAAAATTCAGTTTCGTCAGTACGGTCAGTAGTTCAGTTAGCTAGTCTGTCACTACATTCAGTTAGATGGTTAGCTAGTTTGCTCGATCACAGCTCTGCGTCGTGGGATGGTTAGCCAGCTTGAGACGTGGGCGTTTTGCTTGTTTTTGGCAGCCGTTTGAGCTTGCTACTAATAACAGAAAAGCAGAGAAAAGCTGCAGCTTTCAGTGCGCAGCACAAAAACAACATTGGTCAGACTTGTTCTTCTCTCTCGCAAAATCCTCTGCCTCTCTCTCTCTTGTGCGATCGGCAGCTATCTGCAACTACATAAACAGCAGCTAAATAGGACCTAAACGCAGCAAAAAACTGCCTGCCAGGCAACATTACTGGTCGGTCCATTCGGTCCTCTCGGGCTTGACCCGAGCTGACCCCCAAACGGTCGGGTCCCAGAAAAGCAGCTTGTTGGACAGCTCGGTCTGGTCCAGACCGGTTCGCTGGCGGCCGGTCTAAATGACGGCTCGGACCAGGACCGGACCGGCCCGGACGGTGTCCACCCCGAGTTTTGTTGCACTTGAATACAATTTGCTAGGCTTAGAAGGTTTTTCGGATTTTATAGTTGGTGTTGGTTGTTTTTCTGCTCATTGGTGTTGTATAAACTGCCGACAACCTGTTACAACTATGAACAACAACTGTTTTGCTAATGCTAAACTGTGTGGAATTTTCATAAAATCCTACATACATACTGCAATATTATTCGACTCAATATGTGAAACTTCGACGCAAATTTTAGTCCATATGTGAAGCGATGTTTAAGATGGTGATTGGGCATTGATAAAGTTTTTGAAATATGATTTAGATTTGAGAATAAATAACACAACTCTAAAAACGAGTTGCTAAACAAGCTAGGCAGGCCCAACCATTTTTTCAGGTTGTTGGCGGTTCGAAGACTGGGTTCGTCACTGAAAACATAATGCAACCTTTGCTTTATAATATAAAGCGGGGGAAACCCTTTATCGTCGAAAAATATAATTCAACCTGCATAAACTTGGAAGCAGTCACACACGTTGAGGGGTGATGCGATTCGAAGAAATCATGCATGGATGGCGGGAAGCTATTCCTTGTGAGATTCGATCAGGAGCTATTTTCGGTTAGGTTTTACAGATGATGATGGTTATATTTCCCCTTCCCATTTTCTTAGGAGTTAAGGTTCTTTCTATCTATATCTGCATGGCTTATAGATGTGCTGCCTTTCATCGGTAGACACATCATGTTACCTTCTTTTTTTAGGAATAGTGACTTTTTATAAGCAAGATATTTACCACCAGGTAACTGCATTTCTCGCTGCCCCACGGTGAATGCACATATCGAGCTAAGAAACTTTATTTGGTTTTAAACAGTTGATCCGTAGGTAAATACGCACCATCTCCTATGAAATAGCATACTAAGCTGCAAAGTAGTGGTAGAACGTTGCCCTCCTCGTCAACACTTTGGGAGTTGGAGACAACATACTAACTTCACAAAATTTGAAAATTTTAAGAGGCCAACAACATCCTATTACATCCACTGTTTAGCAATAGTCACTTCTTATAATCAAGAATTTGGTTACATAGCGGCAAATGATAACCTCATTTCTGGCTGCTCCACGAGCATACTAAGCTGCAGTGTAGTGGTAGAACCATCCCCTGATCATCACGCTGGGAGTTTTTTTATTTTTAGAAAAGGAGGATGACCCCCAGCCTCTGCATCTGGGAGATGCATGCGGCCACTTTATTGATTATTCTCGAGGACCTTACAAAGTATTACAATAATATGCCTGAATCCGCCATCTTGGCAACATATGCCGCTACTCCTATCAAAATGATGAAGGCGTGCTAGCTGGGCCACTACCGAGACCACTCATCTAAGCCTAACATCAAAATGATGAAGGGGTGCTAGTTGGGCCACTACCCAGACCACTCAACTAAGTCTAACATCAAAAGCCGGAAGCCCCAGCCGAGTTACATACTGGGTCTGGGGTACAAACTGGTCCGACGCACTCGTGTGTCGTCGCCGCCATCTTCCACAGGTCTGTCTTCAGAGCAAATATTGAGGCTTCTACCTTGTCTGGCCACTCAGCCATCGGCGTCACCGCGACACTAGACAGCTTCGTCCTCCTGCGCGAGTCCATCGCCACACATCGGACGCCGAATCTCCACTGCGCCACGCCGCCGAGATACGCCGCCATCAATGAGTAGGATGAAGCACCGCTCCGCCGAGTCCAGCAGGGCTGCTGAAGACCAAGCACGGTGGAAGAAGGACTCCGAAGCTGAGCACATCGGCGGCAGAGCGCCAACGCACCGCCACCAGACGAACTCCGACCACGCCACCAACCGCCGCCAAGCAACCAAAGCATCACATCCACCCCAAGCTCATCACGAACGACACCCCCAAGATGGTGACGACACCCGAAGCGCCGCTGTCACTCGATCCGGTAAAGATTTAGGCTTTCGCCCGGTGTACGAGCTGGGAGGAAGGAAGAGGGGAAGGAGGCAACCTGGACGGCGCCTACAAGAAGGGTACGGCGCCCTCGGGCGTCGCCGCCGTCGTGGCCAGCACTACTGGCCTCGGATTTCTCCGGAGCCACCTCCCACCTCCAGCCGCCAAATAGGTACCACTCCGGCGACAAAGGCCGCCCAAAGAAGGACCATCGGAGGCAGTCCTGGTTGAAGTAGACGGAGGCCTTCAGATCTAGATCGGGCGCCGCCGAGACGCCCGCACCACAGCCACCACCTGCCGCCGCCTCGCCGCCCCCGCGGCCGAGGAAGAACGGCCAGCACCAACGAGCACTGGTCACCGGAGACCCGACATCGATCCACCAATCGAGGCCGCCGCCACGGATCCAATGGCCCCCGAGGAAGAACGGGGCGGCCAAAGAGTTAATGTTGGACAAGGAAGACAACATAATGGGTTATGTTTTCTTATATTAGAAATAAAGTATATTGTCATGGATCATCCAACATGTTGAGCTTGCCTTTCCCCCTCATGCTAGCCAAAACTCCTTGCACCAAGTAGAAAGAATACTTGGCTTCCATAAATCCTTAAACCCAGTTTTGCCATGAGAGTCCACCATACCTACCTATTGATTGAGTAAGATCCTTCAAGTAAGTTGTCATGATTGCAAACTCTCTAAAATATGTATGATTTATTAGTATGGAAGAAATAAGCTTTATACGATCTTGTGATATGGAAGTAATAAAAGCGACAGACTGCATAATAAAGGTCCTTATCACAAGTGGCAATATAAAGTGACGTTCTTTTGCGCTAAGACTTTGTGCATCCAACGATAAAAGCACATGACAACCTCTGCTTCCCGCTGCGAAGGGCCTATCAATTATTCTTGCCTTATAAGAGTCAAGTTGCAAATCATCTTTCCTTTTTACATTTTATCCTTTGGAAAGCACATTGTGTTGGAAAGATCTTGATATATATACCCAATTGGATGTAAGTTATCATGGTCTATTACTGTTTACATTATCCTTGAGGTAAAAGGTTGGAAGGCAATACCATAAGCCCCTATCTTTCTCTGTGTCCGATTAAAACTCCATACCCATAAGTATTGCGTGAGTGTGAGCAATTGTGAAAGACTATATGATAGTTGAGTATGTGGGCTTGCTGAAAAGCTCTTATATTGACTATTTCTGATGTTATGATAAATTGAAATTGCTTCAATGACTGAGATAATAGTTTGTTGGTTTTCAATGAAGTTTATGATTCATACTTGACATTGTGAATGAATTTTTACTTTAGCATAAGAATCTTATGACAATATATGTGTGTTGCTGTTATAAGAATGATCATGATGCTCTCATGTCCGTATTTTCTTTTTATCGACACATCTATCTCTAAACATATGGACATATTTTTCGATATCGGCTTTCGCTTGAGGACAAGCGAGCTCTAAGCTTGGGGGAGTTGATACGTCCATTTTGCATCATGCTTTTATGTTGATATTTATTGCACTATGGGATGTTATTACATGTTATGTCACAATACTTATGCCTTTTCTCTCTTATCGTACAAGGTTTACATGAAGAGGGAGAATGACGGCAGCTGGAATTCTGGGCTGGAAAAGGAGCAAACATTGGAGACCTATTCTGCACAACACAAAAAGCTCCGAAACACCACAAAACAACGTTTCAGAAAATATAAAAATTATCTGGCGAAAGAAATCTTCCAGGGGGGCCACCACCGGTCGACGACGGTGGGGGGCGCCCCCCTGCCTCGTGGGCCAGCCAGAGACCCCCCTAATGCCCATCTTCTCCTATATGAGGTGTTTTGACCTGAAAAAAATTCATAGGGAGGCTAACGGGACCAGACGCCGCCGTCTCGAGGCGGAACCTTGGCGGAACCAATCTAGGGCTCCGGTGGAGCTGTTCTGCCGGTGATACTTCCCTCCGAAAGGGGGAAATCGTCACCACCGTCATCACCAACAACTCTCCCATCTTGGGGAGGGTTATCTTCATCAACATCATCACCAGCACCATCTCTTCTCAAACCTTAGTTCATCTCTTTTATCCAATCTTTGTATCAAAACCTCGGATTGGTACCTGTGGGTTGCTAGTAGTGTTGATTACTCCTTGTAGTTGATGCTAGTTGGTTTACTTGGTGGAAGATCATATGTTCAGATCCATTATGCATATTAATACCCCTCTGATCATGAACAATATTATGTTTCGTGAGTAGTTACTTTTGTTCCTGAGGACATAGGAGAAGTCATGCTATAAGTAGTCATGTGAATTTGATATTCGTTCAATATTTTGATGAGATGAATGTTGTCTCTCCTCTAGTGGTGTCATGTGAACGTCGACTACATGACACTTCACCATTGTTTGGGCCTACAGGAAGGCATTGGGAAGTAATAAGTAGATGATGAGTTGCTAGAGTGACAGAAGCTTAAACCCTAGTTTATGTGTTGCTTCGTAAGGGGCTGATTTGGATCCACATCTTTCATGCTATGGTTAGGTTTACCTTAATACTTCTTTTGTAGTTGCGGATCCTTGCAATAGAGGTTAATCATAAGTGGGATGCTTGTCCAAGTAAGGGCAGCACCCAAGCACCGGTCCACCTGTTGGGGAACGTAGTATTTTAAAATTTTCCTACAATCACGCAAGATCTATCTACCAGATGCATAGCAACGAGAGGGGAGAGTGTGTCTACGTACCCTCGTAGACCGGGAGCGGAAGCGTCAAGTGACGCGGTTGATGTTGTCGAACTTCTTCGCGATCCAACCGATCAAGCACCGAACGTACGGCACCTCCGCGTTCAGCACACGTTCAGCTTGATGACGTCCCACGAGCTCTTGATCCAGTTGAGCTTCACGGGAGAGTTTCGTCAGCACGACGGCGTGGTGACGGATATGATGTGTTCACCGGCGTAGGGCTTCGCCTAAGCTCCGCGACGGTACGACCGAGGTGTGATTCTGTGGAGGGGGGCACCGCACACGGCTAAAACAATTCAACTTGTGTGTCATTGGGTGCCCCCCTGCCCCCGTATATAAAGGAGCAAGGGAGGAGGGGCCGGCCAACTATCCTGGTGCGGCTAGGGAAGGGATTCCTACTAGGAATAGGATTGCAATCCTATTCCTAGTAGGATTCACCGAAAGGAAGAAGGGGGAAAGGAATAGGAGAGGTGGCGCCCCCCAATCCTAGTCCAACTAGGATTCCTAGGTGGGGGCGCCGGCCAGCCCTATGGGCTACCTCTCTCTCACCCTTTAGGCCCACTATGGACCATCCCCTCTCGTAGGGCGTTCCGGTAACCCCCTCCGGCATTCCCGATAAATCCGAAACTTTTCCGGTATACTTCCGGTGTCCGAATATAGCCGTCCAATATATCAATCTTTATGTCTCGGACATTCCGAGACTCCTCGTCATGTCCGTGATCTCATCCGGGACTCCGAACTACCTTCGGTACATCAATACTCAAAAACTCATAATACCGATCGTCATCAAACGTTAAGCGTGCGGACCCTATGGGTTCGAGAACTATGTAGACATGACCGAGACTCATCTCTGGTCAATAACCAATAGCGGAACCTGGATGTTCATATTGGCTCCTACATATTCTACGAAGATCTTTTATCGGTCAGAACCGCATAACAACATACGTTGTTCCTTTTGTCAAACGGTATGTTACTTGCCCGAGATTCGATCGTCGGTATTTCTATACCTAGTTCAATCTCGTTACCGGCAAGTCTCTTTACTCGTTCCGTAACACATCATCTCGTGACTAACTCATTAGTCTTTTGCTTGCAAGGCTTATTGTGATGTGTGTTACCGAGAGGGCCCAGAGATACCTCTCCGACACTCGGAGTGACAAATCCTAATCTTGATCTATGCCAACACCACGAATACTTTCGGAGACACCTGTAGAGCATCTTTATGATCACCCAGTTACGTTGTGACGTTTGATAGCACACAAGGTGTTCCTACGGTATTCGGGAGTTGCATAAACTCATAATACCGATCGTCATCAAACGTTAAGCGTGCGGACCCTACGGGTTCGAGAACTATGTAGACATGACCGAGACTCATCTCCGGTCAATAACCAATAGCGGAACCTGGATGTTCATATTGGCTCCTACATATTCTACGAAGATCTTTTATCGGTCAGAACCGCATAACAACATACGTTGTTCCTTTTGTCAAACGGTATGTTACTTGCCCGAGATTCGATCGTCGGTATCTCTATACCTAGTTCAATCTCGTTATCGGCAAGTCTCTTTACTCGTTCCGTAACACAACATTTCGTGACTAACTCATTAGTCTTTTGCTTGCAAGGCTTATTGTGATGTGTGTTACCGAGAGGGCACAGAGATACCTCTCCGACACTCGGAGTGACAAATCCTAATCTTGATCTATGCCAACACCACAAATACTTTCGGAGACACCTGTAGAGCATATTTATGATCACCCAGTTACGTTGTGACGTTTGATAGCACACAAGGTGTTCCTACGGTATTCGGGAGTTGCATAATCTCATAGTCATAGGAACATGTATAAGTCATGAAGAAAGCAATAGCAGTTAAACTAAACGATCATAGTGCTATGCTAACGGATGGGTCTTGTCCATCACATCATTCTCCTAATGATGTGATCCCGTTGATCAAATGACAACTCATGTCTATGGTTAGGAAACATAACCATCTTTGATCAATGAGCTAGTCTAGTAGAGGCATACTAGGGACATACTGTTTTGTCTATGTATCCACACATGTATTAAGTTTCCGGTTAATACAATTCTAGCATGAATAAAAGACATTTATCATGATATAAGGAAATACAAATAACATCTTTATTATTGCCTCTAGGGCATATTTCCTTCAGTCTCCCACTTGAACTAGAGTCAATAATCTAGATTACAAAGTAATGATCCTTACACCCATGGAGTCTTGGTGCTGATCATGTTTTGCCCGTGGAAGAGGCTTAGTCAACGGGTCTGCAATATTCAGATCCGTATGTATTTTGCAAATCTCTATGTCTCCCTCCTTGACTAGATCGCGGATGGAATTGAAGCGTCTTTTGATGTGCTTTGTTCTCTTGTGAAACCTGGATTCCTTCGCCAAGGCTATGGCTCCAGTGTTGTCACAAAAGATTTTCATTGGACCCGATGCACTAGGTACTACACCTAGATCGGATATGAACTCCTTCATCCAGACTCCTTCATTTGCTGCTTCTGAAGCAGCTATGTATTCCGCTTCACACGTAGATCCCGCCACGACGCTCTGCTTGGAACTGCACCAGCTGATAGCTCCACCGTTCAATACATATCCGGTTTGTGACTTTGAGTCATCCGGATCAGTGTCAAAGCTATAATCGACGTAACCGTTTACGACGAGCTCTTTGTCACCTCCATATACGAGAAACATATCCTTTGTTCTTTTCAGATACTTTAGGATGTTTTTGACCGCTGTCCAGTGATCCACTCCTGGATTACTTTGGTACCTCCCTGCTAGACTTATAGCAAGGCACACATCAGGTCTGGTACACAGCATTGCATAGATGATAGATCCTATGGCTGAGGCATAGGGAATGACTTTCATTTTCTCTCTATCTTCTGCAGTGGTCGGGCATTGAGTCTTACTCAACTTCACACCTTGTAAAACAGGCAAGAATCCTTTCTTTGACTGATCCATTTTGAACCTTTTCAAAATCTTATCAAGGTATGTGCTTTGTGAAAGTCCAATTAAGCGTCTTGATCTATCTCTATAGATTTTGATGCCTAATATGTAAGCAGCTTCTCCGAGGTCTTTCATTGAAAAACTTTTATTCAAGTATCCTTTTATGCTATCCAGAAATTCTATATCATTTCCAATTAACAATATGTCATCTACATATAATATTAGAAATGCTACAGAGCTCCCACTCACTTTCTTGTAAATACAGGCTTCTCCAAAAGTCTGTATAAAACCATATGCTTTGATCACCTCATCAAAGCGTATATTCCAACTCCGAGATGCTTGCACCAGTCCATAGATGGATCGCTGGAGTTTGCATACCTTGTTAGCACCTTTTGGATCGACAAAACCTTCTGGTTGCATCATATACAACTCTTCTTTGAGATATCCATTTAGGAATGCAGTTTTGACATCCATTTGCCAGATTTCATAATCATAAAATGCGGCAATTGCTAACATGATTCGGACAAACTTAAGCATCGCTACAGGTGAGAAAGTCTCATCGTAGTCAACTCCTTGAACTTGTCGAAAACCTTTCGCAACAAGTCGAGCTTTGTAAACAGTAATATTACCGTCTGCGTCGGTCTTCCTCTTGAAGATCCATTTATTTTCGATGACCTGCCGATCATCGGGCAAGTCAACCAAAGTCCATACTTTGTTCTCATACATGGATCCCATCTCAGATTTCATGGCTTCAAGCCATTTTGCGGAATCTGGGCTCATCATCGCTTCCTCATAGTTCGTAGGTTCATCATGGTCTAGTAACATGATTTCCAGAACTGGGTTGCCGTACCACTCTGGTGCGGAACGTACTCTGGTTGATCTACGACGTTCGGCAGAAACTTGATCCGAAGTTTCATGATCATTATCATCAACTTCCTCACTAACTGGTGTAGGAATCACTGGAACAATTTCCTGTGATGTACTACTTTCCAATATGGGAGAAGGTACAATTACCTCATCAAGTTCTACTTTCCTCCCACTCACTTCTTTCGAGAGAAACTCTTTTTCTAGAAAGGATCCGTTCTTAGCAACGAATATTTTGCCTTCGGATCTGTGATAGAAGGTGTACCCAACAGTCTCTTTTGGGTATCCTATGAAGACACATTTTTCCGACTTGGGATCGAGCTTATCAGGTTGAAGTGTTTTCACATAAGCATCGCAGCCCCAAATTTTAAGAAACGACAACTTTGGTTTCTTGACAAACCATAGTTCATAAGGCATCGTATCAACGGATTTAGATGGTGCCCTATTTAACGTGAATGCAGCTATCTCTAAAACATAACCCCAAAACGATAGTGGTAAATCGGTAAGAGACATCATAGATCGCACCATATCCAATAAAGTACGGTTACGACGTTCGGACACACCATTACGTTGTGGTGTTCCAGGTGGCGTGAGTTGTGAAACTATTCCACATTGTTTCAAATGAAGACCAAACTCGTAACTCAAATATTCTCCTCCATGATCAGATCGTAGGAACTTTATTTTCTTGTTACGATGATTCTCTACTTCACTCTGAAATTCTTTGAACTTTTCAAATGTTTCAGACTTGTGCTTCATTAAGTAGATATACCCATATCTGCTCAAATCATCAGTGAAGGTCAGAAAATAACGATACCCGCTGTGAGCATCAACGCTCATTGGTCCACATACATCAGTATGTATGATTTCCAACAAATCTGTTGCTCGCTCCATAGTTCCGGAGAACGGAGTTTTAGTCATCTTGCCCATGAGGCATGGTTCGCAAGCACCAAGTGATTCATAATCAAGTGATTCCAAAAGTCCATCTTTATGGAGTTTCTTCATGCGTTTTACACCAATATGACCTAAACGGCAGTGCCACAAATAAGTTGCACTATCATTATTAACCTTGCATCTTTTGGTTTCAATATTATGAATATGTGTATCACTACAATCGAGATCCAGTAAGAATAGACCACTCTTTAAGGGTGCATGACCATAAAAGATATTATTCATTAAAATGGAACAACCATTATTCTCTGATTTAAATGAATAACCGTCTCGCAATAAACAAGATCCAGATATAATGTTCATGCTCAACGCTGGCACCAAATAACAATTATTTAGGTCTAAAACTAATCCCGAAGGTAGATGTAGAGGTAGCGTGCCGACGGCGATCACATCGACTTTGGAACCGTTTCCCACGCGCATCGTCACCTCGTCCTTAGCTAATCTTCGTTTAATTCGTAGTCCCTGTTTCGAGTTACAAATATTAGCAACCGAACCGGTATCAAATACCCAGGTACTACTACGAGAATTAGTAAGGTACACATCAATAACATGTATATCACATATACCTTTGTTCATCTTGCCATCCTTCTTATCCGCCAAATACTTGGGGCAGTTCCGCTTCCAGTGTCCAGTCCCCTTGCAGTAGAAGCACTCAGTTTCAGGCTTGGCTCCAGATTTGGGTTTCTTCGTTGAAGTAGCAACTGACTTGCTATTCTTTTTGAAGTTCCCTTTCTTTCCCTTGCCCTTTTTCTTGAAACTAGTGGTCTTGTTAACCATCAACACTTGATGCTCCTTTTTGATTTCTACCTCCGCAGCTTTGAGCATAGCGAAGAGCTCGGGAATTGTCTTTTGCATCCCTTGCATGTTATAGTTCATCACGAAGCCTTTATAGCTTGGTGGCAGTGATTGAAGAACTCTATCAATGACACTATCCTCGTCAACTTTGCAACCAAGTTGAGTCATATGATTGTAGTACCCAGACATTCTGAGCAAGTGTTCACTGATAGAACTATTCTCCTCCATTTTGCAGCTGTAGAACTTATTGGAAATCTCATATTTCTCAATTCGGGCATTTGCTTGAAATATTAACTTCAACTCCTGGAACATTTCATATGCTCCATGACGTTCAAAACGTCGTTGAAGTCCCGGTTCAAAGCCGTAAAGCATGGCACACTGAACTATCGTGTAGTCATCAGACCGCGACTGCCAGACGTTCAAAACGTCTGCATCAGCGGAAGGGGGCTTGTCACCTAGCGGTGCTTCAAGGACATAATTCTTCTGTGCAGCAATGAGGATAATCCTCAGGTTACGGACCCAGTCCGTGTAATTGCTACCATCATCTTTCAACTTAGCTTTCTCTAGGAATGCATTAAAATTCAAAGGAACGGTAGCACGGGCCATTGATCTACAACGACATAGATATGCAAAACTATCAGGACTAAGTTTCATGATAAATTAAAGTTCAATTTAATCATATTAATTTAAAGAACTCCCACTTAGATAGACATCCCTCTGGTCATCTAAATGATCACGTGATCCAAATCAACTAAACCATGTCCGATCATCACGTGAGATGGAGTAGTTTTCAATGGTGAACATCTTATGTTGATCATATCTACTATATGATTCACGCTCGACCTTTCGGTCTCCAGTGTTCCGAGGCCATATCTGTATATGCTAGGCTCGTCAAGTTTAACCCGAGTATTCTACGTGTGCAAAACTGGCTTACACCCGTTGTATTTGAACGTAGAGCTTATCACACCCGATCATCACGTGGTGTCTCGGCACGACGAACTTTCGCAACGGTGCATACTCAGGGAGAACACTTATACCTTGAAATTTAGTAAGGGATCATCTTATAATGCTACCGTCGTTCTAAGCAAAAATAAGAAGCATAATAAGATAAACATCACATGCAATCAAAATATGTGACATGATATGGCCATCATCATCTTGTGCTTTTGATCTCCATCTCCAAAGCACCGTCATGATCACCCTCGCAAAACATGATCATCTCATACAAAAACCGTATAACTCATCATGTCTTGACCATATCACATCACAACATGCCCTGCAAAAACAAGTTAGACGTCCTCTACTTTGTTTGTTGCAAGTTTTACGTGGCTGCTACGGGCTTAGCAAGAACCGTTCTTACCTACGCATACAAAACCACAACGATGTTTCGTCAAGTATGTGTTGTTTTAACCTTCACAAGGACCGGGCGTAGCCACACTTGATTCAACTAAAGTGAGAGAGACAGACACCCGCCAGTCACCTTTAAGCAACGAGTGCTCGTAACGGTGAAACCAGTCTCGCGTAAGCGTACGCGTAATGTCGGTCCGGGCCGCTTCATCTCACAATACCGCCGAAGCAAAGTATGACATGCTGGTAAGCAGTATGACTAGTATCGTCCACAATCTCATTGTGTTCTACTCGTGCATATCATCTACGCATAGACCTGGCTCATGATGCCACTGTTGGGGAACGTAGTATTTTTAAAATTTTCCTACGATCACGCAAGATCTATCTACCAGATGCATAGCAACGAGAGGGGAGAGTGTGTCTACGTACCCTCGTAGACCGGGAGCGGAAGCGTCAAGTGACGCGGTTGATGTTGTCGAACTTCTTCGCGATCCAACCGATCAAGCACCGAACGTACGGCACCTCCGCGTTCAGCACACGTTCAGCTTGATGACGTCCCACGAGCTCTTGATCCAGTTGAGCTTCACGGGAGAGTTTCGTCAGCACGACGGCGTGGTGACGGATATGATGTGTTCACCGGCGCAGGGCTTCGCCTAAGCTCCGCGACGGTACGACCGAGGTGTGATTCTGTGGAGGGGGGCACCGCACACGGCTAAAACAATTCAACTTGTGTGTCATTGGGTGCCCCCCTGCCCCCGTATATAAGGGAGCAAGGGAGGAGGGGCCGGCCAACTCTCCTGGTGCGGCTAGGGAAGGGATTCCTACTAGGAATAGGATTGCAATCCTATTCCTAGTAGGATTCACCGAAAGGAAGAAGGGGGAAAGGAATAGGAGAGGTGGCGCCCCCCCCAATCCTAGTCCAACTAGGATTCCTAGGTGGGCGCGCCGGCCAGCCCTATGGGCTGCCTCTCTCTCACCCTTTAGGCCCACTATGGACCATCCCCTCTCGTAGGGGGTTCCGGTAACCCCCTCCGGCATTCCCGATAAATCCGAAACTTTTCCGGTATACTTCCGGTGTCCGAATATAGCCGTCCAATATATCAATCTTTATGTCTCGGACATTCCGAGACTCCTCGTCATGTCCGTGATCTCATCCGGGACTCCGAACTACCTTCGGTACATCAATACTCAAAAACTCATAATACCGATCGTCATCAAACGTTAAGCGTGCGGACCCTACGGGTTCGAGAACTATGTAGACATGACCGAGACTCATCTCTGGTCAATAACCAATAGCGGAACCTGGATGTTCATATTGGCTCCTACATATTCTACGAAGATCTTTTATCGGCCAGAACCGCATAACAACATACGTTGTTCCTTTTGTCAAATGGTATGTTACTTGCCCGAGATTCGATCGTCGGTATTTCTATACCTAGTTCAATCTCGTTACCGGCAAGTCTCTTTACTCGTTCCGTAACACATCATCTCGTGACTAACTCATTAGTCTTTTGCTTGCAAGGCTTATTGTGATGTGTGTTACCGAGAGGGCCCAGAGATACCTCTCCGACACTCGGAGTGACAAATCCTAATCTTGATCTATGCCAACACCACGAATACTTTCTGAGACACCTGTAGAGCATCTTTATGATCACCCAGTTACGTTGTGACGTTTGATAGCACACAAGGTGTTCCTACGGTATTCGGGAGTTGCATAATCTCATAGTCATAGGAACATGTATAAGTCATGAAGAAAGCAATAGCAGTTAAACTAAACGATCATAGTGCTATGCTAACGGATGGGTCTTGTCCATCACATCATTCTCCTAATGATGTGATCCCGTTGATCAAATGACAACTCATGTCTATGGTTAGGAAACATAACCATCTTTGATCAATGAGCTAGTCTAGTAGAGGCATACTAGGGACATACTGTTTTGTCTATGTATCCACACATGTATTAAGTTTCCGGTTAATACAATTCTAGCATGAATAAAAGACATTTATCATGATATAAGGAAATACAAATAACATCTTTATTATTGCCTCTAGGGCATATTTCCTTCACCACCCACATACCAAATTATCAAAGTATCGAACGCGAATCATATAAACATGATGAAAACTAGCTTGACGATAATTCCCATGTGTACTCAGGAGCATTTTCTTTAATATAAGAGTTTGTCTAGGCTTGTCCTTTGCTACAAAAAGGATTGGGCCATCTTGCTGCACCTTATTTACTTTTACTATTTGTCATTTGCTACCAATTACCTTTTCACAAAACGATCTGTTACCAATAATTTCAGTGTTTGCAGAAAAAACCTTACTGAAAACTACCTATCATTTCCTTTTGCTCCTCGTTCGGTTCGACACTCTTACATATCGAAAGAACTACGATAGATCCTCTACACTTGTGGGTCATCAGCCCTATCCACGGATCAGGAGATGGGCGCCATCCGGGCGGCGGTGGTGGTGCGGTTGATGAAGCCGGTGCGGCGGTGGTGCAGTTGGTGGAGCCGGGGGCGGAGCAGGAGCGAGCGCCGTGCGGAACTCCGGCGGCCTAGGGTTTTGGCCCCGGTTGTTGGAACTTGTACGCCAGACGGATGGTTGAGGAGGTGTTGTTGGTGGAGGTGGCGGTTGCGGCGTCGACGCAGGCGGGCGAGGAGAAGCAGTGAAGACCTGAGGACGGGAGTCCTTCGTAGTTAGGGCAGGATCGGCCCATTGGAGCATCTAGCAAACCTCGGCGAAGGAGGGACGCAGACGCATCATAGGGATGAAGGAGGCCTGCTTCTCGAACCGCTCGCTGAGGCCGACGAGGAGGACGTTGATGAGCTGGCGATCGTCGATCGGATCACCAAGTTCGCGGCGTTCATCCGTGATCACCTTGAGGCGTTGGCAGTAGACGCCGACCGGTGATTCACCTTGCACTGTATTACGAAACTCGGTGTGGAGATTATTGGCGCGGGCGTCGACGTTGTCCTAGAAGAGCTGACGAAGAGCCGCCCATAGATCGGCGGCGGAGGCACCGTCACAGTGGACGAGATTGAAAATCTCTGTGGAGACTCTCATGTAGATCCATTGCATAATGGCGAGATCATCCTTGACCCATTGCGGATCATGAGGTTGAGGAAGAGAGTCGTCGGGAACGTGAGAGCAGAGATTGCATCGCCCAAGGTGGACGTCGAAGAGGTGACGCCAATGATAGTAGTTGTGAGCAGTGAGGTCTAGGGTTACGGGGATGTAGGGGCTAATATGAGAGATGGTGTCGGTGAAGGAGATGGAAGGAGGTATTGGTGGGGGTAGATCTAGAGTAGAGGTAGAGGCGGAGGAGGCCGTGGCCGCGGATACCTTGGGGGCGACGATGGCGGCGCGCCGCTCGAAGTAGCCGGGCGGCGGCGGCGGTGGCGGGGCTGGCGGGTTAGCCATACCATAAGATCGAAAGTCTGATACCATGTGGAATTCTATTGAATAATTATTGATGCAATATTATGCCAGTACAAGAGGTATATATAAGAGCCAAGCCGTACCTAACCTAACTCTATTACAAACCGAGTAGGAGTCCTAATCCTATTACAAATTGTATTCTAACACAAAGTAGCTAGCCATGCATTGCGGTGAGTAGAGGTGTCAGCACCGATTCAGTACACGTTGGGACGACCGGGGGAGTCTCCTCGGCCATGATAACGGCAAGGTAAAGCCGAACCACTAGGCGGTCATCGTGTGTGGCCGTGACAATTGGTTGGTAGCGAAATAGCATGTGTTTAGGGTCTGCATCGCTGAAGGTGTGCCTCATCTTTTGGGACTCAAAGTTCACCTCCCCCTCGAGCTCGAAGCTAAACTCCGCCGTCATGGGCGGCGTCTCCTCCCCGAAGCTCGCACGGAAGAGATGCAGGAAGGCCCATGTGTGCCATCTCGGGCAGAATTTGAGATACCATGTGCATCCACCCACGGTGAACTGCGAGGAGTAGATGCACTCCCCGTTTCGGAGCACGACCCTGAGCTCGGAGATGCCGCACATGGTGAGTGTATGGGCCCCGGCCATTGCGACGTGCGGCGTCTCCAAGATGGCGTTCGATGTCGACAAGCTTCCGACGAGGGACGACCGCTTTGTACCTTGCTGCGTCTTTTTCAGGGTGCACCTGATTGTGAAGCGGTCGGCGGACACGCACGACGATGCCTCCAGCTCCCTCCGGTTAACATACAGTAACGAGGACTGGACATCTTCTTGCCTCATGCCCTTGATGGTGTCCTCACGGAAGACTGTGTGCTCGCCGGTCTCATCGAGGATTTCTATGGAGATGTGGTTGCCGAGGGCCGACTCGAGATGCTGCCTGAAGCTCAAGTCGACACGGAGAGAAACAACCAAGTTGTCCGCTAGGCCATCGACGAAACGCGTCGTGTGCACCTTTACGTCCCAGAAGATGCCGCGGAAGAGGATCGTTTGCACATACCGGGGCTGAGGCGAGCGAACCAGCTTCGAGTACTCAAGGACCGGAAAGACACACGTCGTCGGCTCCGCCGATCGGCTCGCAGTGGCACCCATTGACGTACCAAATCGAGAAACGTAAGACGGTCGAACGAGCAAGATCGTGCGTATAGTATGCGTGTATATATATAGGCCGGCCGGGGAGGGAGTCAACTAGTCGTTTGCCGAACGGATAAGAAATTTTTTTTAGGGAAACACAACATGTAAGTTGGTAGTCGCAATTGGATTCTGGTTCATATCGTGTCCTACAGCAAGTTTCCAAGGTCACGATCTAGATTTTATCATGCATGAGGACACGTAAGTTGGTTGGTCATGCAAAGATGCGCTTCATTAGCAAGCGTGCCAGCTCCATTTTAATCTTGAGTGCGCCCCAGCAGTATCAAGTTTGTTGTGCTGCCCCACCACGTATCTGCCGTCAACCAACGACTTGTGCCCTCATGGTTTAACGTCTCTGCTTTGCTACACACTACAATGCATCGATACTCTATATTACTATTAAAAAGCAAACATATAGATGGTTAAATGCACTCAGCCTAACCTACATGTAACAATCCTAGTCAATTACAGCCTTACGACCAGGCTCACTTAATTAGATCTTACCATCAAATTAAAACTGACCCTAGCTAAAAGTGCGATTCGCGATTTTAACTAGCGGACGAAAACTCTGCCACCCGACGAAAAGTTCCGCCCCTATCGTCTGCCTACCGTCAAAAAGGAAAGAATTTAACGCGAAAGAAATCTCATGCCCGCACTGCGCTGTCAATGCCGCCGTTTGCTTGCTCCACATGTCCTACTTGCGCCACCGTCGTGCCTGCCGTCGCCGCCACGTGTGCCCGTGCCGAGGTCACTTGACCTTGTTATGCTGAGCAGAGAGATCCAACGTGAAGGAACTGCCGCCGTGCAGGAAGCTCTCCTCCATCCGGCCCGCTGGCGCCTTTGCGTTCGGGTTCAGGCCAAACCGCACGGCTTCGGTGATGTCCGCATCTGCTCTCCAACAGCGACAGCCTCTTCTAAGCGGCTACACCCCCTTCACCCATACTCAGAGGCGGATTTAGGCCCCAGGCAGCCCGGGCTGCTGCTTGGGGCGTGGCGACGATTTACTTCCCAGAATATAGCTATAGTGCAACACTGTAGCTACAGTGCTCGAAGGTGGCCTGGGGCTGCCTTGTTCCTGGGTCCACCACTGCCCATAGTCCCATGGTGTCGCCACGCGGCGCCGCCTCGCTCTCCATCTCTGGTTGTCCTCCTCTGGCTAAGTGCTCTGGCTCATGCATTTAGGTGAAGTCGTGTCTGTGTCGTTCTTGCACATGGCCCTCCTCGCTCCCCAGACTCCAATATAGGGCTGGACCAAAAGCTCGAAGCTCGCGAGCTTAATGAGCGCTCGATAGTTCGGCTCGTTAAGCTCGTGGCTCGCTTCTTAATGAACAGAGCCAATCATTGATTTCAGCTCGTTAAGATTAATGAGCTTAACGAACGAGCTAACGAGTTTCACGAGTAGCTCGTTAAGCTCGTTAGTAACAACATAACACATATTTTCATCTTACCTCACAAAATTTTCGTAGCACCTCGTCCCATCCACTCAGTCTAATAAACATAGGAGGCAACAAAATAGTGCATTTTATTTTGTAGTCACCATCTTACTTTTTTAAAACCAAATCTACATGCTTATCGTGTGAACCGTAACACATCAAAATTTGTTAACGAGCCTAGTGTCAGGGATATTACTAGTAGGTATAAACCGGCTAGTGTAAACTGGATTATGGTAATTTAGTTGTATAATTGTAATACCCAGTAGAGGTTACGGCCCATGAAGGCTTATGGCCCGTGTGTAGAGTTACGATTTTGTAAACCGCCCGATCATGTAACTTGAGAGACAAGGAAGAAAGAGCAGAGACCGAGGCGGACACAAGTATGAGCCGGCCTCGGGACTCTGTAAACCGGACCGGGCGTCGCCTCTATATAAAGGGACGACCGGGCGGCGGTTCAAGGACAAGAAACAACCAGTTGAGACACAGGCAATCGATCCGCTCCCTGTTCATCGACGCCCAAGCAATACCAAACCAAACTAGACGTTGGCTTTTACCTTCCTCGAAGGGGCCGAACTAGTATAAACCTTCTGTGTCCTTTGTGTGCTTTTAACCCCTTCAAGCTAACCCGTGCGATGGTTCCTCAACTAAGTCCGTTAAACCGGACATCTGACGTGTTAATTCCACGACAGTTGGCGCCCACCGTGGGGCCTCCACACGATGGTTTCGAGTTCTTGAAGGGCAGCTTTGAAGGGCTCAAGGGTTACGCGGTCGGCCGGATGACCAAGAGTCGCCGCGGCCGGATATACATCAACGACGCAGGCTGGGGACCGGAGGCCGATTCAATTGAATACGGGTACCGGGTTCCCTTCGGCGGCATCCACGTCTTCATCGGCAAGATTGGTGAACCGGGACCTGAGCCGGACGTCTTCCCCAACATCGTCGAGCCGGCTCAACGTGCGAGATCGGCCCGGATTCAGCCTGCCATGAAGCGCGTTTTCGTTGGAGCAATTCACGGGGTTCAAGCCGAGGACGGATCGGATTCCTGTGGCGAGACAGTTACCTATTCCGACGATGAATCTTCATCCGGAGAGACTGAGTCTTTGTTTCAGTTGCGGGACGGCCGGTCTGAGGGTATGTCTGACGGAGACAGTATTCCTGACTCCTTTGATCCGCCAAACCGAGTGGCTGTCTTTATGGCCGGTTCACAGCCTACGCAGCAGTCCACGGTGAACGGGGCGATGACAGCAGAAGCTGGTGTAGGGGGGAGCGGCCAGGCCCTCTCGCCCTCTGACGCTCTATCCACCTTAGTCGAGGAGTTCACAACCCGAGCCATGGCAGAGGTGGCTCCAGCAGACAAGGCGCAACACGATGCAGAGCTCCTCTAGCTGAAGGGCCGGATCGATCAAGCAAAAGAAAATCTGAAGGCGGAGAAGGCTATGATAGCAATGAGGCAAGCAGAGTTGGATGATCAGGCTTTTCAGCTAAGGATGGAAGAGGCATCTGCATAGGGAGTAAGGAGTCGGAAGTACCAGTCTTGTCTACCGCCGGTTTACGAGGCGATG
Organism: Secale cereale; assembly: GCA_902687465.1. NCBI lineage: Eukaryota > Viridiplantae > Streptophyta > Magnoliopsida > Poales > Poaceae > Secale > Secale cereale. The sequence goes on along the minus strand of LR738715.1, from coordinate 20,193,317 downwards.
AATCTTTTCAGGACACCAGGAGCGGGGACCAGCAATGATCCGGCGGTAAACCGGAGGGTGGCCCCGGCGAGGGATGAGCTGGTTCAGCAGCCCACTGCAGAGCAAGATCGGCGGATTATGTCTGCGCCTCACATACCTACCCCTCCGGGTCATTATTCAAACCCTTTGGATAATATTGTTGCTGCCGCTTCGCGCCTGGCCGCTTTACCCATTGAGGGGACATCCCCCGTAGCACTGGAGACACGCAGGGTTAAGGATGTACTTAACACGGCATTAACACAACAGCAAGCATATTCTTATAGCAGGGAGAGGCTTCATTCAACACCACGCCACAGCCGGAGTTACACTAGGCATTGGGAGGAGCCAGAGGTGTCTAGCAGTGAACGCAGGCGACACCGTCACAGACAAGATAATCCGGCGGGCGCAAATGCGCAAGCTCAGGAGGCAAACTGGGTTAGATCTGCGGCCCGCGAGGAGATCCGCCAGACGACGCCGGTTCACACAACCACATCAGAAACAGGAGTCACGACGAGTTCTTTCGGGGTGCAGTGTCTTATCCCCGCTCTGCGGAGCGTAAAGTTACCCAAGGATTTCAAGGGCCCGCAGAAAGTGCCTAATTACACAGCAGATTTAGCTCCAGAGGCTTGGGTTGAGAGTTATGAGATGGCTATGGAGATGCTGGACGTGGATGAATCGGCTTGTGCGAAATACTTTACCATGATGCTTGAGGGCACAGCCCGGACCTGGCTAAAAGGCTTACCACCTAACTCCATCGGATCATGGGGAGAACTGCGTCGCCAGTTTATCAAAAATTTCAAGGATACGTGCAAGCAGCCAATGTCAGTAGTGGATCTGGCAGCCTGTATACAAGGAGAACAAGAGTCTACAAGCGCATGGGTGCGGCAAGTATCAGAAATCTTGCACTCTTCAAACGGTATCAATCCCAGTACGGCAATAGTGACACTAGAAAACAATTGCCGGTTTGAGTCTCTGAAGTTAAAACTGGGACGGCTCAAACGGAATTGTAATGATATGGGAACTCTCATGAGCGCTGTGGTGAAGTATGGGGATTCAGACAATACTAAGTATCCAGAAGCGGATGGAGATAAAACAGGAAAGGCAAATAAATTGGGTAAACCGGCGCAGGCTAGTCCGGTCGGTACAAGCTTCTTAGGCAAGCGAAAGGCGGAAGGTGGCTCCGATTTCGTGGCCAATACCCAAGTTCAAGGGGGCTTTCAGCGCAATAAGGGTAAACCGCCTCCACAAACCGGCGGAGGGCCTGTTACCTGGGAGCAAGAATTGAATGAGCCTTGCCCGAAACACGGATCAGGAGGACGTCCAGCAAAACACACTATAGGAGAATGCAAGGCCATGATGGAAGCCATGAGCCGGTTCAGCTCTAACAACGGGCCACCAAGCGGCGGTTTAGGCCCCGGGTTTTACGGTCCGGGTTACCAGGGGAACAACTCCGGATCAGGATACCGTGGCAACAATAGTGGTTATAATAACCGAGGCAATAACCAATATGGTCAAGGCGGTTATAATAGCCAAGGCAATCAGCAGCGTGGTCAAGGCGGTTACAATAACCAAAACAACCAAAAGCAGGACCAAGGTAATCACAATAACCAAAACAATCAGCAGCGTCAGCAGCAACAGCAGCAATCCGGCTATCAGAGTAATCCGAAGGAGTTGAGTAGTGGGCAGTATCATGTGTTCACTACGAGTTTGTGCAAACGGGATCAAAAAGTTTTAAAGCGGGCGGTCCACGCGGTTGAACCGGCGACACCGCAATTCCTGCGCTGGTCAGAGCAGCCTATTGTGTGGAGCAGGGAGGATCACCCGTTACGAGTTGATAATCCGGGCCACTTGGCCTTGGTGGTAGCGCCACAGGTGGGTGGCTACAAGTTTACCAAAGTCCTCATGGACGGCGGCAGCAACATCAATATCTTGTATTATGAGACTTTCCGTCGTATGGGATTGACGGATAAAAAGCTAAGACAGTCAAACACGGTGTTTCATGGAGTGGTGCCAGGTAAATCAGCTTACCCAGTTGGGAAAATTGACTTAGAAGTTACCTTTGGAGATGAGCAGGATTCCAGGTCAGAGATGATAACCTTTGAAGTTGTCAAGATCCGGAGCCCTTAACACGCTCTGTTTGGAAGAACGGTTTATGCCAAGTTTATGGCTAGGCCGTGTTATGTCTATCTACAGCTCAAGATGCCTGGTCACAAAGGAACCATCATGGTTCACGGAAGTCGCAAGGTTGCATTGGAGTGTGAAGAAGGAGATGCTGCTTACGCGGAGGCAGTGTGCGCTACGGAGGAGTTGAAGTTTTACAAGGACAATGTTGATCCGGCAGATATGACCCCATTGAAGAGGCCAACTACAGAGCATGATCCGGCGTTGAAGTTTAAGTCTGCAGAAGAGACCAAGCAAGTTGACTTTGTGCCAGGCGATTCATCCAAGCAGTTCACTATCAGCGCTAACCTTGATCCCAAATAGAAAAGTGCGCTCATCGAGTTCATCCGTGAGAACCGAGATATCTTTGCATGGAAACCTTCTGACATACCAGGTATACCGAGGGAACTCGCTGAGCACAGTCTTAACATTGATCCGAAGTTTAAACCGGTCAAGCAGTATCTGCGCCGCTTCAACGAAGAAAGACGCAAGGCTATAGGAGAAGAAGTGGCCAGGCTTTTGGCCGCAGGGTTCATAGTTGAAGTTTTTCACCCAGAGTGGTTGGCTAATCCGGTGCTGGTATTAAAGAAAAATGGAAAGTGGAGAATGTGTGTGGATTACATGGACTTAAACAAGGCTTGTCCAACCGATCCTTTTGCTCTCCCTCGCATTGATTAGATCATCGATGCTACTGTGGGATGTGAGCGGCTAAGTTTTTTGGATGCATATTCAGGGTATCACCAGATCAAGATGGCAGTTAAAGACCAGGAGAAGACGTCCTTCATAACCCCTTTTGGTGCTTTTTGTTATGTTTCTATGCCCTTTGGGCTCAAGAGTGCCCAAGCAACTTATCAACGTTGCGTACAGAATTGTCTTAAAGGGCAGATAGGGAGGAATGTTCATGCCTACGTGGATGATATTGTGGTGAACTCAAGGAAGGAGGAGACGCTGATAGAGGACCTCAAGGAGACCTTTGACAATCTTCGAGTCTATAAGATGATGCTTAATCCGGAGAAGTGCGCTTTTGGTGTTCCGGCAGGCAAGCTCCTTGGGTTCTTGGTGTCAAACAGAGGAATAGAAGCTAATCCGGAGAAGATCAAGGCAATCACATCTTTGACTAATCCGGCTTGCATCATTGATGTTCAGCGTATTGCCGGCCGGATCACAGCACTGAGCCAGTTTATCAGCCGTTTGGGAGAGAAGGCAATTCCGCTTTATCAGATGCTGAAAAAGACGGGCCGGTTTATATGGTGCGATGAGGCAAACGCTGCGTTTGATGATTTGAAGCGGCAACTGGCACAACCGCCAGTTCTTGCTGCCCCTGTTGGTAATGAGCCGTTGCTGTTATACGTCGCCGCCAATGCACGGGCAGTCAGCGTGGCAATCGTTGTTGAGAGCAAGGAGGCAGGGAAAGAATACCCGGTTCAGCGTCCAGTCTATTACGTCAGTGAAGTTCTCATTGAGTCCAAGCAAAGGTACCCACATTGGCAGAAGCTGGTATATGGCGTGTTCATGGCAAACCGGAAATTGAAACATTATTTCCAAGGCCACCCAATAACTATTGTTAGTTCAGCACCATTGGGGGATATAATTCAGAACAGGGAAGGTACGGGCAGAGTGGCAAAGTGGGCCATTGAGCTTAGCCCACACGAATTGAAGTATGTGCCACGCACCGCTATCAAATCTCAATCATTGGTGGATTTCATCAATGATTGGACGGAACTGCAAACACCAGAGGAGAAACTGGATCTTACATACTGGACGATTCACTTTGACGGTTCAAGACAGTTAGAAGGCTCGGGGGCTGGAGTTGTTTTAACTTCCCCGCGAGGAGACAAGTTTTGTTATGTCCTCCGTCTATTGTTTCCTTGTACTAATAATGCAGCAGAGTATGAAGCATTGCTTCATGGTTTAGGGATGGCCAAGGAAATGAATTTGAGCCGGGTCAAGTGCTTTGGTGATTCAGATTTAGTGGCGCAGCAAGTATCCGGTAAATGGGATTCAAGAGACCCTCTCATGGCAGCATACAGACGAGAAGTTGAAGCGGTTGCATGATATTTCAAAGGGTATCAGGTGGATCACATAGACCGGCGACGGAATGAAGCGGCCGATGCTTTGAGCCGGCTGGGTTCTCAACGTAAACCGGTACCACCGAATACTTTTTTGGATGAGCTGCACAGTCCATCAGTTCAAGTACCATCGGAGGAAGACCTGGCTGCACCTGATCCGGAGGCACAGCTAGTTGCAGCACTTCATGTTATTCCGGATTGGACACAGCCATATTTGGCGTATTTAAGCCGGGGAGAGCTGCCGGACGACGAGATCGAAGCAAGACAGATAATCCGGCGCTCTAAGTCCATGACAATTGCAAACGGAGAACTTCATCGTCGCAGCGTTTCTGGAGCGTTTCAGCGGTGTGTGTCAGCTGAGGAAGGTTGTGATATTCTTCGTGAGATCCATGAAGGGGATTGTGGTCATCACGCCGGTTCAAAATCCTTGGTGGCTAAAGCTTCTCGACACGGGTTCTATTGGCTGACAGCCCATGCTGATGCGGCGGATCTAGTCCGGAGGTGTGATGCTTGTGAGAAGTTTTCACGACGTGCGGTTGTTCCGGCACAGGAGCTCCGGATGATACCGATTACTTGGCCGTTTGCGACTTGGGGGCTTGATATGGTTGGGCCCTTCAAGCGATCCCAAGATCAAAAAACTCATCTACTGGTGGCTGTGGATAAGTTTACAAAATGGATTGAGGCAGAGCCTGTGAGCAAGTGTGATGCGGCAACAGCGGTTAAATTCATCAAAAAGGTAATTTTCCGGTTTGGCTTTCCACACAGCATCATCACAGACAACGGCACCAATTTATCTAAAGCAGAGATGGAAGAGTTTTGTCAACACGAGCATATTCGACTAGACATATCTTCTGTAGCGCACCCTCAATCCAATAGTCAAGCTGAAAGAGCAATACAGGAGGTTTTGCGAGGTATCAAGCCCCGGCTTATGACTCCCTTGCAAAGAACACCAGGGTGCTGGGTTGAAGAGTTACCTTCTGTCCTTTTGAGTATCAATACTACGGCAAACCGGTCCACAGGTTATACACCTTTCTTTATGGTATATGGCGCTGAAGCAGTTCTTCCAAGTGATATCCGTCATGATTCGCCACGGGTTACGGCCTATGTTGAAGCGGCCAATGAGCAGGCGAGACAGGACACTTTGGACCGGCTGGATGAAGAGCGTGATATAGCAGCAGCACGGTCTGCAATTTATCAACAAGACTTGCGCAGATATCACAGCCGCCGGATCAAGACCAGGACGTTCCAGGAGGGAGATTTGGTACTCCGGCTCATCCAAGATCAAACATATATGCACAAGTTATCCCCGCCTTGGGAAGGGCCCTTTGTGGTCAGCAAGAATCTACACAACGGTTCATATTACCTGGCGGACGTTCAAGAACACAAGGACTCACGGACATCGGAGGAAGAGACAAAGAGGCCATGGAACATCTCCCTCTTGCGGCCCTATTATACCTGAGCCAGGAGCTCTGCTGTATCCTATGTATATATTATGATTAATGTATAAACCGGCACCCTCGGTAAACTGGGGGCTCAGGCTTTTTTCCAATATAATTATCTTATGGTGATAGCCATCTACAACTTATGTTTTATTATGTGTCATATCTTACAATGCTTTGATCAGTGTATCAGGCTGTGCAGGACAATTGTTGTCGATATACTCTGGAGCTGTGATCACTAATAGGCTTCCTGCTCAAACATAGGTCGTATCCGAATCAAAGAGAGCACAGCCGACCCGCTCAAACATAGGTCGTATTCGAACCAAAGAGGGCATAGGGATTCCTGTTCAAACATGGGTCATATCCGAACCAAAGAGAACATACCCAAATTTATTGACGGGCCTACTGTTCAAACATGGGTCGTATCCGAACCAAAGAGAACATACCCAAACTTATTGACGGGCCTACTGTTCAAACATGGGTCGTATCCGAACCAAAGAGAACATACCCAAACTTATTGACGGGCCTACTGTTCAAACATAGGTCGTATCCGAACCAAAGAGAACATACCCAAATTTTTTGTATGGTCGTATCCGAACCATAAAGCTCAATGGATCGTATCCGAATCCATTGCTTGGCTGAACCTTGCTTTGGACCCTGGCAGCTCGCAAAAAGCCTTGACTATATGGTTTTATTTGCAAACTTGCATTTTTGGTATTTGTGTTTTATGGTTCTTTGATCCGGAGTGGGACAACTCCAGAGTTGACCACGTATCTTCAAAAGTCTGGACAGAACTCCAGCATGATCTAAACCGGTAGCTTCTATAAAGCCCGGAATTATTATTGGGTCTATCACAAAGACTCCATCAATTGCAAACTTCGCCGAATTAAGAATATCAAGCATACTTGATCACAGGTATGAAGTTATTTCTGGTACAAACAAACAATTGTTTGATGTATTTTGTGAGCAATTTAATTGGTCCAGCGGTAAACCGCTAGGACATCTTTTAAATGTTATCTATCCAGAAGCAGATAATATGCAAGATCAATCACATCAGGCCAGATTTAAATTGTCAAACGTCAAAACAAGAAGTTGGAACATCCGGATCAAGACGAATAATGTTTTATGCTATCCTCTTACAAGGCATAGCAAGCCTGAACGGTTTAAAGACTGTCCAGCAAAATGAGACTGCAACTACAAAGATACACTATGGCCTACGCTTCCTCCTGCTGCGACGACTGGGGATCAACTTGTTCCAGAGTCTTTTCCTCTTCTTGAAGCGGCTGGAAGTCAGGGACGCACCAATCAATTTTCGTTAAAGCGCGGAAGTACATCTCTTCTGTGATAAGTTCAGACGGATCAATATCTGGGGCGAAAGTATGAGGGCGCACTGGTGGGATTAGATTCATGGTATCATAAACCGGCCGATCCACCTGCTCATTTTGTAAATCATACCCCGGATGATACCTGGACAAATCTGTTTCGGCCGCAAGCTTGCTAGCGAGAGGACGCATCTCCTTAGTCAAAGCGTGAAGATCCTTGGCAGTGAAAGCTGATCCGTCTTCTTTAGTACCGGGATACTTATGGGCCTCTAACCCCTCGTTGGTTACCCCAAGTGGAAGCTGAAAGATGCAGTGTTGTGGAAGTGTTTTCCCTTAGCAAAGATGCCAAGGATCGAATCCCCAGAGACTCCTAGGTTCAACAAGTAGGTGTCAACTGCTAACGGCGCAATTAGCAATCAACGTGGACCTGCACACAGATACAAATAACTTTGCTCCCAACGAGTACAGAGAGGTTGTCAATCCCTCCAGCCTTGTAGTTCACAAAGGGTTAAAAGCAAATGATAGTAGTGATAGATAGTGTTTGCAATAGTAAATAATAACGAAAAGTAAATAGCGGATGTGTTCAATGATAGTAATAAGGACCGGAGTCTCATGATGTTCACTAGTGATGTCTCTCTCCCAAAAGACGATAAAACAGCTATGTGAGGCAAACAAATTACAGCTGGGCAATTGACAGGACCACGAACGCAAACCAATGCTGACTACATTGCAAGAAAGGTTGAGGTTCAAAGCATGGACGGTACGCCAAAGTAAGTAGACCGAAATCCATCAATGCCTACTACTAATCATCCACCTTGAGATATCTATCCAGAACATCTCGCTGGTATTAAGTTGCGAGTCCCACCCATAGTGTAAACTCAATGCAACAGACAACTGCATTAAAAGAACTTTGCGTAAAGTAAACAATCCTTGCACCCGCGGGCACAAGCACCGTTGTTTTCCCCCTTGTGGCAACACCACATCGCCTAGACTCATGTTTCTGTCACTCAAGCTAGTCATCGAGGGGCATGAACCCACAATCGAGCTTAACGTTCCCTCTTGGAGTCACTACCTACTACTCGGCCAAAGCAATAAATAACAACGGAGAACATGCAAGAATTACTTATGAACATAAATATAAAAGAGGTAGATCAAATATATTACTCAAGATCAATCTGAACATAATCTCATAATCCATCGGATCCCAGCAAACTCAACATAGCAACAACATAAGGATTACATATGTGCCTCGATCATGTAGGGCAGCTCACGAGGACTAATTAGTGAAGCACAAGAACGGGAGGAGAACATCACATAGCTACTGGTCATGGACTCATGGTCCAAGGGAGACTACTCACGAGTCATCCGGGAGGCGTCCATGGTGGTGGAGAAGCTCCCGGTGGTGATCCTTCCCTTCGGCAGGGTGCTGGGAAGAGTTCTCCTGGTGCTCCCGATCTTGGAAGCGGCGGTGGCGGCGGAACAGATATGGGATCGCGAAAAGAGTTCCTTCTCTGAGGGTTTCGGAGGACCCTCTAAATATATGCCAAAGGGGGGCACCGGACGGGCTTCGGGGGGCCCAGGCACCCCCCCGGCGCGGCCCAGGGGGGGTGCCGCCAGGGCGCCTGGAGCCCTGGTGCCCCCCCCCTCGTCTGTCCTTCGGACGCAGGGTTGTTTCCGGAACGCTGATTTTTTATATAAGTTTTCTGGATTTTTCCTGGCAGTTCTCGAAACGTGAAAACCTGAAATACAAAAACAGCCGAAAACAGAAACTGGCACTGGGGTGCACTGGATTAGTAAGTTAGCCCAAATATGATCAAAAGTGTATGGAAGTGTATGAATATCATAGCAATAACACCCAAAAGTGGCATGGAGCAAGCAGAAATTATAGATACGTTTTGGACGTATCAGATACCCGTTCAAGGCTTCTTCCGGATCAAAATCTGGAGCCCACGCTTTGGCTCTGGTGAGCGCCATGAGAGAACCGGGTCGAGCGGCAGACTTCTTTGTTTCCTCTAAACGTGCTGGCAAGACAGAAAGCTTTTCTAATGTGCCTTGGATAGTAGTGGGGGCCGGTTTATTGAAGGACATTGCGCTTATAATCCTTTGAGCGCCGGAATACAGCTGCTCGACCAGAGTATAAGACGCCTTGAGTTTCTTCCGTAAATCATCCCCAAGATGGGTAACACGGCGTCCTACATGAGATCAGTACAGTTAAACCGGGCCGGAATACAGTTTGCAAGGATGAAAAGTATGCGTACAGAATAAGTACTTACCAAAAACGGCAGAAGTCATCAGTTCAATTTGCCGTTTTAAACCAGATAATTCTTCTGTCACCGGATTAAGAGCCTCTTCAGCATCTTTGGCTCTTTTCTCCAGCGCGTTCTTCTGCACTTCAAAGGCTGTCCGCTCCTCTTCAAAAAATTTCTTCAACTGTTCAACAGTAGTTAAGCTCACCGCCAAGTCTTTCTTGGCCTTAGCAGCAGCAGATTCAGTTTCGGCAAGTCTATTCCGGAGTTCAGTGATTTCTTCATCCCTCCGGTTCAAATCAGCCTGTAAGGAAAATCAAGTAGAATAAGGGCAAAATTCAGACAAGTCTCAAGCACATAACCAAGTTATACACTTGACACTTGGGGGCTAATGGACGATTGAAGTATCAAGAAGTTACAATTCAAAACAAGTCTCAAGCACACAAACAAGTTGTCTACTTGACACTTGGGGGCTAATGGACAGTTGAAGCATCAAAGGAAAAGATCCAGACAAGTCCCAGACGCATAAACCAAATTATGCCCCTGGCACTTGGGGGCTAATGTAAGATCATTTGCTTAAATTGGAAGTACCGGTTCACCTTCTAAATTCAGCTAAACCAGAACTTGGGAACTACCATGATATAGACAGAAACACAACAAATGCAAGAATCAAAGGCAAGGGAGATACCTCATACTTGTCCTTGATCATGTTGACCAAGCCCGCTTCATAATCTCGACTAGTATGAAGCCGGTTCAAATACCCGGAATAGAGCTCCTGGCACTCATGTCGGCGAAGCTAGACAGCTCTGTGATACGTCCAAAACGTATCTATAATTTATGCTTGCTCCATGCCACTTTTGGGTGATATTGCTATGATATTCATACACTTCCATACACTTTTGATCATATTTGGACTAACTTACTAATCCAGTGCACCCCAGTGCCAGTTTCTGTTTTCGGCTGTTTTTGTATTTCAGGTTTTCACGTTTCGAGAACTGCCCAGAAAAATCCAGAAAAATTATATAAAAAATCAGCGATACGGAAACAACACTGCGTCCGAAGGGCAGCCTGGGGGGGCCACAGGGGCTCCAGGCGCCCTGTGGGCGCGCCCCCCCCCTGGGCCGCGCCGGGGGGGGGCGCCTCGGCCCCCCGAGGACCCCCCGGTGCCCTACTTTGGCATATATTTAAAGGACTCTCCGAAACCCTCGAAACAGGACTTCTTTTCGCGATCCCATCTCTGTTCCGCCGCCGCCACCGCTTCCAAGATCGGGAGCACCAGGAGAACTCTTCCCGGCACCCTGCCGGAGGGGAGGATCACCACCGGGAGCTTCTCCACCACCATGGACGCCTCCCGGATGACTCGTGAGTAGTCTCCCTTGGACCATGAGTCCATGACCAGTAGCTATGTGATGTTCACCTCCCGTTCTTGTGCTTCACTAATTAGTCCTCGTGAGCTGCCCTACATGATCGAGGCACCTATGTAATCCTTATGTTGTTGCTATGTTGAGTTTGCTGGGATCCGATGGATTATGAGATTATATTCAGATTGATCTTGAGTAATATATTTGATTCACCTCTTTTATATTTTAGTTCATAAGTAATTCTTGCATGTTCTCCGTTGTTATTTATTGCTTTGGCCGAGTAATAGGTAGTGACTCCAAGAGGGAACGTTATGCTTGATTGTGGGTTCATGCCCCTTGATGACTAGCTTGAGTGACAGAAACATGAGTCTAGGGGATGTGCTGTTTCCACAAGGGGGAAAACAACGGTGCTTGTGCCTGCGGGTGCAAGGATTGTTTACTTTACGCAAAGTTCTTTTAATGCAGTTGTCTGTTGCATTGAGTTTACACTATGGGTGGGACTCGCAACTTAATACCAGCGAGATGTTCTGGACAGATATCTCAAGGTGGATGATTAGTAGTAGATATTGATGGATTTCGGTCTACTTACTTTGGCGTACCGCCCATGCTTTGAACCTCAACCTTTCTTGCAATGTACTCAGCATTGGTTTGCGTTCGTGGTCTTGTCAATTGCCCAGCTGTAATTTGTTTACCTCGCATAGTTGTTTTATCGTCTTTTGGGAGAGAGACATCACTAGTGAACATCATGAGACTCTGGTCCATATTATCATCATTGATCACATCCACTATTTACTTTCGCTATTTTATTTACTATCACAAAAACTATCTATCACTACTATCATATTGCTTTTAACCCTTTGTGAACTACAAGGCCGGAGAGATTGACAACCTCTCTGTACTCGTTGGGAGCAAAGTTATTTGTATCTGTGTGCAGGTCCACATTGATTGCTAATTGCGCCGTTAGCAGTTGACACCTACCTGTTGAACCTAGGAGTCTCTGGGGATTCGATCCTTGGCATCTTTGCTAGGGGAAAACACTTCTACTTACTGCATCTTACACCTTCCACTTGGGGTAACCAACAAGGGGTTCGAGGCCCATCACTCTGTACTCCATTTACCCTTTTCTTGATGCAGTTTCTCCGCTTTAGCGGTATGCTTGGCCAAAACAGTGGGCTCAACAGGAGCGGTGTAAGCTGTACCAGTTACTTGAACGTCCGGAGAAGGAGCAGATACCGGTGGTGGAGTAGCAGTGTGAACCGGACTAGCAGGTGCCGGACTGGTCCGAGGAGGGTTGGACCGGGCAGGACTCGCCGGTTCATGGATGTTTTCCACGTTGGGATTCTCAGGAACAGTGGCATAAGTGTGATCCATGGGAGCAGGATCTTCAAGCCGCTCCGTGGGCTCACCTTCCGGAGGGACAGTTGTATCCGGATCAACCGCCGGATCATCAGTGGCAGTTTCAGCATCCGTTTTGTTGGCTTTGGCCCTTTTGCTGGGTTTAGGCTTGCTGAAAGAAATTGGAAAAGAAGTCAGAACTGTAAAACAAATGCAAAGATAAACCGGATGAGGTAAAGAACTTACCCAGGGACAGTCTTCAGAACCGGGACTTGTGTGGCAGTGGATTCGCCAGAAGAAGATAAGGGAGTCTCCTGATAATTAGGGTCAGACGGTTTAAGCGGTTTGCGTATAAGCCCGACCTTGGGATGAAGAAGTGTTGGAGAGAGTATAACCTCAGAGCGGCGCCTCTGAGCCGGAGTAAGGGATATTCCAGACGATTCAACTGCAAGGCCGCTATGGCGTGTAGTCCGGCGAAGGGCTTCATGTTGCTGTTTCTTCAAAAGAAAATTGGGGTCCAGTTGAGCATAAGGGTGAGAAAACTGATATTTCCGGACTGTCCGACGAATTTTTGGTGGAGGTGGTTCTGAATCTGAAGAAAGAATAGTTACCTCAATTTCTGCCGGTTTATCTCCTTTAGCCAAATCCTGTGAAAAGACACCGTTAAACACAAGTCTGGATAAAAGTGAACAAATTATAGCCGGATTAACTCATACCTCAGAGTCCGGATCATCATCTTCAGCATGTGAACCGGAGCCAGCAGCCGCCTTTTTCTTCTTGATAGCGTAAGTTTTCCGGCATGGCTGTTTGCCTGCTTTTTCTTGAGGTTTCCTCTTCTAAAAAGGATCATCAGCCTGTTCAAAAGGTGAAATATAATTGGAAAACGATTTAAATGAACGGATTAAAAACATACAGAAGAGAGTAAGACTTACTGTAGGCAGCTTGTTCTTCTTGTAATACGGAGCCAATCCGGTTTGGCTACATTCTTATAAGGAGACATTGAGCATCTTTTTAGCAGATTCAATGACTTCCGATTCAGAAAGTTTGTCCTTGGAAAAACATTGAGGATCATCCGGTTTACGGGAATATTTACACATCAGACTCGGGCGCGGACTCAGAGGAAGGATACTCCAAGAAAGCCAGCAGCGCATAAAATCAATTCCGGTTAAACCGTTGGCCATAAAGGCTTTCAGCCTGGCAAGTTGAGAAGCAAACCGGGGCCATTCTGAGGAGCTGAGACGTTGCGGCAAAGGGTGATCCTCAGGAAGACGATGCTCGCGATAACCCGACAGTGGGTTTTCCCCTTCAGGTGAAGTGTCAACGTAGTAAAACCAAGACTCGTTCCACTCTTTCGGGTGTGTATGGAGAGCGGCATGGGGAAAGACTGCGTCTCTTCTCTTTTGGATGCTGACCCCGCCTAACTCTTGATGAGGACCGCCAGTAAACTCAGTTCGCCGGTTCAAGTGGAAGAAATCCCGGAAGAGGTCGACTGATGGTTCTTCTTGCAGATACACCTCTGAGAAAACTTGAAAATCACAGATGTTTGAAATGGAGTTTGGACCTATATCCTGAGGATGAATCTGAAAAGCGGCAAGCATGTCCCGGAAGAACTTTGAACCGGGAGGAGAAAAACCTCGGGCCATGTGAGCAAAGAAGACAATAACCTCCCCTTCTTTTGGAGCAGGGGGGCATTCATTTCCTGGGGCCCGCAATTTTAAAACTGACTGAGGGCCCAGAGTGCCGACTGATGCAGCATTGATTAAATCTTCTTCCGTAACGACGGAACAGACCCAGTCACAAGCAACAAACTGTTTGGCAGCCATAGTAGTAGAATGGAAGTGCTGAAAGGATAAAATATAAAATCAGTATTATTCAAGTACAGATATATAAACCGGATTGCATATGCGAAGTCACACCGACGGTTTAGACAAGGGACTAATGACATGGCTAACCCGGCAGTAAGCAGGAAACACATTACCGCCGGTTCAGAAATAACAAAAGAGAGGAGCTAAACCGTCGTGTTCATTGTTGATACGTCCAAAACGTATCTATAATTTCTGCTTGCTCCATGCCCTTTTTGTGTGATATTGCTATGATATTTATGCACTTCCATACACTTTTTGATCATATTTGGACTAACCTACTAATGGTTGCAAAAGTGCACAATGTTCTTGTTTTACACTTTATTGTGTAGGAATTACTTGGAAATTGACAAAAACGCAAAACGAGTCGTATTGGAGTAGGACTCTGACTTTCCTGAAATCTGTCTAAGAACGTTTTTTAAAGATGGTCACGTTCCGGCCGGAAGACGACGTCAAACGGAAAAAGTCTAGTTGCGAAAGTTGTGGGGAATTTCGAGGGGATGCTTCTGGATATAAAATTCGTACAAATCGGAGTCCGGACGGCCGAGTAAAGCCCGTTTAACTGAGGCCCAAAATCTGATGACGGGAATCCGAGAGTCTATATAAAGAGAGGAAACCTAGGTCACCAAGGGCCACGAATTTTCCTCCACCCGAGCCGCCGTCTTGGAGGGGAGGACCAGCACCATTGCAGCACCATCCACAAGGAAGAAGGGGGGCCAAGGAGCCGCTGCCCCCTAGGGCCGCCGCCGCTTCCGCGCCACCAAGGGCCGCCGCCGCCGCCTCCGTGGCTGCCGCCGGCCGTCTCCTCCTCGCGGGGCTGCACCTCTCCATCAACACCATCATCAACCTCCTCCTCACCATGTCCATATGTGAGTAGTCTTCTCCGGGGCCGAGGGCTCGTACGTGTAGCTATGTGGTTATCTCTCTCTCCCATGATGTGATCTTCGTTGTGATCATAGGCTATGTTAATCTAGGGTGATCCCATGATATTTTCCCTTCCTCTATGTATTGGATTGATGTACTCACTTGTCTTTATCTAGTATAATCTCGGAGACCAAGGTGACAGCGGTCTATTGGACATGGATTAGAAAAATATTTTCATGAGTGATTTCCTCTCTTGTGTGTTGATTGAAGATTGAGAGTCTCTTGGTGCTTGTCTTTGACTATCCTTTAGATATGTTGTGGTGATTGTGGGACTCTCTTTGGATGGCCGCGGTGACATTGGGAAATCCTTAGATTGAGAACTACGAACTTTGAGGTGTGCTTTTGTAGCCCTACATAATTCTCGTCCTCTCTTGACCACGAAGGAATGACCTCCGGGTGCGTCTCCCTTGCATGTTTTATGGTAAATATCATGTGATTCGATTATGTTAATGTTGTTGGGAGTTGCCACTAGTGAAAGTATGATCCCTAGGCCTTGTTTCCACCATTGCAATACCATTTGTGCTCACGTTTACCACTTGTTTGCTTGCTGCACTTTTTATTACAGATTTATATTACTTTGTTTTGCCATCCATATCACTTGCCATTTAACATATCTTCGCCGAACTAGTGCACCTATACATCTGATGTAATGCCCCGGATGTAATACTTTCCCTTTTGGGCTTATAATATATCTCCGGCTTCATCTATTTCCATTCCGGGTTCCTTGTCTTTCGGGTTTTCATCGTTTTCTTGTGTGAGTGTGTGGCATTCATTCATATCATGTAGACATGTGCATCGCATTGCATTTGTGTTGTCGGCTGCATCCGGTTCCGCGCGTTCCTTCCCGTTGTCCGTTTCGCGTTCCGGAGCTCCCTCACGTGTCCGTGACGTCCCGTAGGCCTACTTGTTGTTTGGGCGTTTAACGTTACCGGTGTGCCGTGAGGTTGTTGTGTGTGTTGTTGTTTTGTTGTGTGCAACCCGCCTCTCAAATCTCGTCTCGTTTGGACTCCGTTGGCTTTTCCATCCGTTGTTCGTGTGGGTCCGATGTGCCTTCACTTCGTGTCCCGGAAACACCCCTACTGCAGTCTGTTATCTTCTCCTAGGCCCTTTAAAACTATCCCCGCGATCGGATCCGTCGGATCTCGATCGGAGGGCTCCTAGCGCCCCTAAATCCCCCCAAACCCTACAAAACTGCTATATTTAGACCCCCCTAGGTCTAATTTGGGCATCCCCTTCTTCTTCCCCTTCTCCACTATTTTTTCCCCTTTTTCTTCAGATCAACCAGATCCCCAAAAATCCTCCCGCAGCCATCGAGGCAGCAGCCGCCGACCGGGACGAGGGCGCCGATCCCCTCGCCCGATCGAGCGAAGTCAACGCCCTCCTTCGTCGCGCCGACCGGGCTTCCCCGCCAGCCCAGCGATCCATCGCCCCGCTCGCCAGGCTCGGGGGGACCGCATCGCCGGATCCCGCACCAAGTCAGCCCGCCTTCCGCCGGGTCCCGTCGGCCTCCCGGGCGCCCCAGCGGGCCGGGCGCTCCGCTTCCGCGCCTCCGCGGCCTTCCCGCGACGGGCCGCGCTCCCTCTCCGCACCGGGCCGCGCCGCGGCCATCACCAGCCTCCAGCCGCGGCTAGGCCGAACCGCGCCGCCAGTTTGGGCCCCGCCAGGCCACCGCCATCCTCCGCGGGCCGCCGCCGCCGCGGGCCCATCCGCCGGGCCTTGCCTCCGTAGCCAGGCCGCACCAGCCCCGCCGGCTGGGCCCTCCAGCACCGCCTGGGCCGAGGCCTCCGCCGCGCCGGCCCGTCTTCTTTTTCCCAGATCCAATCTGGACTGAGGTTGAACCCTAAAATTCACTAAGTCCCAGATCTGTTCATCTATATATTGCTAGTAGTCTCGATCTATAGTTTTGCCTCGATGCCCATGATCTTCTTGTCAGCCTCCTACTTGTAGCCAATTGCCATATTTAACCAACCTACCTATGCAAACCGTTGCTTGGCTAAGTACGCATCGCTCAGCCTTTCTTATAGCGTTGCTAGTTGCAGGTGAAGATCGAAGATGCTTGCTTCATGTTGAAGTTTGGTTGGGTTATATCACACTATATAAATGCTTTAAATGAAATCATCTATATATTGGCAAGGGTGGAAGGCTAAGCCTTTTGCTTGGTGATTTGTTCCACTCATGCCGTTAGGATCCGTATAAGCCGGTATTATGTTCCTTGATTATGCGTTCCTAACACGGTTGGGGTGTATGGGACCCCCTCGATAAACCGCTAAGTGCTAAGTCTTTTCCAGCAAGTCCCAACATTGGTACTATTTGCCTAATAACAAACTAAACTTGCATAGGGAGTTATAAACCCTTTTTCTTAATCTACAACCCCGGGCCAGTGCTCCACATGAGTGTTGGTCCGAAACGGGGAGCCTGCGGGGCCACCTCGAGGAAACTCAAGGTCTGGTAAAAACCCGTAGCTTCACCCATACGGTCGTGTCCTGAGACTTAGATACGCGCGGCTACTATCAGGGTGTCGACACGCCGGGAGGATTTGCTGGATTAGCCTTACCTTAGCTCGGTATATCTTGAGCACGGGATTCCGAGGATACTCGGGTCTTCCCACTTTGGAGTTGCGACTCCGCGGATCGTGGGCTTGTAATGGGTCAAGTTGGAACACCCCTGCAGGGTTTGAACTTTCGAAAGCCATGCCCGCGGTTATGTGGCAGATGGGAGCTTGTTAATTCCGCTTGTAGAAAACTTGACACAATGATACTAATACACTACCAGCGTGTGTTCCGTGATCGTCAATTTCCGAATAGGGATTCGGGAGTTGAACACGGAGGGGTTATGATTGGTGAGCTTGTAGCTAGGACCACATCGTGATCACTTCTCACCGAGGCCTTCTCTTCTCGCTCTCACTTACGTAAGCTAGATGCTAGTTGCTGCTGCAGACACTTATTCCTTTCTTCAGCCTTTTCCTCACCCAAAGGCTTAAATAGTTCTGCTACCCGGGAACGGGATTGCTGAGTCCTCTGTGGCTCACAGTTACTTCACACACCAGATGCAGGTCCAGCTGTGAGCTATCCAGGTGATGGCACCGAGCTGGATTGGGAGTACGACGAGAAGCGTAGTCGGTACTATGTGCGCTACCCGGACGATCAGTAGTGGAGTCTCTTACTAGGATTTGATCCGCCTGTGGTTTATTTATCTGAGTTCGGTACTTTGACTTTTGGCTTTTGCCCTTAGAGGGTTGTGATGTTCTTAATGTATGATGTTTGAGACTTGTACTGTAATTCTGTGACGTGGCGAGTGTAAGCCAACTATTTTTCAGTTTACTATCCCCTCTTTTACATGAGTTGTGCAAAGATTACCGAACTTGAGATCATTCTAGGATGGATTTATGCCTTTAAGTCGTGCCTCGACACGTAGGATGTATAACTCCATCCTGGGCATTACAAGTTGGTATTCAGAGCCTTCTCCGACCTAGGAGCCCCCACTGTTTGATCGAATCGTTGACGGTCGAGTCTAGGCACACACTGAAAACTTTTTGAGTCCTATATTATATCGGAGAGTAGGATTTCTTTGCTTCTCATCCCCTTTCTCTCTGGTGAGGACTCCTGACGTCTACTCTTGTCTCTCCTATCTTCAAAATTTGCACAAATTGTTTTTTTAGGAATCCCGCGAGTATTCTGGGATTGTTTCGATGTTCTTGTGACAAGGATATTGTTCCCGATGCCTCCTGTTACCGAGGAGTTGAGCTTCGGGGTATCATTGTAACAAGCATATCGCGACAGTACTAAATACTTAAGACGGCCGACATCGAAAATCTCCCCTATACGGCCAGTGGCAAGATAACCCCGACATCACCCAGTACTGGGGAGGTAGTTCGGGAGTATTGCCATAGCTTGTTATAGTGGATGCTTTTCGAAGGTCCGAGGTACACAGTTTCCGAGAAAGACTGGTTATGTGTTGAAGGATGGATACACCTGGATGTAGGTTAGAGTTGATTGCGCGGTGCTTCCCGTGTATCCCCAACACCTGATTGCATAACCGGAATCTTTCGGAAATCTATAGGTGGGTTTTATCCAGTAGATCGTAGGCATTCTTCCAACGAATGCAGGTTAGTGAGTTCGGGGTTCGACATTGAGTGAAGGGATTATATGACCAATGTTACTATCAGGAGTTGCATCTTAAAGGGTCCTTGGCTATGCTGATCCGGGGATTGCAAAACCTTTTCGTAACGCGTTCATATGCTTTCAGCACAAAGATGTTAGAACGAAACTCCTCTCTTGTGTTTGTTCCCGTCTGTACCTTGTTGTTTTCTTATTTTATCCTTTTGTTCCCTATGTGGCTTCTCATGAAGACTGATGTTATCAATTAACTGAGAATATTCATTCGTTCCTCTTGTTCGGATGATTTCATTCGTTCTTATTGTTCGAATGATTATTGTGAAGACTTGTTGCAATTCATTCCATTGATTCAGCTATTCCTTTTGTCAATCAATTGCTGATTCGTGGTCATCTCTTACAGGATGGCTCCGAAAAAGGTTCCAAACGCTAACCCAGAGGTGGAAGAGGTTCCAGAACATCCTCCTTCCCCTCCTCCTCCGCCTGAGGCTTGGAGAGCAATTATGGAGACTACAGCTCAGAACACTCAGTTGATGATGCAGATGATGCAGATGATGCAAGTTAATCAAGCTAATCAGGGTGTTCCAGTGAATCAAGGCAACTTCTTCCAGCAGCACCATGCTACTATTAATCAGTTCTTGGCCAACAATCCTAAAGCTTTCAGTTACTGTGTCGACCCACTTGATGCTGAGGATTGGTTGACCGACATAAAGAAGCATTTTGAGTGCAGTAACGTGAAGGAAGATGACTATGTGAAGTTTGCAGCCTTCCAACTGAAAGATCAAGCAGCTGACTGGTGGCAGCAGTACAAAGACTCCAGGCCGGGTCAAGTGATCTCTTGGGAGAATTTCTGCATGGATTTCCGTTCGCACCACATTCCTACAAGTGTCATCGAGGGTATGCGTGAGCAATTCCGCAACCTCAAGCAGGGCTCCATGACAGTCTATCAGTATAATGTCAAGTTCCAAAACCTCGCTCGCTATGCAAAGCAAGACATTCCTGATGCCGCGAGTAAAATCTATCAGTTCCGTGGAGGTCTCAAAGATGAACTTCAGCTTGCTCTCACTTTGTTCGAGCCGGATGAATTCGACAAGTTCTATAACATGGCTTTGAAACAAGAAGCAGCTCAGCTCAAGATGGAGGCTTCTAAGAAGAGAATTCGAGATGCTGTTCACTCTTCCTCATCGTCTCAGTTGGCTACGAAACAACAGAAATTCTGGCTTCCTCCTCCTCCAGTGATTCGAGCTCCATACAACAACTCCAACAACAAGAACTCTAGTGGTCGTGGTATCTCCCACCCACCCAACCCGAGCAACCAGTCGAAGAAGCAGTTTCAGTCTCAAGGCTCCAAGTCCAGTGGCTCTCATTTCCGTCCTCTCTCAGAAGTGACTTGCAACAAATGCACTCAGAAAGGTCACTATGCCAACAGATGTCCGAATCCGAAGCGTCTTCCTCCTCCTCCACCTGTGAGTTCAGCTATTGTCAGGCATGATCCAAAGGCTGCAAGAGTCAATCTGATGAATGCAGCACAAGCGGAGAATTCTTCTGATGTCATTTTGGGTAACCTTCCAGTGAACTCTATCCCTGCTAAAGTTTTGTTTGATTCGGGTGCATCATGCTCTTTCATGTCTCAACCATTTGCGTCCAAGAATAATGTTGACATCCAAAGTCTGCCTCAGAAGTTGCAAGTTATTTCTCCGGGGAGACGTATGTCTTCCAACATATATGCTCCGGATGTTTCTATTCGCATGGGCGATTATCGATTTTTGGCTTCTCCGGTGATTCTCGGCAATTCTGACATCGACCTCATCCTCGGAATGGATTGGCTTTCTCAGCACGATGCTCACATTGATTGTGCTCAAAAGGAAGTCAAGATGACTCATTCTGATGATGATGTGATTATCTTCGCCTCCAGGGATAATACTATTCGGCTTTTCTCTCTTAATGATAAGGGCGAAATTAATGCCATAAATCAAATTCCTGTGGTGAACGAATATCAAGACGTCTTTCCAGAAGAACTTCCAGGCATGCCTCCACACCGTCAGGTGGAGTTTGTCATTGAACTCGAGCCGGGCACTGAGCCTGCTTGCCGGCGTCCATACAAGCTCTCTCCGGATGAATTGAAGGAATTGAAGAAGCAGCTTGATAAGCAGGAGAGTATGGGTCTCATCAGACCGAGTACATCTCCGTGGGGCTGTGGTGTCTTATTTGTCAAGAAGAAAGATGGCATGGAGCGTCTCTGTGTTGACTACCGGCCATTGAACAAGAAGACGATTAAGAACAAGTATCCGCTCCCCAACATCAACGAACTCTTTGAGCAGCTCAAAGGAGCTAAAGTGTTCTCTAAGCTTGACCTCCGAATGGGCTATCATCAAATTCGCATTCGCGAGGAAGACATTCCCAAGACGGCCTTCAGAACGAGCTACGGTTCATACGAGTATACCGTCATGTCCTTCGGTCTCGCCAATGCTCCTCCTACCTTTTCAAGGATGATGCATTACATCTTCAACCCCTATACTGGCGAGTTTGTGCTTGTGTATCTGGATGATATTCTGGTGTTTTCCAAGAATGAAGAAGATCACGAAAAGCACTTGCGTCTGGTTCTTGATCGACTCCGAGAGCATAAATTCTATGCCAAATTCTCCAAGTGCGAGTTTTGGCTCGATAAGGTTTTGTACCTGGGCCACATCATCTCAGCTGACGGTATTGCGGTTAATCCAGAGAAAGTTGAAGCAATTGTCAACTGGGAAGCTCCTCAGAACGTCAAGCAGCTCCGCAGTTTTCTGGGTCTTGCCAGCTATTGCAGAAGGTTTGTTGAGAACTTCTCCAAGATTGTCAAGCCTCTTTCCAACCTGCTTCAGAAGAATGTCAAATACTTTTGGTCTCCAGAGTGTGAATTGGCATTCAAAACCCTCAAAGAGAAGCTTGTCTCTGCTCCAGTTCTGACTCCTCCGGATGAAACCAAGCCCTATGAAGTATTCTGTGATGCTTCTCTTCAAGGTCTTGGTGGTGTGCTTATGCAAGATAAGAGAATTGTGGCATATACTTCTCGGCAGCTCAAGCCCAGTGAGAAGAACTATCCCACACATGATCTCGAGCTAGCAGCTGTGGTACATGCTCTGATTACGTGGAGACATCTGTTGTTGGGCAGAAAGGTCGACATCTTCACTGATCACAAGAGCTTGAAGTACATCTTCACACAGCCGCATCTGAACCTCCGTCAAACTCGTTGGGTCGAGATGATCCAAGAGTACAACCCCAGCATTGAATACACTCCTGGCAAGGCGAATGTGATTGCAGATGCTTTGAGCAGGAAGGCATATTGCAACAGCCTTCTTATCAAGCCATACCAGCCTGAGCTTTGTGAAGCATTCAGGAAGCTCAACCTCCAAGTTGTTCCGCAGGGTTCTCTTGCTAATCTCCAAATTGCTCCTACCTTGGAAGATCAAGTCCGTGAGGCCCAGCTCAGTGATACCATGGTGAAGAAAGTGAAACATGGGATTACAAAGGGCACTCCAAAATACAAGTGCTTCCGTGTTGATGAGAGAGATACCTTGTTCTTCGAGGACAGACTCGTTGTTCCCAAAGGTGATCTCAGGAAGCTCATAATGGAAGAAGCTCATGATTATCTCCTTTCCATTCATCCTGGCAGTTCCAAGATGTATCAAGATCTCAAGTAGTCCTACTGGTGGACACGCATGAAAAGGGAGATTGCCCAATTCGTGAATGAATGTGATGTATGCAGAAGAGTGAAAGCAGAACATCAACGTCCAGCCGGTCTTCTCCAACCTCTTCCTATCCCCGAGTGGAAGTTCGACCACATTGAAATGGACTTCGTCACTGGTTTTCCTAAATCCAAGCGAGGCAATGATGCTATCTTTGTGGTGATTGACAAGCTTACCAAAGTCGCTCACTTTCTTCCAGTCAAAGAATCAATCAATGCAGCTCAACTTGCAGAGCTGTACACTTCCAGAATTGTGTCCCTACATGGCATTCCTCAAGTGATTTCCTCAGACCGTGGAAGCTTGTTCACATCAAGGTTCTGGGACTCCTTCCAGTCCGCCATGGGCACTAAGATCAGGTTCAGCACTGCCTTTCACCCTCAGACTAGTGGTCAAGTCGAGCGTGTGAATCAGATTCTAGAAGATATGCTCAGAGCCTGTGTCACCTCCTTCGGCATTAAATGGGAAGACTGCCTTCCATTTGCCGAGTTCTCTTACAACAACAGCTTTCAAGCAAGTGCAGGCAAAGCACCGTTTGAAATTCTCTATGGCAGAAAGTGCCGTACCCCTCTCAACTGGTCTGAAACAGGCGAACGTCAACTTCTTGGCAATGACTTGATCTCAGAAGCCGAAGAAATGTGCAAAGTCATACGTGAGAATCTCAAGGCCGCTCAGTCGCGTCAGAAGAGCTACTATGACGGAAAGCATCGTGATTTGGCTTTCGACATCGGTGATCATGTCTATCTCCGATTTTCTCCGATGAAAGGAACCCAAAGATTCGGTATCAAAGGAAAACTTACTCCTAGATACGTCGGGCCTTTCAAGATTCTTGGCAAAAGAGGCGATCTAGCCTATCAGCTCGAGCTCCCTTCCAACTTTGCAAATGTTCATGATGTCTTTCATGTGTCTCAGCTTCGCAAATGCTTCAAGGCACCTGAGTGCATGATTCCGTTTGAGGAGATTGATCTCCAACAAGACCTTTCCTACCGAGAGCATCCAGTTGCAATTCTCGAAGAAACCGAACGCAAGACTCGCAACAAGTCCATCAAGTTTCTGAAAGTCAAGTGGTCACATCACACAGACCGAGAAGCTACCTAGGAACGAGAAGATCATCTTCGTTCCGAGTACCCTTCCTTTTTCCAGTCCTAGATCTCGGGACAAGATCTTTTTGTAGTAGAGGAGAGTTTGTAATGCCCCGGATGTAATACTTTCCCTTTTGGGCTTATAATATATCTCCGGCTTCATCTATTTCCATTCCGGGTTCCTTGTCTTTCGGGTTTTCGTCGTTTTGTTGTGTGAGTGTGTGGCATTCATTCATATCATGTAGACATGTGCATCGCATTGCATTTGTGTTGTCGGCTGCATCCGGTTCCGCGCGTTCCTTCCCGTTGTCCGTTTCGCGTTCCGGAGCTCCCTCACGTGTTCGTGACGTCCCGTAGGCCTACTTGTTGTCTGGGCGTTTAACGTTACCGGTGTGCCGCGAGGTTGTTGTGTGTGTTGTTGTTTTGTTGTGTGCAACCCGCCTCTCAAATCTCGTCTCGTTTGGACTCCGTTGGCTTTTCCATCCGTTGTTCGTGTGGGTCCGATGTGCCTTCACTTCGTGTCCCGGAAACACCCCTACTGCAGTCTGTTATCTTCTCCTAGGCCCTTTAAAACTATCCCCGCGATCGGATCCGTCGGATCGCGATCGGAGGGCTCCTAGCGCCCCTAAATCCCCCCAAACCCTACAAAACTGCTATATTTAGACCCCCCCCTAGGTCTAATTTGGGCATCCCCTTCTTCTTCCCCTTCTCCACTATTTTTTCCCCTTTTTCTTCAGATCAACCAGATCCCCAAAAATCCTCCCGCAGCCATCGAGGCAGCAGCCGCCGACCGGGACGAGGGCGCCGATCCCCTCGCCCGATCGAGCGAAGTCAACGCCCTCCTTCGTCGCGCCGACCGGGCTTCCCCGCCAGCCCAGCGATCCATCGCCCCGCTCGCCAGGCTCGGGGGGACCGCATCGCCGGATCCCGCGCCAAGTCAACCCGCCTTCCGCCGGGTCCCGTCGGCCTCCCGGGCGCCCCAGCGGGCCGGGCGCTCCGCTTCCGCGCCTCCGCGGCCTTCCCGCGACGGGCCGCGCTCCCTCTCCGCACCGGGCCGCGCCGCGGCCATCGCCAGCCTCCAGCCGCGGCTGGGCCGAACCGCGCCGCCAGTTTGGGCCCCGCCAGGCCACCGCCATCCTCCGCGGGCCGCCGCCGCCGCGGGCCCATCCGCCGGGCCTTGCCTCCGTAGCCAGGCCGCACCAGCCCCGCCGGCTGGGCCCTCCAGCACCACCTGGGCCGAGGCCTCCGCCGCGCCGGCCCGTCTTCTTTTTCCAAGATCCGATCTGGACTGAGGTTGAACCCTAAAATTCACTAAGTCCCAGATCTGTTCATCTATATATTGCTAGTAGTCTCGATCTATAGTTTTGCCTCGATGCCCATGATCTTCTTGTCAGCCTCCTACTTGTAGCCAATTGCCATATTTAACCAACCTACCTATGCAAACCGTTGCTTGGCTAAGTACGCATCGCTCAGCCTTTCTTATAGCGTTGCTAGTTGCAGGTGAAGATCGAAGATGCTTGCTTCATGTTGAAGTTTGGTTGGGTTATATCATACTATATAAATGCTTTAAATGAAATCATCTATATATTGGCAAGGGTGGAAGGCTAAGCCTTTTGCTTGGTGATTTGTTCCACTCATGCCGTTAGGATCCGTATAAGCCGGTATTATGTTCCTTGATTATGCGTTCCTAACACGGTTGGGGTGTATGGGACCCCCTCGATAAACCGCTAAGTGCTAAGTCTTTTCCAGCAAGTCCCAACATTGGTACTATTTGCCTAATAACAAACTAAACTTGCATAGGGAGTTATAAACCCTTTTTCTTAATCTACAACCCCGGGCCAGTGCTCCACATGAGTGTTGGTCCGAAACGGGGAGCCTGCGGGGCCACCTCGAGGAAACTCAAGGTCTGGTAAAAACCCGTAGCTTCACCCATCCGGTCGTGTCCTGAGACTTAGATACGCGCGGCTACTATCAGGGTGTCGACACGCCGGGAGGATTTGCCTTACCTTAGCTCGGTATATCTTGAGCACGGGATTCCGAGGATACTCGGGTCTTCCCACTTTGGAGTTGCGACTCCGCGGATCGTGGGCTTGTAATGGGTCAAGTTGGAACACCCCTGCAGGGTTTGAACTTTCGAAAGCCGTGCCCGCGGTTATGTGGCAGATGGGAGCTTGTTAATTCTGCTTGTAGAAAACTTGACACAATGATACTAATACACTACCAGCGTGTGTTCCGTGATCGTCAATTTCCGAATAGGGATTCGGGAGTTGAACACGGAGGGGTTATGATTGGTGAGCTTGTAGCTAGGACCACATCGTGATCACTTCTCGCCGAGGCCTTCTCTTCTCGCTCTCACTTACGTAAGCTAGATGCTAGTTGCTGCTGCAGACACTTATTCCTTTCTTCAGCCTTTTCCTCACCCAAAGGCTTAAATAGTTCTGCTACCCGGGAACGGGATTGCTGAGTCCTCTGTGGCTCACAGTTACTTCACACACCAGATGCAGGTCCAGCTGTGAGCTATCCAGGTGATGGCACCGAGCTGGATTGGGAGTACGACGAGAAGCGTAGTCGGTACTATGTGCGCTACCCGGACGATCAGTAGTGGAGTCTCTTACTAGGATTCGATCCGCCTGTGGTTTATTTATCTGAGTTCGGTACTTTGACTTTTGGCTTTTGCCCTTAGAGGGTTGTGATGTTCTTAATGTATGATGTTTGAGACTTGTACTGTAATTCTGTGACGTGGCGAGTGTAAGCCAACTATTTTTCAGTTTACTATCCCCTCTTTTACATGAGTTGTGCAAAGATTACCGAACTTGAGATCATTCTAGGATGGATTTATGCCTTTAAGTCGTGCCTCGACACGTAGGATGTATAACTCCATCCTGGGCATTACAAGTTGGTATTCAGAGCCTTCTCCGACCTAGGAGCCCCCACTGTTTGATCGAATCGTTGACGGTCGAGTCTAGGCACACACTGAAAACTTTTTGAGTCCTATATTATATCGGAGAGTAGGATTTCTTTGCTTCTCATCCCCTTTCTCTCTGGTGAGGACTCCTGACGTCTACTCTTGTCTCTCCTATCTTCAAAATTTGCACAAATTTTTTTTTTAGGAATCCCGCGAGTATTCTGGGATTGTTTCGATGTTCTTGTGACAAGGATATTGTTCCCGATGCTTCCTGTTACCGAGGAGTTGAGCTTCGGGGTATCATTGTAACAAGCATATCGCGACAGTACTAAATACTTAAGACGGCCGACATCGAAAATCTCCCCTATACGGCCAGTGGCAAGATAACCCCGACATCACCCAGTACTGGGGAGGTAGTTCGGGAGTATTGCCATAGCTTGTTATAGTGGATGCTTTTCGAAGGTCCGAGGTACACAGTTTCCGAGAAAGACTGGTTATGTGTTGAAGGATGGATACACCTGGATGTAGGTTAGAGTTGATTGCGCGGTGCTTCCCGTGTATCCCCAACACCTGATTGCATAACTGGAATCTTTCGGAAATCTATAGGTGGGTTTTATCCAGTAGATCGTAGGCATTCTTCCAACGAATGCAGGTTAGTGAGTTCGGGGTTCGACATTGAGTGAAGGGATTATATGACCAATGTTACTATCAGGAGTTGCATCTTAAAGGGTCCTTGGCTATGCTGATCCGGGGATTGCAAAACCTTTTCGTAACGCGTTCATATGCTTTCAGCACAAAGATGTTAGAACGAAACTCCTCTCTTGTGTTTGTTCCCGTCTGTACCTTGTTGTTTTCTTATTTTATCCTTTTGTTCCCTATGTGGCTTCTCATGAAGACTGATGTTATCAATTAACTGAGAATATTCATTCGTTCCTCTTGTTCGGATGATTTCATTCGTTCTTATTGTTCGAATGATTATTGTGAAGACTTGTTGCAATTCATTCCATTGATTCAGCTATTCCTTTTGTCAATCAATTGCTGATTCGTGGTCATCTCTTACAGGATGGCTCCGAAAAAGGTTCCAAACGCTAACCCAGAGGTGGAAGAGGTTCCAGAACATCCTCCTTCCCCTCCTCCTCCGCCTGAGGCTTGGAGAGCAATTATGGAGACTACAGCTCAGAACACTCAGTTGATGATGCAGATGATGCAGATGATGCAAGTTAATCAAGCTAATCAGGGTGTTCCAGTGAATCAAGGCAACTTCTTCCAGCAGCACCATGCTACTATTAATCAGTTCTTGGCCAACAATCCTAAAGCTTTCAGTTACTGTGTCGACCCACTTGATGCTGAGGATTGGTTGACCGACATAAAGAAGCATTTTGAGTGGAGTAACGTGAAGGAAGATGACTATGTGAAGTTTGCAGCCTTCCAACTGAAAGATCAAGCAGCTGACTGGTGGCAGCAGTACAAAGACTCCAGGCCGGGTCAAGTGATCTCTTGGTAGAATTTCTGCAAGGATTTCCGTTCGCACCACATTCCTACAAGTGTCATCGAGGGTATGCGTGAGCAATTCCGCAACCTCAAGCAGGGCTCCATGACAGTCTATCAGTATAATGTCAAGTTCCAAAACCTCGCTCGCTATGCAAAGCAAGACATTCCTGATGCCACGAGTAAAATCTATCAGTTCCGTGGAGGTCTCAAAGATGAACTTCAGCTTGCTCTCACTTTGTTCGAGCCGGATGAATTCGACAAGTTCTATAACATGGCTTTGAAACAAGAAGCAGCTCAGCTCAAGATGGAGGCTTCTAAGAAGAGAATTCGAGATGCTGTTCACTCTTCCTCATCGTCTCAGTTGGCTGCGAAACAACAGAAATTCTGGCTTCCTCCTCCTCCAGTGATTCGAGCTCCATACAACAACTCCAACAACAAGAACTCTAGTGGTCGTGGTATCTCCCACCCACCCAACCCGAGCAACCAGTCGAAGAAGCAGTTTCAGTCTCAAGGCTCCAAGTCCAGTGGCTCTCATTTCCGTCCTCTCTCAGAAGTGACTTGCAACAAATGCACTTAGAAAGGTCACTATGCCAACAGATGTCCGAATCCGAAGCGTCTTCCTCCTCCTCCACCTGTGAGTTCAGCTATTGTCAGGCATGATCCAAAGGCTGCAAGAGTCAATCTGATGAATGCAGCACAAGCTGAGAATTCTTCTGATGTCATTTTGGGTAACCTTCCAGTGAACTCTATCCCTGCTAAAGTTTTGTTTGATTCGGGTGCATCATGCTCTTTCATGTCTCAACCATTTGCGTCCAAGAATAATGTTGACATCCAAAGTCTGCCTCAGAAGTTGCAAGTTATTTCTCCGGGGAGACGTATGTCTTCCAACATATATGCTCCGGATGTTTCTATTCGCATGGGCGATTATCGATTTTTGGCTTCTCCGGTGATTCTCGGCAATTCTGACATCGACCTCATCCTCGGAATGGATTGGCTTTCTCATCACGATGCTCACATTGATTGTGCTCAAAAGGAAGTCAAGATGACTCATTCTGATGATGATGTGATTATCTTCGCCTCCAGGGATAATACTATTCGGCTTTTCTCTCTTAATGATAAGGGCGAAATTAATGCCATAAATCAAATTCCTGTGGTGAACGAATATCAAGACGTCTTTCCAGAAGAACTTCCAGGCATGCCTCCACACCGTCAGGTGGAGTTTGTCATTGAACTCGAGCCGGGCACTGAGCCTGCTTGCCGGCGTCCATACAAGCTCTCTCCGGATGAATTGAAGGAATTGAAGAAGCAGCTTGATAAGCAGGAGAGTATGGGTCTCATCAGACCGAGTACATCTCCGTGGGGCTGTGGTGTCTTATTTGTCAAGAAGAAAGATGGCATGGAGCGTCTCTGTGTTGACTACCGGCCATTGAACAAGAAGACGATTAAGAACAAGTATCCGCTCCCCAACATCAACGAACTCTTTGAGCAGCTCAAAGGAGCTAAAGTGTTCTCTAAGCTTGACCTCCGAATGGGCTATCATCAAATTCGCATTCGCGAGGAAGACATTCCCAAGACGGCCTTCAGAACGAGCTACGGTTCATGCGAGTATACCGTCATGTCCTTCGGTCTCGCCAATGCTCCTCCTACCTTTTCAAGGATGATGCATTACATCTTCAACCCCTATACTGGCGAGTTTGTGCTTGTGTATCTGGATGATATTCTGGTGTTTTCCAAGAATGAAGAAGATCACGAAAAGCACTTGCGTCTGGTTCTTGATCGACTCCGAGAGCATAAATTCTATGCCAAGTTCTCCAAGTGCGAGTTTTGGCTCGATAAGGTTTTGTACCTGGGTCACATCATCTCAGCTGACGGTATTGCGGTTAATCCAGAGAAAGTTGAAGCAATTGTCAACTGGGAAGCTCCTCAGAACGTCAAGCAGCTCCGCAGTTTTCTGGGTCTTGCCAGCTATTGCAGAAGGTTTGTTGAGAACTTCTCCAAGATTGTCAAGCCTCTTTCCAACCTGCTTCAGAAGAATGTCAAATACTTTTGGTCTCCAGAGTGTGAATTGGCATTCAAAACCCTCAAAGAGAAGCTTGTCTCTGCTCCAGTTCTGACTCCTCCGGATGAAACCAAGCCCTATGAAGTATTCTGTGATGCTTCTCTTCAAGGTCTTGGTGGTGTGCTTATGCAAGATAAGAGAATTGTGGCATATACTTCTCGGCAGCTCAAGCCCAGTGAGAAGAACTATCCCACACATGATCTCGAGCTAGCAGCTTTGGTACATGCTCTGATTACGTGGAGACATCTGTTGTTGGGCAGAAAGGTCGACATCTTCACTGATCACAAGAGCTTGAAGTACATCTTCACACAGCCGCATCTGAACCTCCGTCAAACTCGTTGGGTCGAGATGATCCAAGAGTACAACCCCAGCATTGAATACACTCCTGGCAAGGCGAATGTGATTGCAGATGCTTTGAGCAGGAAGGCATATTGCAACAGCCTTCTTATCAAGCCATACCAGCCTGAGCTTTGTGAAGCATTCAGGAAGCTCAACCTCCAAGTTGTTCCGCAGGGTTCTCTTGCTAATCTCCAAATTGCTCCTACCTTGGAAGATCAAGTCCGTGAGGCCCAGCTCAGTGATACCATGGTGAAGAAAGTGAAACATGGGATTACAAAGGGCACTCCAAAATACAAGTGCTTCCGTGTTGATGAGAGAGATACCTTGTTCTTCGAGGACAGACTCGTTGTTCCCAAAGGTGATCTCAGGAAGCTCATAATGGAAGAAGCTCATGATTATCTCCTTTCCATTCATCCTGGCAGTTCCAAGATGTATCAAGATCTCAAGTAGTCCTACTGGTGGACACGCATGAAAAGGGAGATTGCCCAATTCGTGAATGAATGTGATGTATGCAGAAGAGTGAAAGCAGAACATCAACGTCCAGCCGGTCTTCTCCAACCTCTTCCTATCCCCGAGTGGAAGTTCGACCACATTGAAATGGACTTCGTCACTGGATTTCCTAAATCCAAGCGAGGCAATGATGCTATCTTTGTGGTGATTGACAAGCTTACCAAAGTCGCTCACTTTCTTCCAGTCAAAGAATCAATCAATGCAGCTCAACTTGCAGAGCTGTACACTTCCAGAATTGTGTCCCTACATGGCATTCCTCAAGTGATTTCCTCAGACCGTGGAAGCTTGTTCACATCAAGGTTCTGGGACTCCTTCCAGTCCGCCATGGGCACTAAGATCAGGTTCAGCACTGCCTTTCACCCTCAGACTAGTGGTCAAGTCGAGCGTGTGAATCAGATTCTAGAAGATATGCTCAGAGCCTGTGTCACCTCCTTCGGCATGAAATGGGAAGACTGCCTTCCATTTGCCGAGTTCTCTTACAACAACAGCTTTCAAGCAAGTGCAGGCAAAGCACCGTTTGAAATTCTCTATGGCAGAAAGTGCCGTACCCCTCTCAACTGGTCTGAAACAGGCGAACGTCAACTTCTTGGCAATGACTTGATCTCAGAAGCCGAAGAAATGTGCAAAGTCATACGTGAGAATCTCAAGGCCGCTCAGTCGCGTCAGAAGAGCTACTATGACGGAAAGCATCGTGATTTGGCTTTCGACATCGGTGATCATGTCTATCTCCGATTTTCTCCGATGAAAGGAACCCAAAGATTCGGTATCAAAGGAAAACTTACTCCTAGATACGTCGGGCCTTTCAAGATTCTTGGCAAAAGAGGCGATCTAGCCTATCAGCTCGAGCTCCCTTCCAACTTTGCAAATGTTCATGATGTCTTTCATGTGTCTCAGCTTCGCAAATGCTTCAAGGCACCTGAGCGCATGATTCCGTTTGAGGAGATTGATCTCCAACAAGACCTTTCCTACCGAGAGCATCCAGTTGCAATTCTCGAAGAAACCGAACGCAAGACTCGCAACAAGTCCATCAAGTTTCTGAAAGTCAAGTGGTCACATCACACAGACCGAGAAGCTACCTGGGAACGAGAAGATCATCTTCGTTCCGAGTACCCTTCCTTTTTCCAGTCCTAGATCTCGGGACAAGATCTTTTTGTAGTAGAGGAGAGTTTGTAATGCCCCGGATGTAATACTTTCCCTTTTGGGCTTATAATATATCTCCGGCTTCATCTATTTCCATTCCGGGTTCCTTGTCTTTCGTGTTTTCGTCGTTTTGTTGTGTGAGTGTGTGGCATTCATTCATATCATGTAGACATGTGCATCGCATTGCATTTGTGTTGTCGGCTGCATCCGGTTCCGCGCGTTCCTTCCCGTTGTCCGTTTCGCGTTCCGGAGCTCCCTCACGTGTTCGTGACGTCCCGTAGGCCTACTTGTTGTCTGGGCGTTTAACGTTACCGGTGTGCCGCGAGGTTGTTGTGTGTGTTGTTGTTTTGTTGTGTGCAACCCGCCTCTCAAATCTCGTCTCGTTTGGACTCCGTTGGCTTTTCCATCCGTTGTTCGTGTGGGTCCGATGTGCCTTCACTTCGTGTCCCGGAAACACCCCTACTGCAGTCTGTTATCTTCTCCTAGGCCCTTTAAAACTATCCCCGCGATCGGATCCGTCGGATCGCGATCGGAGGGCTCCTAGCGCCCCTAAATCCCCCCAAACCCTACAAAACTGCTATATTTAGACCCCCCCTAGGTCTAATTTGGGCATCCCCTTCTTCTTCCCCTTCTCCACTATTTTTTCCCCTTTTTCTTCAGATCAACCAGATCCCCAAAAATCCTCCCGCAGCCATCGAGGCAGCAGCCGCCGACCGGGACGAGGGCGCCGATCCCCTCGCCCGATCGAGCGAAGTCAACGCCCTCCTTCGTCGCGCCGACCGGGCTTCCCCGCCAGCCCAGCGATCCATCGCCCCGCTCGCCAGGCTCGGGGGGACCGCATCGCCGGATCCCGCGCCAAGTCAGCCCGCCTTCCGCCGGGTCCCGTCGGCCTCCCGGGCGCCCCAGCGGGCCGGGCGCTCCGCTTCCGCGCCTCTGCGGCCTTCCCGCGACGGGCCGCGCTCCCTCTCCGCACCGGGCCGCGCCGCGGCCATCGCCAGCCTCCAGCCGCGGCTGGGCCGAACCGCGCCGCCAGTTTGGGCCCCGCCAGGCCACCGCCATCCTCCGCGGGCCGCCGCCGCCGCGGGCCCATCCGCCGGGCCTTGCCTCCGCAGCCAGGCCGCACCAGCCCCGCCAGCTGGGCCCTCCAGCACCGCCTGGGCCGAGGCCTCCGCCGCGCCGGCCCGTCTTCTTTTTCCCAGATCCGATCTGGACTGAGGTTGAACCCTAAAATTCACTAAGTCCCAGATCTGTTCATCTCTGATGCTATGTTTGAACTGCCCTAACTTTTTGCCTGCTGCTCCGTTTTGCGCGTGTAATATGTCCAGACGTTCGTGGAGATGTGCTCTACGTTTTACCTGTTGTTGTCATGCATGTTAGAGATCATCTAGGTGCTTGTTTTGCTGTTGCAAGAGTGCATCATGCTATAAACTGCTGCTATGTGTTATTTTTATGCCACCTTTGCCATGTGATATCTTTTAGCTCGTTTGTCCGAATGATGCAAATGACATGTCCACGTGTTCGTCTTGCCACGAACTACGTGTTGTATGTGATAGGTTGCATGGTAGATTTAATATTGCCTTGTTATCATCGTTGCAAAGTGCCATGTGGCTGTAATGTGTTTTCACTTGTTGAAAGCACATTTGCTCTCCGAGTGGTTTTGGTAATTAATGACAACATACTTTGTGGTTGGACTAATGCTTTTATCAAGTATGTTTCAGGAAATCCAATCACATTGGTATGGCAAGATGATTGAAGAAGTGGACCCCTCAAATGCTAAGGCAAGCATTGGCAAAAGCTCAAGACTCCATTTCTGGTTTAGTGATCAAAGATCACATTGAGTCCATAGGAAAAGCCAATACTATTAAAAGGGGATGAGGTTGTGTTGATGATCTGGTTGCTCAAGTGCTTAGTGATATATCTCCTTTAACTATCAGCAACTTTCACTACCAAACACACTCATAAGTAATCTCGGACAAACCGATTCTTCCAACTCAGTCCCACCGAGATGAACCACTTCTGCCATATTCCAAACCCTAGAAAAATCGGTCCTACCGAGTTTGAGATCGGTCTCACCGAAACTGAACTGCCAACCTTCTGTAACCATTTCACATCATTTCGGAATAACCGAGTTTGTATTATCGGTCTCACCGAAATGAGCAAGCTTCTGTCTTGGCTCAAATCGGTCTCACCGATATTGCTTTTTCGGTCTCACCGATTCTGGCATGTTCCTGCTCTTTCTCAAATCGGTCTAACCGAGTTTTCTTTCTCGGTCGCACCGAAATCTCCAACGTTCATATCAGATACACTTTCGGTCCCACCGAGATGGTATTTTCGGTCCCACCGAAAATCCCAACGTTCACTATATTTGAACTTTCGGTCTGACCGAGTTTTAACTTCGGTCTCACCGAGATTGGTCAAATGTGTGTGTAACGGTTGGATTTTGTGTGGAGGCTATATATACCCCTCCACCCCCTCTTCATTCGTGAGGAGAGCCATCAGAAAGTCTACCATTCCTACCATACACTTTCTGAGAAGTGAACCACCTACCCTTGTGTTGAGATCAAGCCATTCCATTCCTACCATATGAAACTTGATTTCTAGCCTTCCCAAGTTGCTTTCCACTCAATCTTTTCTTCCACCACAGCCATATCAGTGAGGAGAGTTGAGTGTTGGGGAGATTATCATTTGAAGCACAAGAGCAAGGAGTTCATCATCATCAACACCATCTATTACCTTTTGGAGGGTGGTGCCTCCTAGATTGGTTAGGTGTCGCTTGGGAGCCTCCGTCTTTGAGATGTGGAGTTGAACCAAGAAGTTTGTAAGGGCAAGGAGATCGCCTACTTCGTGAAGATCTACCCCGAGTAAGGCTAGTCCTCCGTGGGCGTAGGCCGTGATGGAATAGACAAGGTTGCTTCTTCGTGGACCCTTTGTGGGTGGAGCCCTCCGTGGACTCGCGCAGCCGTTACCCTCCGTGGGTTGAAGTCTCCATCAACGTGGATGTACGATAGCACCACCTATCGGAACCACGACAAAAATCTCCGTGTCACCAAACTGCGTTTGATCTTCTCCACCTCTCTTTACTATATATGCAATTTACTTTCCGCTGCCCATACTCTAGAATTGCATGTGTAGTGTGTTACTTGACTTGATCTTAATTGTAAAACTGCCTAAAACTTTGCATAATCAAAAGGCAGATTTTTATATTGTCAAGTAGTCTAATCACCCCCCCTCTAGACATACTTCTTCGATCCTACAATTGGTATCAGAGCATTGGTCTCCATTGCTTTGGTTTACACACCATTGGAGGAAGATGGACGTGTCTACGGATGGGAGTGTTAGCCATAGAGTGCCTGTTCTTGATGGAAGGTTTTATAACTCATGGAGGTCTGAAATGCTTAGTATCTTTAAAATGTACAATTTGTGCAAATATATTGAGACCCCATATGTGCCTCCTTTTGATCCCTTGCACCCTACCATGGATGAAGAGCTTGATTTGCTTCGTAACCTTAGAACTGTAAATCTTATCATTAGAGGGTTACCTGATGACTTGCTTAATCTTGTTACAAACTTTGAGTGTGCCTATGCTATATGGAAGTTCTTGGAAGAACTTTATCCGGACTACTCGTTGAGAAGTCTTGATGAAATTCTACACAAGACTATTGAATTTGATAAGTTGCACCCCAATGATCCTAACTTTGATAAATGCTTCTTTGAGCTTCGTGATCTTATGAAAAAGAAGGGTGATCCCGGTCTTATCAATATTATCATTAGAAATGCTCTTGCATTGCATTCCGAAGATTATTGTCACATTGACCAAACTAATGCAAGTACTTATCAAATTGACCTAGGTGTTGATGATGAACAATCTATGGGTCAATATGATGATGAGCATGAGCATGATGATGATTACTCTGATTCGGACACCGAGCTAGACAAGGTCATGAAGAGTCTCAATCTTATGGCAAATATGAGAGACTACATGTCCGGCGGAAAAGAGTGGATTCTTGATAGTGGATGCACCGATCACATGACCGGAGACAAAGACATGTTTCGAGAGCTTGCAAAGAACGATGGTCCACGCAAGTATGTGACTTTTGGAGACAACTCCAAGGGTAAGGTACTTGGCCTTGGTAAGGTGGCCATATCTCATGATAGCTCTATTCAAAATGTCATGCTTGTAGAATCTCTTGGATACAATTTACTTTCCGTGTCTAGATTAGCTGACTTTGGATTCAATGTGCTATTCACCAAAGTAGATTGCCAAGTCTTTCGTCGTGATAATCAAAACATGGCCTTTACTGGTATCCGTAGAGGTGATCTATATATTGTTGATTTCACTAAGAAAGCCCAACCTAGAGCTTGTTTCATTGCTAAATCTTCTAAAGCTTGGTTATGGCATAGAAGGCTAGGACATGTTGGTATGCGTAATTTAGACAAGCTGATCAAAGGTGATCATATTCTTGGTGTTAAAGATGTTTTGTTTGACAAAGATAGACTTTGTAGTGCTTGTCAAGCAGGGAAACAAGTTGGTGGAAGTCATCCCGTGAAAAACATCATGACCACTAGGAGACCGCTTGAGCTTCTTCATATGGATCTCTTCGGTCCCAATGCTTACAAAAGCCTTGGTGGTAACTCCTTTGGTCTAGTTATAGTTGATGATTATTCCAGATTTACGTGGGTATTTTTCCTTGATGATAAATCGCAGGTTCAGAGGATCTTCAAGACCTTTGCCAAAAAGGCCCAAAATCAATTTGAGGTGAAGATCAAGAAAGTTCGGAGTGACAATGGAACGGAGTTCAAGAACGCCAATGTAGACTCTTTTCTCGATGAGGAAGGAATTCTACATGAGTTCTCGGCTACGTACACTCCTCAACAAAATGGAGTTGTTGAGAGGAAGAAACGAACGCTCATTGAGATGGCAAGAACGATGCTTGATGAATACAAGACACCGAAACATTTTTGGGGAGAAGCGGTCGAGACAGCTTGTCATGCTATCAACAGGTTTTATCTTCATAAGCTCCTTGGCAAGACATCATACGAGCTTCTCACCGGTAACAAACCCCAAGTGGGATACTTTCGTGTCTTTGGTTCAAAATGCTATATCCTTGATAAGCATCGTCGGTCTAAATTTGCTCCTAAATCTCATGAAGGCTTTCTTCTTGGTTATGGATCAAACTCCCACACCTACCGTGTCTACAATAATTTCACCCGAAAGGTTGAAGAGACGGTAGATGTGAAGTTTGATGAATCTAATGGCTCGCAAGTAGAGCAAATGCCTATTGATGTAGGAGACAAGGACCCATCGGAAGCAATCCAAGATTTATCTATTGGAAAGATCCGTCCCATGGAAGTGAAGGAGAGTACCTCATCTACATATGTGGAGCCACCTACCTCACGGCGAGATGAACCTCAAGGCAACATGGAGGCCTCCACAAGTGGAACTCACCAAGATGAGGAAATGCAACAAGAAGATCCACCACAACCTCCTTCTCCACCACCTCAAGACAACACCAACAACAATGAAGAAGAAGAAGAGGAAGATGAAGATGATGAGGAAGCTGAGCCACAACATCAACAAAAGCTATCCCGAGTCCGAGCAAGAGTCAAGAAGAATCATCCCGTGGAACAAATGATGAACGACATCAACTCCGGAAGAATTACTCGCTCTAAAACTCGCTTAGCTAACTTTTGTGAGCATTACTCATTTATCTCTAGTATTGAACCTATGAAGGTAGAAGAAGCACTTAAAGACCCGGATTGGGTGAACGCTATGCACGAAGAACTACACAACTTCGAGAGGAACAAGGTGTGGACTTTGGTAGAGAAGCCCAACGATGATCAAAACATCATTGGAACCAAATGGGTGTTCCGGAACAAGCAAGATGAAGATGGACAAGTCATCCGCAACAAGGCTCGTCTCGTAGCTCAAGGTTACACACAAGTCGAAGGTATGGACTATGGTGAGACCTATGCCCCCGTTGCTAGACTTGAGTCCATTCGCATTCTTCTTGCTTATGCCAATCACCATGATATTACTCTCTATCAAATGGACATCAAAAGTGCTTTCCTAAATGGTGAAATTGAGGAGGAAGTATTTGTTAAACAACCTCCCGGTTTTGTGAATCCCAAAAAGCCTAATCATGTTTACAAGTTGCATAAAGCTCTTTATGGTCTTAAACAAGCCCCTAGAGCTTGGTACAAATGCTTAACTAGCTTTCTTCTTGAAAAAGGCTTTGAGATTGGAAAGATAGACTCAACGCTATTCACAAAAAGGGTTAATGGTGAACTATTTGTGTGCCAAATATATGTTGATGATATTATCTTTGGTTCAACTAACCCCCATTTTAGCAAGAAGTTTGGACAGCTCATGTCGGAGAAGTATGAAATGTCCATGATGTGTGAACTCAAATTCTTCCTTGGGTTGCAAATCAAGCAATCTAAGGAGGGTACCTTTGTCTCACAAACAAAGTACACCAAGGATCTCTTCAAGAAGTTCAACATGCAAGAAAGCAAAGGTATGAGTACCCCCATGCCTACTAGTGGACATAATGACTTGACAAAAGATGGAGAACCCGTTGATCAAAAGGTTTACCGTTCTATGATTGGTTCTCTACTATATCTTTGTGCTTCTCGTCCTGACATAATGTTGAGTGTATGCATGTGTGCGCGATATCAAGCAGCTCCTAAAGAATGTCATCTTAAAGCTGTTAAGAGGATAGTGAGATACTTGATACACACACCAAACTTTGGCATTTGGTATCCTAAGAGAGCTTCTTTCGATCTTATTGGCTATTCCGACTCGGACTATGCCGGTGACAAGGTTGATAGAAAGTCAACTTCGGGTACAATAAGCCCAAGGTATGTTCTTCACGTCTTTGAGGAGCTTTGCTCAAAGTCATGAGTACAAGCAGCTTCATAAGATGTGATCACATCAAATGCTTAATCGAGAAATGGCAACCCCATTTTGAGCTTAAACAATGAGTATGACCTATGATCAAATGTCCTCATTTGTCTCCTAAGTCAATATACTCAAACATAGGTGACTTTGTCGCCGACCTTTATCTAGATGAAGTACATATGCTTTTGGAGTTTTTCTGTTTTCGCTTATGTTCTCTCATTGAGTTTTCTTTAAAAAAAAAACACTTCATCTAGAATTTCTTTTATTTCTTTTTGAATATCCTTCTGGAAATCTTTTTCTGGCTCTGATCAATTCCCTGAAAACCTTTTACAAATTCATTGCAAATCCTTTGAAACATCCCTCGCAGAGTGAGCTGGATTATTTCTGTGTTTCCTTGGAATTATCTTCCAGGACATCAACTTCTGCAGCTCTACTCAGACTTAAATCTTAAAGAGGGAGAGGACTCAAATTTGGACTCAAATTGTTTCTCTATGAATGTTCTTATTTGCCCTGTTGTGATTCTTCAGGATCCCACTTCTTTCTTTCTTTCTTTCTTTCCATCTTTCCTGTCCTACCTAGTTTGCTGTCCTTTTCGGCACTTGATGTCAAAGGGGGAGAGAACTTAGGGGGAATAGGGGGAGTAGGGGAGAAGAGAAGACTTAGGGAAGAAAAGCAATCTTATCTTAAGGGGGAGAGAATCACATCAAAGCTTTGTCGTGTTTTACATTGGACATTACAATTGGCATCTTTCTTTTGATTTTGCTCTTTCCATCACACCCCTTGTTATCACAATTGGTATCTTATTCACAATTGTTATCTTATGGAATCTTTTAGTTTAGGGGGAGAAGACTTAGAGGAATCTTCACAATTGATATCCTATGAAAAGCAAAATCTCTCTGAGTTCATTGAAAATCTTTTAGCTGCGGAGACATGTTTGCTGATTCAAGCTTGTGCTCAAATATGAGACACTCTTTATACATGTCCTCCCTGGCTTGGTACTCTTGATGTTCTTGCAGTTAGTTGAAGGAATACTCTTGTGTTATCTAACCTTGTTTTCTCAAGTTTATCCCTTCAGGTACAAATGCCAAGGAACCTCAAGGTAAGTATATGCATCTTGCAGAATGTGCATGATGGTGACTTGCTTGTAAATACTTGTTTGCAAGAAATCACCATGCACATATGCATTATCACTCACTTCCTTTCTCTTCTGCTCAGATGCATATAGCCAAGCTGCATGTAGCACATCTTGCTTATCTCTCTTGTGTGCTTGTGGTAGTCCAAAACCATAATCTATGAAAATCTTGCACACTTGTAGGGGGAGCCTGTGTACTACATGCTTGTCAAAGCTTTCATGATAACTCTATCTTTCTTTCAATAAGCTTTGATGTTTTGTTTAATATAAATTTTAGTGTGTTGCCATCAATTACCAAAAAGGGGGAGATTGAAAGCACATTTGCTCTCCGGGTGGTTTTGGTAATTAATGACAACATACTTTGTGGTTGGACTAATACTTTTATCAAGTATGTTTCAGGAAACCCAATCACATTGGTATGGCAAGATGACTGAAGAAGTGGACCCCTCAAATGCTAAGGCAAGCATTGGCAAAAGCTCAAGACTCCATTTTTGGTTTAGTGATCAAAGATCACATTGAGTCCATAGGAAAAGCCAATACTATTAAAAGGGGATGAGGTTGTGTTGATGATCTGGTTGCTCAAGTGCTTAGTGATTTAGCTCCTTCAACTATCAGCACCTTTCACTTCTATACACACCCATAAGTAATCTCGGACAAACCGATTCTTCCAACTCAGTCCCACCGAGATGAACCACTTCTGCCATATTCCAAACCCTAGAAAAATCGGTCACACCGAGTTTGAGATCGGTCTCACCGAAACTGAACTGCCAACCTTCTGTAACCATTTCACATCATATCGGAATATCCGAGTTTGCATTTTCGGTCTTACCGAAATGGCCAGGTTCTGTCTTGGGTCAAATCGGTCTCACCGAGATTGCATTATCGGTCTCACCGATTCTGGCATGTTCCTATCCTTTCTCAAATCGGTCCAACCGAGTTTTCTTTCTCGGTCTCACCGAAATCTCCAACGTTCATATCAGATGCACTTTCGGTCCCACCGAGATGGTATTTTCGGTCCCACCGAAAATCCCAACGTTCACTATATTTGAACTTTCGGTCTGACCGAGTTTTCACTTCGGTCTCACCGAGATTGGTCAAATGTGTGTGTAACGGTTGGATTTTGTGTGGAGGCTATATATACCCCTCCACCCCCTCTTCATTCGTGAGGAGAGCCATCAGAAAGTACCACCACTTCTACCATACACTTTCTGAGAAGTGAACCACCTACCCTTGTGTTGAGATCAAGCCATTCCATTCCTACCATATGAAACTTGATCTCTAGCCTTCCCAAGTTGCTTTCCACTCAAATCTTTCTTCCACCACAGCCATATCAGTGAGGAGAGTTGAGTGTTGGGGAGATTATCATCTGAAGCACAAGAGCAAGGAGTTCATCATCATCAACACCGTCTATTACCTTTTGGGGGGTGGTGCCTCCTAGATTGGTTAGGTGTCGCTTGGGAGCCTCCGTCTTCGAGATGTGGAGTTGAACCAAGAAGTTTGTAAGGGCAAGGAGATCGCCTACTTCGTGAAGATCTACCCCGAGTAAGGCTAGTCCTCCGTGGGCGTAGGCCGTGATGGAATGGACAAGGTTGCTTCTTCGTGGACCCTTCGTGGGTGGAGCCCTCCGTGGACTCGCGCAGCCGTTACCCTCCGTGGGTTGAAGTCTCCATCAACGTGGATGTACGATAGCACCACCTATCGGAACCACGACAAAAATCTCCGTGTCACCAAACTGCGTTTGATCTTCTCCACCTCTCTTTACTATATATGCAATTTACTTTCCGCTGCCCATACTCTAGAATTGCATGTGTAGTATGTTACTTGACTTGATCTTAATTGCAAAACTGCCTAAAAACTTTGCTCAACCAAAAGGCAGATTTTTATCTTGTCAAGTAGTCTAATCACCCCCCCCCCTCTAGACCTACTTCTTCGATCCTACAATTGGTATCAGAGCATTGGTATCCATTGCTTTGGTTTACACACCATTGGAGGAAGATGGACGTGTCTACGGATGGGAGTGTTAGCCATAGAGTGCCTGTTCTTGATGGAAGGTTCTATAACTCTTGGAGGGTTGAAATGCTTAGTACCTTTAAAATGTACAATTTGTGCAAATATGTTGAAACCCCATATGTGCCTCCTGTTGATCCTTTGCACCCTACCATGAATGAAGAGCTTGATTTGCTTCGTAACCTTAGAACTGTGAATCTTATCATTAGAGGGTTACCTGATGACTTGCTTAATCTTGTTACAAACTTTGAGTGTGCCTATGCTATGTGTAAATTCTTGGAAGAACTTTATCCGGACTACTCTTTGAGAAGCCTTGATGAAATTCTACACAAGACTATTGAATTTGATAAGTTGCACCCCAATGATCCTAACTTTGATAAATGCTTCTTTGAGCTTCGTGATCTTATGAAAAAGAAGGGTGATCCCAGTATTATCAATATTATCATTAGAAATGCTCTTGCATTGCATTCCGAAGATTATTGTTCCATTAACCAAACTAATGCAAATACTTATCAAATTGACCTAGGTGTTGATGATGAACAATCTATGGGTCAATATGATGATGAGCATGAGCATGATGATGATTACTCTGATTCGGACACCGAGCTAGACAAGGTCATGAAGAGTCTCAATCTTATGGCAAATATGAGAGACTACATGTCCGGCGGAAAAGAGTGGATTCTTGATAGTGGATGCACCGATCACATGACCGGAGACAAAGACATGTTTCGAGAGCTTGCAAAGAACGATGGTCCACGCAAGTATGTGACTTTTGGAGACAACTCCAAGGGTAAGGTACTTGGCCTTGGTAAGGTGGCCATATCTCATGATAGCTCTATTCAAAATGTCATGCTTGTAGAATCTCTTGGATACAATTTACTTTCCGTGTCTAGATTAGCTGACTTTGGATTCAATGTGCTATTCACCAAAGTAGATTGCCAAGTCTTTCGTCGTGATAATCAAAACATGGCCTTTACTGGTATCCGTAGAGGTGATCTATATATTGTTGATTTCACTAAGAAAGCCCAACCTAGAGCTTGTTTCATTGCTAAATCCTCTAAAGGTTGGTTGTGGCATAGAAGGCTAGGACATGTTGGTATGCGTAATTTAGACAAGCTTATCAAAGGTGATCATATTCTTGGTGTTAAAGATGTTTTCTTTGACAAAGATAGACTTTGTAGTGCTTGTCAAGCAGGAAAACAAGTTGGTGGAAGTCATCCCGTGAAAAACATCATGACCACTAGGAGACCGCTTGAGCTTCTTCATATGGATCTCTTCGGTCCCAATGCTTACAAAAGCCTTGGTGGTAACTCCTTTGGTCTAGTTATAGTTGATGATTATTCCAGATTTACGTGGGTATTTTTCCTTGATGATAAATCGCAGGTTCAGAAAATCTTCAAGACCTTTGCCAGAAAGGCCCAAAATCAATTTGAGGTGAAGATCAAGAAAGTTCGGAGTGACAATGGAACGGAGTTCAAGAACGCCAATGTAGACTCTTTTCTCGATGAGGAAGGGATTCTACATGAGTTCTCGGCTACGTACACTCCTCAACAAAATGGAGTTGTTGAGAGGAAGAACCGAACGCTCATAGAGATGGCAAGAACGATGCTTGATGAATACAAGACACCGAAACACTTTTGGGGAGAAGCAGTCGAGACAGCTTGTCATGCTATCAACAGGCTTTATCTTCATAAGCTTCTCGGCAAGACATCATACGAGCTTCTCACCGGTAACAAACC
This sequence comes from Secale cereale, assembly GCA_902687465.1. Classification (NCBI taxonomy): domain Eukaryota; kingdom Viridiplantae; phylum Streptophyta; class Magnoliopsida; order Poales; family Poaceae; genus Secale; species Secale cereale. The sequence continues at coordinate 20,149,445 of LR738715.1, read as the reverse complement.
CCAAGTGGGATACTTTCGTGTCTTTGGTTCAAAATGCTATATCCTTGATAAGCATCGTCGGTCTAAATTTGCTCCTAAATCTCATGAAGGCTTTCTTCTTGGTTATGGATCAAACTCCCACACCTACCGTGTCTACAATAATTTCACCCGAAAGGTTGAAGAAACGGTAGATGTGAAGTTTGATGAATCTAACGGCTCGCAAGTAGAGCAAATGCCTATTGATGTAGGAGACAAGGACCCATCTGAAGCTATCCAAGATTTATCTATTGGAAAGATCCGTCCCATGGAAGTGAAGGAGAGTATCTCATCTACATATGTGGAGCCACCTACCTCACGGCGAGATGAACCTCAAGGCAACATGGAGGCCTCCACTAGTGGAACTCACCAAGATGAGGAAATGCAACAAGAAGATCCACCACAACCTCCTTCTCCACCACCTCAAGACAACACCAACAACAATGAAGAAGAGGAAGATGAAGATGATGAGGAAGCTGAGCCACAACATCAACAAAAGCTATCACGAGTTCGAGCAAGAGTCAAGAAGAATCATCCCGTGGAACAAATGATGAACGACATCAACTCCGGGAAAATTACTCGCTCTAAAACTCGCTTAGCTAACTTTTGTGAGCATTACTCATTTATCTCTAGTATTGAACCTATGAAGGTAGAAGAAGCACTTAAAGACCCGGATTGGGTGAACGCTATGCACGAAGAACTACACAACTTCGAGAGGAACAAAGTATGGACTTTGGTAGAGAAGCCCCACGATGATCAAAACATCATTGGAACCAAATGGGTGTTTCGGAACAAGCAAGATGAAGATGGACAAGTCATCCGCAACAAGGCTCGTCTCGTAGCTCAAGGTTACACACAAGTCGAAGGTATGGACTATGGTGAGACCTATGCCCCCGTTGCTAGACTTGAGTCCATTCGCATTCTTCTTGCTTATGCCAATCACCATGATATTACTTTCTATCAAATGGACATCAAAAGTGCTTTCCTAAATGGTGAAATTGAGGAGGAAGTATTTGTAAAACAACCTCCCGGTTTTGTAAATCCCAAAAAGCCTAATCATGTCTACAAGTTGCACAAAGCTCTTTATGGTCTTAAACAAGCTCCTAGAGCTTGGTACAAATGCTTAACTAGCTTTCTTCTTGAAAAAGGCTTTGAGATTGGAAAGATAGACTCAACGCTGTTCACAAAAAGGGTTAATGGTGAACTATTTGTGTGCCAAATATATGTTGATGATATTATCTTTGGTTCAACTAACCCCCATTTTAGCAAGAAGTTTGGACAGCTTATGTCGGAGAAGTATGAGATGTCCATGATGTGTGAACTCAAATTCTTCCTTGGGTTGCAAATCAAGCAATCTAAGGAGGGTACCTTTGTCTCACAAACAAAGTACACCAAGGATCTCTTCAAGAAGTTCAACATGCAAGAAAGCAAAGGTATGAGTACCCCCATGCCTACTAGTGGACACAATGACTTGACAAAAGATGGAGAACCCGTTGATCAAAGGGTTTACCGTTCTATGATTGGTTCTCTACTATATCTTTGTGCTTCTCGTCCTGACATAATGTTGAGTGTATGCATGTGTGCGCGATATCAAGCAGCCCCTAAAGAATGTCATCTTAAAGCTGTTAAAAGGATAGTGAGATACTTGATACACACACCAAACTTTGGCATTTGGTATCCTAAGAGAGCCTCTTTCGATCTTGTTGGCTATTCCGACTCGGACTATGCCGGTGACAAGGTTGATAGAAAGTCAACTTCGGGTACATGTCAATTCCTTGGTCGATCCCTTGTATCTTGGTCCTCCAAGAAACAAAATTCGGTATCATTATCCACTGCCGAAGCAGAATATATTGCTGCTGGTTCGTGTTGTGCTCAATTGCTATGGATGGCACAAACGCTTAAAGATTATGGGATACATGTGAGACGTGTTCCCTTGCTTTGTGACAATGAGAGTGCAATCAAGATTGGACACAATCCTGTGCAACACTCTCGAACAAAGCATATTGAAGTTCGTCACCACTTTATTCGTGATCATATTGCCAAGGGTGATATTAATCTTAAGCATGTTCATACTGACAAACAACTTGCTGATATCTTTACAAAACCTCTTGATGAAAAGGTGTTTTGTCGCTTAAGGAGTGAGTTGAACATCATTGATGCTTCAAACTTGGAGTGATAACTCCTTTGATGCATGCAAGGCATGAGCTCTCTTGACTAATCCTTGGTATTTCTCTTATGATGATGATTATATGTCTTGGACACATTTGCCTCCTTGTATTGCATCTAACTACTTGCAGGTACTTGGATGATCTACATTCCACAAGATTACCACACACTCAAATCATGAGTAATCTTGTCATTGACCAAGTATCTAGCCCTTTGGGATGTTGAGTTCAAGGAACAAAATTCCACATATCCTTTTTGACATCTTATACATCTAGTATTTCACTCTTGTCATCTTGGATATTCTTGAGTATTTCCTTGCCTGCCTAACCCATGTAGGAAGATGAACTACACAAGTAGAAATGGCGCTCCAACTTCACATTCAATGAGCACCTACATCAAGCTTACCTACATGAGCAAAGCATCAACAAGCCCAAGGTATGTTCTTCACATCTTTAAGGAGCTTTACTCAAAGTCATGAGTACAAGCAACTTCATAAGATGTGATCACATCAAATGCTTAATCGAAAAATGGCAACCCCATTTTGAGCTTAAACGATGAGTATGACCTATGATCAAATGTCCTCATTTGACTCCTAAGTCAATATACTCAAACATAGGTGACTTTATCGCCGACCTTTATCTAGATGAAGTACATATGCTTTTGGAGTTTTTCTGTTTTCTCTTATGTTCTCTCATTGAGTTTTCTTTTATCAAAAAAAAAACTTCATCTAGGAATCTTTAGATTTCTTTCTTTTTATTTCTTTTCTTATATTTCCTTGTGAATATCCTTCTGGAAATCTTTTTACGGCTCTGATTAATTCCTTGAAAATCTTTTACAAATTCATTGCAATTTTTTTTTAAAACTTCCCTCGCAAAGTGAGCTGAATTATATCTGTATTTCCTTGGAATAAACTCGGCGTCACCGATTTGAAATTTTCGGTCTAACCGAAAAGGATTCGGAACCACCGATCCATATAATTCGGTGTCACCGATTTATTCTCCAGGACATCAACTTCTGCAGCTCCACTCAAATTTAAATCTTAACGGGGAGAAGACTCAAATTGGTTCTCTGAATGTTCTTATTTGCCCTGTTGTGATTCTTCAGGATCCCAATTCTTTCTTTCTTTCTCTCTTTCCATCTTTCCTGTCCTACCTAGTTTGCTGTCCTTTTCGGCACTTGATGTCAAAGGGGGAGAGAACTTAGGGGAAATAGGGGGAGTAGGGGAGAAGAGAAGACTTAAGGGAAGAAGAAAAGCAATCTTATCTTAAGGGGGAGAGAATCACATCAAAGCTTTGTCGTGTTTTACATTGGACATTACAATTGGCATCATTCTTTTGATTTTGCTTTCTTTTTCCTTCACACCCCTTGTTATCACAATTGGTATCTTATGAAATCTTTTAGCTTAAGGGGAGAAGACTTAGAGGAATCTTCACAATTGATATCCTATGAAAAGCAAAATCTCTCAGAGTTCATTGAAAATCTTTTAGTTTCGGAGACATGTTTGCTGATTCAAGCCTGTGCTCAAATATGAGACACTCTTTATACATGTCCTCCCTGGCTTGGTACTCTTGATGTTCTTGCAAGTTGGTTGAAGGAATACTCTTGTGTTATCTAACCTTGTTTTCCCAAGTTTATCCCTTCAGGTACAAGTGCTAAGGAACCTCAAGGTAAGTATATGCATCTTGCAGAATGTGCATGATGGTGACTTGCTTGTAAATACTTGTTTGCAAGAAATCACCATGCACATATGCATTATCACTCAATTCCTTTTCTTCTGCTCTGATGCATATAGCCAAGCTGCATGTAGCACATCTTGCTTATCTCTCTTGTGTGCTTGTGGTAGTCCAAAACCATAATCTATGAAAATCTTGCACACTTGTAGGGGGAGCCTGTGTACTACATGCTTGTCAAAGCTTTCATGATAATTCTGTCTTTCTTTCAATAAGCTTTGATGTCTTGTTTAGTATAATTTCAGTGTGTTGCCATCAATTACCAAAAAGGGGGAGATTGAAAGCACATTTGCTCTCCGGGTGGTTTTGGTAATTAATGACAACATACTTTGTGGTTGGACTAATACTTTTATCAAGTATGTTTCAGGAAACCCAATCACATTGGTATGGCAAGATGACTGAAGAAGTGGACCCCTCAAATGCTAAGGCAAGCATTGGCAAAAGCTCAAGACTCTATTTCTGGTTTAGTGATCAAAGATCACATTGAGTCCATAGGAAAGCCAATACTATTAAAAGGGGATGAGGTTGTGTTGATGATCTGGTTGCTCAAGTGCTTAGTGATTTAGCTCCTTCAACTATCAGCACCTTTCACTACCAAACACACTCATAAGTAATCTCGGACAAACCGATTCTTCCAACTCAGTCCCACCGAGATGAACCACTTCTGCCATATTCCAAACCCTAGAAAAATCGGTCCTACCGAGTTTGAGATCGGTCTCACCGAAACTGAACTGCCAACCTTCTGTAACCATTTCACATCATTTCGGAATAACCGAGTTTGTATTATCGGTCTCACCGAAATGGGCAAGCTTCTGTCTTGGCTCAAATCGGTCTCACCGATAATTCATTTTCGGTCTCACCGATTCTGGCATGTTCCTGCTCTTTCTCAAATCGGTCCAACCGAGTTTTCTTTCTCGGTCTCACCGAAAACTCCAACGTTCATATCAGATACACTTTCGGTCCCACCGAGATGGTATTTTCGGTCCCACCGAAAATCCCAACGTTCACTATATTTGAACTTTCGGTCTGACCGAGTTTTCACTTCGGTCTCACCGAGATTGGTCAAATGTGTGTGTAACGGTTGGATTTTGTGTGGAGGCTATATATACCCCTCCACCCCTCTTCATTCGTGAGGAGAGCCATCAGAAAGTACCACCACTTCTACCATACACTTTCTGAGAAGTGAACCACCTACCCTTGTGTTGAGATCAAGCCATTCCATTCCTACCATATGAAACTTGATCTCTAGCCTTCCCAAGTTGCTTTCCACTCAAATCTTTCTTCCACCACAGCCATATCAGTGAGGAGAGTTGAGTGTTGGGGAGATTATCATCTGAAGCACAAGAGCAAGGAGTTCATCATCATCAACACCGTCTATTACCTTTTGGGGGGTGGTGCCTCCTAGATTGGTTAGGTGTCGCTTGGGAGCCTCCGTCTTCGAGATGTGGAGTTGAACCAAGAAGTTTGTAAGGGCAAGGAGATCGCCTACTTCGTGAAGATCTACCCCGAGTAAGGCTAGTCCTCCGTGGGCGTAGGCCGTGATGGAATGGACAAGGTTGCTTCTTCGTGGACCCTTCGTGGGTGGAGCCCTCCGTGGACTCGCGCAGCCGTTACCCTCCGTGGGTTGAAGTCTCCATCAACGTGGATGTACGATAGCACCACCTATCGGAACCACGACAAAAATCTCCGTGTCACCAAACTGCGTTTGATCTTCTCCACCTCTCTTTACTATATATGCAATTTACTTTCCGCTGCCCATACTCTAGAATTGCATGTGTAGTATGTTACTTGACTTGATCTTAATTGCAAAACTGCCTAAAAACTTTGCTCAACCAAAAGGCAGATTTTTATCTTGTCAAGTAGTCTAATCACCCCCCCCTCTAGACCTACTTCTTCGATCCCACTTGTTATGAAATGCCATCTTGTTGAGCTCGTTGCAATCGTTGTGTTCACCTCTATGATGCATGCTTGTGTGTTTCGGGATCACCTTCATGTGTACTTTGATGAGGTGCTTACCCTTTGCCATGTTTTGTTTCGAGGTGACTTAAACATGCTCTTTTATATGCCATGATGATATTGCTGTTTTAGGACTTAGTGATTTTTTCACTAAGTCTGAAATCTGTAACGTTCCGATGCCATGTTCGTGTGATGTTCTAGGACAAAGCATGATGGTTTTGGAGTGGATTTTGATTGTTCCTTGTAGTATATATTGTTGTCTTTCCATCCATGTCCTCACATGTCCATTTAAGTGGCTGTAGCATGTTTATCTTTTGCTCTAAAGTTTCAATAAAATTCTGCTGCCAGAATTTTATTGTCAAGTTCAATATGTCCAAGATCATTGCTATTGATCCGTGGCTCCGTTGGGGTGCACCTTTGGACTTAGTTGCTGTACTATATGTCTAGTTTGTGTTCATGTCCTTTGCCATGATTTTTGGGTGCTGTAGCTTAATTATTTTGAGCTCCGAAGTTGCTATGTTGCTGTAATTTTCAGCTTTCGCTCAAATCTTGTTTCGGGCATAACTTTTAGCCCGTAACTCCGATTTCAGCGAATCTTATATCAAACTTGATTGTTTTTCTGTGTAGATTAATAATATCAGATTGTTATCATGTTTTGAGGTGATTTGCTTGAGTGATATTTTCCGTGCTCCGTGTGCATCCTTAGTGCATCCATCATGCATTCATCTTTTCCGAGTGCGCATTGCATCTTGTTGATTGGTGCTTGGTGTGATTGTTTTGTTTAGAGCCGGGAGCTGAGACCGAGTACGAGGTTGAGCACGAGGTTTCCAACGAGGTTGAGCACGAGGACCCTTCTTACGATCCGAACGACTTCTCTTCAGGCAAGATGACCGAACCCCGATAACATTACTATCTTTGCCTATTGCTAGTAGTCTCGATCTATAGTTTTGCCTAGATGCCCATGATCTTCTTGTCAGCCTCCTACTTGTAGCCAATTGCCATGTTTAACCAACCTACCTATGCAAACCGTTGCTTGGCTAAGTACGCATCACTCAGCCCTTCTTATAGCGTTGCTAGTTGCAGGTGAAGATCGAAGATGCTTGCTTCATGTTGAAGTTTGGTTGGGTTATATCACACTATATAAATGCTTTAAATGAAATCATCTATATATTGGCAAGGGTGGAAGGCTAAGCCTTTTGCTTGGTGATTTGTTCCACTCATGCCGTTAGGATCCGTATAAGCCGGTATTATGTTCCTTGATTATGTGTTCCTAACACGGTTGGGGTGTATGGGACCCCCTCGATAAACCGCTAAGTGCTAAGTCTTTTCCAGCAAGTCCCAACATTGGTACTATTTGCCTAATAACAAACTAAACTTGCATAGGGAGTTATAAACCCTTTTTCTTAATCAACAACCCCGAGCCAGTGCTCCACATGAGTGTTGGTCCGAAACGGGGAGCCTGCGGGGCCACCTCGAGGAAACTCAAGGTCTGGTAAAAACCCGTAGCTTCACCCATCCGGTCGTGTCCTGAGACTTAGATACGCGCGGCTACTATCAGGGTGTCGACACGCCGGGAGGATTTGCTGGATTAGCCTTACCTTAGCTCGGTATATCTTGAGCACGGGATTCCGAGGATACTCGGGTCTTCCCACTTTGGAGTTGCGACTCCGCGGATCGTGGGCTTGTAATGGGTCAAGTTGGAACACCCCTGCAGGGTTTGAACTTTCGAAAGCCGTGCCCGCGGTTATGTGGCAGATGGGAGCTTGTTAATTCCGGTTGTAGAAAACTTGACACAATGATACTAATACACTACCAGCGTGTGTTCCGTGATCGTCAATTTCCGAATAGGGATTCGGGAGTTGAACACGGAGGGGTTATGATTGGTGAGCTTGTAGCTAGGATCACATCGTGATCACTTCTCGTCGAGGCCTTCTCTTCTCGCTCTCACTTACGTAAGCTAGATGCTAGTTGCTGCTGCAGACACTTATTCCTTTCTTCAGCCTTTTCCTCACCCAAAGGCTTAAATAGTTCTGCTACCCGGGAACGGGATTGCTGAGTCCTCTGTGGCTCACAGTTACTTCACACACCAGATGCAGGTCCAGCTGTGAGCTATCCAGGTGATGGCACCGAGCTGGATTGGGAGTACGACGAGGAGCGTAGTCGGTACTATGTGCGCTACCCGGACGATCAGTAGTGGAGTCTCTTACTAGGATTCGATCCGCCTGTGGTTTATTTATCTGAGTTCGGTACTTTGACTTTTGGCTTTTGCCCTTAGAGGGTTGTGATGTTCTTAATGTATGATGTTTGAGACTTGTACTGTAATTCTGTGACGTGGCGAGTGTAAGCCAACTATTTTTCAGTTTACTATCCCCTCTTTTACATGAGTTGTGCAAAGATTACCGAACTTGAGATCATTCTAGGATGGATTTATGCCTTTAAGTCGTGCCTCGACACGTAGGAGGTATAACTCCATCCTGGGCATTACATCTGACAAGTGTATTAGGTGTGTTGGGGACACAAGAGACTTCCTGTATTTTAGTTGCAGGGTTGCTTGAGAGAGACCATCTTCATCTCTACTTCCCTGAGTTTGATAAACCTTAGGTCATCCACTTGAGGGAAATTGCTGCTGTCCTACAAACCTCTGCGCTTGGAGGCCCAACATAGTCTACAAGAGTAGAAGCGTGTGTAGACATCAAGCTATTTCTGGCGCCGTTGCCGGGGAGGTGAGTGCTTGAAGGTATATCTTTAGATCTTGCAATTAAATCTTTTTGTTTCTTGTTTTTATTTTCACTAGTTTTGCTTAATGGAAAACAACAAAAATATGAGAGAGCTTTATAAGCTCTACCTTGAACTTGGACATGATGTGTTCAAAGAGAAAATTAAAAAACCTTTGGAACTTTATTATTTGCATAACAATCATGATGGTGGTGATGTTATTAGTATGTTTTTATTTAATATCAATATTGCTAATGACATGGAAAGCTCTAAGCTTGGGGATGACACGTTTGATGAACATGATATTTTTAGTCCCCCAACTTTTGAGGAGAAAATTTACTTTGATGATACTATGCCTCCTATATATGATGATTACAATGATGAATATGATATTTTCAGTCCACCTACTATTGAGGATAAAATTTATTATGATTATGATATGCCTCCTAAATACGATGATTACCATGATGGTTATGATAGTCTTACTCTCACTATTCCTAATAAGAAAGATTTTGCTTATATGAAGAGTAATGACACTTTTATGCTTTTGGATCATGGAAATAATGCCTTATGTGATATTTATATTGTTGAGTTCATCCATGATACCACTGAAATTTATAATGAGAGAGAGAGACATGGTTCTAAATATCTTAATAATAAGAAGTTTCCTCTTTTTATGGTCAATATTTTGAAGTTATGCTTGTTTTGCCTTCCTATGCTTATTGCTTTGTGCGTCAATGAATTATTCTATTGCAATATTCCTATGCATAGGAAGCATGTTAGGCTTAAATGTGTTTGGTATTTTCTTCTTGATACTCTCTTTTGTTCTTCAACTCTTATTCCTACGAGAGCATCATTAAAGTCTTATGCCTAGCTTAAAGGCATAAAAGAAAGCGCTTTTGGGAGGCAGCCCACAATCAATAAAATTTTATTTTGATTTTGTTGTGTCTTGATGTTATTACTACAGTAGCATCATCATTGTATCTTTACTTTTCAGCTTTGTGCCAAGTGTAGCCTCTGATTGCAAGAAAGTTCAAAAGTTGTGACGTGCTGTCCAGGAAACAGATTCTGTCCATGGACAGAAAAATTCGTATAAAATCACCTGATCATCTTTTTGGTCTGAATTTTTTGACAGCGTGCTCTATACAATTGGCTTTCGGGCATCTGTTTTGAGTTTTTTGATTTGAGTTGCAGAAGTGCCCCGAAACAATCATTTACTACTTGCTGGTCTGTTTTTCACAGATTCTGTCCTGTTTTGCCTTTCCTTCATTTTGCAAACCTTGAGCTTGCTTTTTCTTTGCAAAAACCTTTTGGAAATCTTGAGAAACAGTAGACCTTCAAGAATATCCTTATTTCCAGCAAGGAAAAATTATTTTATTAAGGGTACTAACCTCGCTAATCAGATTATGATGAGTTATGTATGAAGGGAGTTTTCAAGTGTGCGAGGGAAGATGATAAAAAGATTCAGGAGTGTCAAACGCTCAAGCTTGGGGATGCCCCCATGCACCCCCAAGAAATATTCAAGAAGACTCAAGCGTCTAAGCTTGGGGATGCCCCCGTGCATCCCCTTCTCCATCAACAATTATCAGTTCGTCTTTCGTTCCACTATATTTTTATCACTTCATGTGTTATGTGCTATGCTTGGAGCGTCTTGCTTTTTGTTTCCTTTTTAGTTTTCTTTAGCTTTGCTTGCTGTTCATAACGAGTTGGAACCCAGCTTTCTTTGTGTGGGAGAGAGACCCGCTCCACTTCAACCTAGAACATAACATAGAATTTTCATGTCTATCTTTGCTGTGTGTGTTCTTTGTCTTTCAATAGCTACTATCATGTTCAGCTCTTAGTTTTCATGCTTATCTTTTTAAAGAGCTTTTGTTTAGTTGGTCGCTGGAACTCTTTTTAGTATCATGCTTATCTTGTTAAGAGAGTTGGCTTCTGTTGCACTGGTTGATATGTCTATGATAAAAATGCTATGTGCATAATGGTGCTTAGTAGTTCATGTTTTCTTATGGTTAGTCTCAAATAGCTGGGGGGTTCTCAATGTGTTATTGGAGTACCAACATGATTTGTTTGCCTATGATGTGGTATGGTTTAGTGGTATCTTCCCCCAAGAATTTATTTTGATTGACTTGGCGTATGCTCACGCATATTTAAGACTGTAAAGAAAGTCTATCAAGCCTTGATGATCTTTAATTTCTGAGTAGCGATATAACTTCCATGCCTGATTCAATGTTGCTTTGTCGCTCTGCATGATTATGACCGTCATTGCTCTTTTAGTTGGTCGCTCTCAGTCTTTTGCTAACCTTCGCCTGTACTAAGCGGACTGACTGCTTGTGCATCCAAAATCCTTTAAACCAGTTATGCCATATGAGTCCACCATACCTTCCTATACATGGTATTTACCTGCCATTCCTAACGAAGACTTTCATGTACCATCTCGAAATTATTCAAAAAAAGCATTTCTCTTTTGTGCCTCTGTTTTAGCTCATGAGGAAGTAGTAGTTAATTCATAATCTTTTTAAGTTGGACAAGCTTCACCCCGGGATTGCATGTCTAATGTGCAAACCCATAATACGAAAAGAACTGGCATAGAGTGCGCCCGGCTCATTAAAAAATTATACAACAAACAAACCCTCCTTCACGCTTTGTTCATGAGAAATCAGAAAACTTTGGCAGTGATAAACAAAGGAGATTTAGAGGATGTGATCGTCCTCATTCGGGAGCCGTTCCTCGAAACTTGTCCAGCTCAAGAAGTTATTGAGTTATCTGCTAGCATTCGTTGACGAAATATGCATATTCTAAAAAAATAATTATTACCTCTGTTTTTAAAACCAAGAGCTCTGGTACATGTTTTGTCTTTGTTTCCGACCACGGGTTTTCAACCTTGCCAACAAAAGCCACGGTTCGAGATTCTCCACCTTCTTTAAAGCACCAACTATTTAGAGCGTGATTGTCATTCTGAGTGTAATGTGCATTGTCCCAAAGTACCATTGTCTTTTGCATGATTATGATATCGTTTATTCTGAAATCATTGTATCTAGTCGTCACTTAAACCTTGGAGGTGCCCCTGCATTTATGTTTTACTTCACTAAAGGGGGCAAGCGAGATATCACTTTGTCATATTTGCACACCATGCTCACTACAAATCTATTGAGTGTTTCAGTATCATATTGTAAAACTTTCAGCTCTTTGTGATTTTCTCATGAGGCAACTTAATTACTACAGATTCATTATCTCAGTAAGCACTTGTCATGTGACTGTGAAAAGTTCTTATATGGTTAATAGCATGTCACCACAGAAATTATGCTTGTTATCATTTACCTACTCGAGGACGAGCAGGAATTAAGCTCGGGATGTTGATACGTCCAAAACGTATCTATAATTTCTGCTTGCTCCATGCCCTTTTTGTGTGATATTGCTATGATATTTATGCACTTACATACACTTTTTGATCATATTTGGACTAACCTACTAATGGTTGCAAAAGTGCACAATGTTCTTGTTTTACACTTTATTGTGTAGGAATTACTTGGAAATTGACAAAAACGCAAAAGGAGTCGTATTGGAGTAGGACTCTGACTTTTCTGAAATCTGTCTAAGAACGTTTTTTAAAGATGGTCACGTTCCGGCCCGAAGACGATGTCAAACGGAAAAAGTCTAGTTGCGAAAGTTGTGGGGAATTTCGAGGCGATGCTTCTGGATATAAAATTCGTAAAATCGGAGTCCGGACGGCCGAGTAAAGCCCGTTTTACTGAGGCCCAAAATCTGATGACGGGAATCCGAGAGTCTATATAAAGAGAGGAAACCTAGGTCACCAAGGGCCACGAATTTTCCTCCTCCCGAGCCGCCGTCTTGGAGGGGAGGACCAGCACCATTGCCGCACCATCTACAAGGAAGAAGGGGGGCCAAGGAGCCGCCGCCTCCGTGGCTGCCGCCGGCCGTCTCCTCCTCGCGGGGCTGCACCTCTCCATCAACACCATCATCAACCTCCTCCTCACCATGTCCATGTGTGAGTAGTCTTCTCCGGGGCCGAGGGCTCGTACGTGTAGCTATGTGGTTATCTCTCTCTCCCATGATGTGATCTTCGTTGTGATCATAGGCTATGTTAATCTAGGGTGATCCCATGATATTTCCCCTTCCTCTATGTATTGGATTCATGTACTCACTTGTCTTTATCTAGTATAATCCCCGAGACCAAGGTGACAGCGGTCTATTGGACATGGATTAGAAAAATATTTTCATGAGTGATTTCCTCTCTTATGTGTTGATTGAAGATTGAGAGTCTCTTGGTGCTTGTCTTTGACTATCCTTTAGATAAGTTGTGGTGATTGTGGGACTCTCTTTGGATGGCCGCGGTGACATTGGGAAATCCTTAGATTGAGAACTACGAACTTTGAGGTGTGCTTTTGTAGCCCTACATAATTCTCGTCCTCTCTTGACCACGAAGGAATGACCTCCGGGTGCGTCCCCCTTGCATGTTTTATGGGAAATATCATGTGATTCGATTATGTTAATGTTGTTGGGAGTTGCCACTAGTGAAAGTATGATCCCTAGGCCTTGTTTCCACCATTGCAATACCATTTGTGCTCACGTTTACCACTTGTTTGCTTGCTGCACTTTTTATTACAGATTTATATTACTTTGTTTTGCCATCCATATCACTTGCCATTTAACATCTCTTCGCCGAACTTGTGCACCTATACATCTGACAAGTGTATTAGGTGTGTTGGGGACACAAGAGACTTCTTGTATTTTTAGTTGCAGGGTTGCTTGAGAGAGACCATCTTCAACCTCTACTTCCATGAGTTCGATGAACCTTAGGTCATCCACTTGAGGGAAATTGCTGCTGTCCTACAAACCTCTGCGTTTGAAGGCCCAACATAGTCTAGAAGAGTAGAAGCGTGTGTAGACATCAATTGTCGATGCATTACAGAAGCAATATTTGACTGACTAAAACCGGCGAGTTTATTACGTATCTACAAGGATGAAGAAACAAGTTTCTACCGAAAGCTAAGGTAAAACAGATCTGAGCAGTAAGAAAAAAGAAAAATTATACAGGTTTATTACAGGAAGAACTACAAGGATCCTATACAGAGCGGACAAATCTAAAGGTTGAATCTAAAGGACGAGATCTAAGCAGAAACAGGTTTCAAAAACAAATCTAAAGGATTGAAACTACTACGAGCCTGACGTCTAGGACGAACAGGTGAAGCTTTCTCTAGGTTCAATGGCGGAGGCGTAAGAAGAACCCTAAAGCTACAGATCTACAGCAAAGGAGAAAGGTTACCTGAGGCAGCAGGGGACGGCGGCGGAGTTATCTGGTCACGTTCAGGTTGATGCGGCGGCCGGACTTGCTGGCGACGGCGAGCTTGACGGACGACGGCGGAGGCTTGAGCTCGGGCGACGGAGGAAGAAGAACGAACAGAAGGAGATGAGGAAGAGAGGCGGCAGTATTTATAAAGGGGCAGAGACGAAACGGCACGCGCGAGATTTGAGGAAGCAAGAGATTGGATAAAGATTCCCTGTCGCCTCGATTCTCGGGATGTCCTTTAACAAAGGTGATAGACAGCTGCGCGCGTTAAATACGGAAGTGATGTCATGGTCAAATTAAGTGATTTTCAAGGATGACGTCATGACCGGTTTAGAAAAATGAGAAGACACGAGAAAAGAAGATCATGCAAGACTGAGAAGATTGATGTGAACAAGTTCAAATCATTCTGCGGCCTAATGTCAGGGATATTACTAGCAGGTATAAACCGGCTAGTGTAAACTGGATTACGGTAATTTAGTTGTATAATTGTAATACCCAGTAGAGGTTATGGCCCATGAAGGCTTAGGGCCCATGTGTAGAGTTACGATTTTGTAAACCGCCCGATCATGTAACTTGAGAGACAAGGAAGAAAGAGCAGAGACCGAGGCGGACACAAGTATGAGCCGGCCTCGGGACTCTGTAAACCGTACCGGGCGTCGCCTCTATATAAAGGGACGACCCGGCGGCGGTTCAAGGACAAGAAACAACCCGTCGAGACACAGGCAAGCGATCCGCTCCCTGTTCATCGACGCCCAAGGAATACCAAACCAAACTAGACATAGGCTTTTACCTCCTCGAAGGGGCCGAACTAGTATAAACCTTCTGTGTCCTTTGTGTGCTTTTAACCCATTCAAGCTAACCCGTGCGATGGTTTCTCAACTAAGTCTGTTAAACCGGACATCTGACGTGTTAATTCCACGACACCTAGCGAGCGCTCACGAGGTTAACGAGCTTTAAACGAACCGAGCCGAACAGGTTTTTTTACTCGTTAATCTTAACGAGCTTAACGAGCCGAGCCTTAATGAGCACGAGCTTAACGAGCCGAGTAGCTCGTTAATCCACCCCTACTCCAATACATGGACGGGACCAGCTTCTATGAACTATGTGTCAGCGTCTGCCAGCTTGCCAACTCTATGCGTAAGGCCAAGGCACTCTATCTAACGCTCACTACTAGGGAAAACCTTATACACAGAACTTTAGTATTAGCGCTGGTTAAAATGCAGTGCTACTGGTACTTACCAGTAGCGCGCGATTGAATCGCACTACAGATTCGGTTGTAGCAGTAGCGCCTCTTTGTGGAAAAGCGTTGCTACTAAAATTCCCACTACTAAGCCGGTAGGCTACGAATAGTAGCAGCGATCTTTGGGAAACCGTGCTACCGCTATGTTTATTGTAGCAGTGCGTTTTCCTAAAAAAGCGCTGATGCTAATGAAAATAAAATAAAATGAAAAACAAATAGAAAAGTAAATGAAAAAAAAGAATAGAAAAAGGAGGAAGGAAAAAATAAAATGTAAAGAAAAATAAAAATAAAGGAGAAGGGCATAGCAGTAGCAGTAGATAATATAGCAGCAGCGCGCGTTTTAGACCCCCGCTATAGAAAAGGAAAAGGCTATAAGCAAAGAAAAGGAAAATAAATAGCTATAGCAGTAGCGCGTTTTGTAAAAAGCGCTATAGCTAACTTAGTTATAGCGTTTTTTCCTACCAGCGCTACCGCTACGTTTGACTTAACTCCCGCGCGGTTACCCTCCCCGCGGCCGCCATTTCTCCCCCAAATCAGTTGCCCTACTTCACCGCCGTCTCTCCACTTCGCCATCACCCCACTTCGCCGTCGTCTCCTGCCAACGTCGACGCCCCCGGAGCCACCAGAGCCGCGCGCCGTCGACGCCACCGGAGCCGCCTCCAACACCATCAGAGCCGTGCCGCCCCATCAACGCTACTGGAGCCTCCCTCTCCGCCTCCGGAGCCACCCTCGACGCCCCTGCCTTCCTCGCCAGATGATGGGCCTCGAACCCCTCGTTGGTTACCCCAAGTGGAAGGTGTAAGATGCAGTATTGTAGAAGTGTTTTCCCTTAGCAAAGATGCCAAGGATCGAATCCCCAGAGACTCCTAGGTTCAACAAGTAGGTGTCAACTGCTACGGCGCCAGATAGTAGCAATCAACGTGGACCTGCACATAGATACAAATAACTTTGCTCCCAACGAGTACAGAGATGTTGTCAATCCCTCCGGCCTTGTAGTTCACAAAGGATTAAAAGCAATGATAGTAGTGATAGATAGTGTTTTGCAATAGTAAGTAAAAGCAAAAAGTAAATAGCGGGTGTGATCAATGATGGTAATAAGGACCGGAGTCTCATGATGTTCACTAGTGATGTCTCTCTCCCAAAAGACGATAAAACAGCTATGTGAGGTAAACAAATTACAGTTGGGCAATTGACAGGACCACGAACGCAAACCAATGCTGACTACATTGCAAGAAAGGTTGAGGTTCAAAGCATGGGCGGTACGCCAAAGTAAGTAGACTGAAATCCATCAATGCCTACTACTAATCATCCACCTTGAGATATATATCCAGAACATCTCGCTGGTATTAAGTTGCGAGTCCCACCCATAGTGTAAACTCAAAGCAACAGACAACTGCATTAAAAGAACTTTGCGTAAAGTAAACAATCCTTGCACCCGCGGGCACAACACTACTAGAAAAAGCCCTATTAGTGGCGCACCTGTTTTCGTTAGTAATGGCGCACTATAGGTGCGCCACTATTAACACGCCACTAGTAACAGATAGTAATGGCGCACCTCTGGTGCGCCATTAGTAATCCAGATAGTAATGGCGCACCTCTGGTGCGCCACTACTAACCCTTAGGTGCTCCACTGGTATTCCCTCTAGGTGCGCCACTAATAGCCTTATAGGTGCGCCACTAGTCATAAAGGAAGGTGCGCCACTAATAAGGTCTGAAATGCGCCACTAGTAATGTATTTGGAAAACAAAAAAAATTCAAATTTACAGAAAACAACCTATAAGGAAAAATAATTTAAAAACAAAAAATGAAATAGAATCATAATTTTTATTATAGTAAGAATATTACAATGTCTTTACAAGTATCCAATAAAAGGAAAATTACAAGGAAATAAAAGAAAATCCTAAAACCAATCTTCTAGTAATATTTTCTTCTTTTTCTTCACTTTATCCCTGCAAAGTGTAACAAAATAAACAAAAAGACAAACAAACTATTTATAACCGATGAAAGTTGGAAGTGGATATGCTTTAACAGAAGGCTAGTACATTAAAATACATACAAATTATAGGTTGCCAATATTATGCAGCATAACATACACATTGTTTCTTCTTCCAATGCATAAGATGTTATACCAATCTAGTTTTATCCAAAAAATATAAAAAAGCTCATTAGGATAGCAGTAGTAAAAGAACAGTTTCATCTAATTTAAATTAAGAGAAAAGGTTCTTTTAATTTAAATTAAAAGAACAGTTTCAGTTAATTTAAATTAAAAGAAAAGGTTCTTTTAATTTAAATGAAAAGAATAGTTTTAGTTAATTTAAATTAAAAGAACAGTTTCAGTTAATTTAAATTAAAAGAAAAAGGTTCATCTAATTTAAATTAAAAGAAAAGGTTCATCTAATTTAAATTAAAAGGTATGGAAGGTATAGATTCATCAGCCATTCAGAGTAGATAATAGCATCACCGGCAATAGTTAATATGGTCCGGATCAAGTCTCAAGCATATTACAGTATTGTTCTCACCTATGCTCACCTGAAACTTGCTACCATAAAGTAGAGCATCTGAGTGCTTAGCTAATCAAGTCAAGATGAAGTCACAAGCCTGCAACAGCTGATCAAGTGTTGCCATCTAGATACATGATGCTGCGAGAAAGCACACAAAAAATGGGTATCCATCATTCATCTTATCTAGAGAAAATAATATACCAGTACAAAGGAAAGCAAAATACTAAAGTACCAAACAGCGAAAGTGTTGATGAATGTACCAAACAGCGAAACTGTTATCTTGTTCTTCTGAATTAAAAGCAAATATTAAGTACCAAACATCCTCAAAATGCAATGGCTCAGTTTTTATATAACAGTTTCTTCAGTCATGAATTCTCAAAATGCAATGGCTACTGACTGGTCGTTCACGTGGAGAACAAGTACGGTTTGATGCATCTTTTCTGAAAAAACTTTCCTGTTCCTATGAACAAAAAAGACTGCAAAAACTAAAGAAAGCCTTCAAGAAAAATCAGGCATATCAAGTATATGCTCCTGTTCCTGAGCCAACGATTAAGCTAGTGCAGATTAAGAGCCTCTGGAACTTCTAGAGGATAATAAAGCTACAACTTTTATTCTCCTAATTATGTCCTTTTCCGACTAATCACCAGCCAGCGAGCTCGAATACGAAGGCGACGTTCGTGGAAATTTATCTAATCGCGACAGCATCACAAGTAAGCTACAGAAAGGCGAAGGAAGGGGAGGGGCATACCATGGCCGTCTAGGTTCTGCAGCCCGTTGTGAGGGGGGTCAGAGATGCTGCGGCAGCCTCCTAGCTCACCATCGTCTAGGACCACCATAGTTGCAACCTCCAAATCTTCTGTTACAAGTATAGCTTCACCTGTCTGCGATTACAAAAGTAATAATTTTTATGGGTCGCTCCAGTCAATCAGTCAGCAGGAGAAAGAATGCAATTACAAAAGTAAACCCTGAAATTAATTAATAATCCTCAGGCCAAGCAGCAACAAAAGTTTGCACACGGGGAAGGAAACATGCATCAACATTATAGCTACACACAGACTGATTCTGGAGTATGGTGCTACAAGACACACAAGCACTGAAAACAAAAGGTTTAGAGCAAGATTGCTTTTGCTTTACACACGGAGAGACACAAGGACTCCATTCGTTCCTCACATGCAGGCTAGGCGGGAGGATTAAATTGCTGCTGCTGTTATCTTCAAACTCACACCCCACCTGTGCTTGCTGCTAGTGAGATTTAATCACACTGCATCTGCATATATATGCTCAACCAAACTTGGAGGCCAGTTCAAGTTGCGGTAGGAAATAATCCAGTACCAGCAAGAACTGCATGCCGGCCTCCTGACTAATCCGTGATGATATTCGCAAATTTATCCTCCGTCAGTAACACTAACCGGCACATCAGCAAGCTATAGTCTTGGGAGGAGGGGAAAGGAAGGAGAAGGTGTACCTTGGGTGTCCAGCTCCTGCAGCCCGACGGGAGGGAGATGCTGCAGGTGTCGCCGGCGTCGAGGGCCACCGCCGCAGCAAGCTCCCCCATGTGCCGCGCCCCACCGAGAGCAGGGGGTGAATCCCGATGCGGCCGGCTAGGGTTCGTCGCCGGCCTCCATCGGGATGCTGCAGCTGCCGTAGGAGGGGGCGGGGAGGGGTGGGTCACCTGGTCGCGGATGGTGCCCTCGGCGCGCTCGATGGCGCGGATGACGTCGAGGAGGTTGCCGTCCCCTCCCGCGGCGGGGACGGAGGCGGGGGCGGGGGCGGGGTCGTCGGCGGAGGAGACCGAGGCCGCGGCGAGCCTCCCGGCGAGGTGGTCCATGGGGGCGGCCGAGCGCGTGGAGGGAGGGAGGGAGCGGAGAGGAGGTGGAGAGGCCGCCGGCGGCGAGGCTTGGGAAGGGTGAGGTGGTGGGTGGTTGGCGGCGGCGGCGATGCGGGAGACGAGGGGAGGGATGGGATTGGGGTGGGTGGGAGACGAGCCGTGGGTGGGAATAGGTAATTAGGAGGGGCGCTAGCAATGGCGCACTGGGAGGGGTGCGCCATACAAACATATATCAATGGCGCATCGTGGGTGCGTGCGCCATTACTAGTTAAAACTAGTAATGGCGCACCACACCCACGGTGCGCCACTGGTAAGTCTGGGGGGGAGGGGTGCGCCATGAGAAACTTAGCAGTGGCGCACTACACATCAGGTGCGCCATTAGTAATATAAACATTAGTGGCGCACCCATGTGTGGTGCGCCACTGCTATTTAGCAGTGGCGCACCACATACATAGTGCGCCACTAATGTCTATATTAGCTATAGCCCTTTTTCTAGTAGTGCAAGCACCGTTGTTTTCCCCCTTGTGGCAACAGCACATCCCCTAGACTCATGTTTCTGTCACTCAAGCTAGTCATCGAGGGGCACGAACCCACAATCAAGCATAACGTTCCCTCTTGGAGTCACTACCTACTACTCGGCCAAAGCAATAAATAACAACGGAGAACATGCAAGAATTACTTATGAACATAAATATAAAAGAGGTGAATCAAATATATTACTCAAGATCAATCTGAACATAATCTCATAATCCATCGGATCCCAGCAAACTCAACATAGCAACAGCATAAGGATTACATAGGTGCCTCGATCATGTACGGCAGCTCACAAGGACTAATTAGTGAAGCACAAGAACGGGAGGAGAACATCACATAGCTACTGGTCATGGACTCATGGTCCAAGGGAGACTACTCACGAGTCATCCGGGAGGCGTCCATGGTGGTGGAGAAGCTCCCGGTGGTGATCCTCCCCTCCGGCAGTGTGCCGGGAAGAGTTCTCCTGGTGCTCCCGATCTTGGAAGCGGCAGCGGCGGCGGAATAGAGATGGGATCACGAAAAGAGTTTTTTCTCTGAGGGTTTCGGAGGACCCTCTAAATATATGCCAAAGGGGGGGCGCCGCCAGGGCGCCTGGAGCCCTGGTGCCCCCCCCCCCCCGGCTGTCCTTCGGACGCAGGGTTGTTTCCGGAACGCTGATTTTTTATATAATTTTTCTGGATTTTTTCCTGGCAGTTCTCGTAACGTGAAAAGCTGAAATACTAAAACAGCCGAAAATAGAAACTGGCACTGGGTGCACTGGATTAGTAAGTTAGTCCAAATATGATCAAAAGTGTATGGAAGTGTATGAATATCATAGCAATATCACCCAAAAGTGGCATGGAGCAAGCAGAAATTATAGATACGTTTTGGACGTATGAACATCCCCAAGCTTAATTCCTGCTCGTCCTCGAGTAGGTAAATGATAACAAGAATAATTTCTGTGGTGACATGCTATTAACCATATCGGACTTTTTCATAGTCATATGACAAAAGCTTACTGAGACAATGATTCTATAGTAATTGAGTTGCCTCATGAGAAAATCACAAATGACTGAAAGTTTTACAACATGAAACTGAAACATCAAATAGATTTGCAATGAACATGATGTGCAAACATGATAAAGTGATATCTAGCATGCCCCCTTTAGTGATGCAAAACATAAATGCAGGGGCACCTTCAAGGTTTAAGTGATGACTAGATACAATGATTTCAGAATAAACGATATCACAATCATGCAAAAGACAATGCTACTTTGGGACAATGCACATTACACTCAGAATGACAATCATGCTCTCGGTAGTTGGTGCTTTAACATGAAAGTAAAAGAATGGTTATGTGCTAGAGTTTTTTTTATTTTGAAAACATGGAAGCAATTTTGTCAACGGTAGTAGTACTTCATATGTGTCATGCATAAGACATCCTATAAGTTGCAACCCTCATGCATCGAATATCAATAGTGCTCGCACCTTGTCCTAATTATCTCGGATTTCCATGGGTTATCATTGCATCACATATGTTTCAACCAAGTGTCACAAAGGGGTACCTCTATGCCACCTGTACAAAGGTCCAAGGAGATAAATCGCATTTTATTTCTCGTTTTTGATAGATCTCAACTTGAGGACATCCATACCGGGACAACATAGAAAATAGATGATGGACTCCTCTTTAATGCATAAGCATGTTCTCATAAGAGATTGAGGATCAACGTCCAAGCTAAAACTTCCACCATGATACATGGCTTTGGTTGGCGGCCCAATGTTCTTCTCTAACAATATGCATATTCATTCAACCCACGGCAAATCACCCTTACTTCAGACAAGACGAACATGCATAGCAACTCACATGATATTCAACAAAAGTATGACAGTTGATGGCGTCCCCAGAAACATGGTTACCGCTCAGCAAGCAACTTATAAGAAATAAGATACATAGGCAACATATTCTTTACCACAGTAGTTTTTAAGCTACTTTCCCATGAGCTATATATTGCAAAGTTAGTTTGCTTAGTACAGGTGGAGGTTAACAAAAAGACTGGGAGCGACCAACTAAGAGAGCAATGACGGTCATAATCATGCAGAGCGACAAAGCAATATTGAATCAGGCATGGCAGTTATATCACTACTCAGAAATAAAAGATCATCAAGGCTTGACAGACTTTCTTTACAGTCTTAAATATGCGTGAGCATACGCCAAGTCAATCAAAATAAATTCTCGAAGGAAGATATTACTAAACCATACCACATCATAGGCAAACAAACCATGTTGGTACTCCAATAACACATTGGGAACCCCCCAGCTATTTGAGATTAACCATAAGAAAACCTGAACTACTAAGCACCATAATGTAAGTAGCATCTTTATCATAGACACATTAACCAATGCAACGGAAGCAAACTCTCTTAATAAGGTGAGCATGATAATTAAAGAGAGTTCAAGCAACCAACTAAACAAAAGCTCTTTGAAAAGATAAGCAATGAATACTAAGAGTAGAGCATGATAGTAGCTATTAAAAGACAAAGAACACACACAACATAGATAGACATGAAAATTCTATGTTATGTTCTAGGTAGAAGTGGAGCGTGTTTCTCTCCCACATAAAGAATGCTGAGTTCCGACTCGTTATGAAAAACTAAAAAGAAAACTAAAAGCAAGACGCTCCAAGCATAGCACATAACACATGAAGTGATAAAAATATAGTGGAACGAAAGACGAACTGATAATGTTGATGGAGAAGGGGATGCACGGGGGCATCCCCAAGCTTAGACGCTTGAGTCTCCTTGAATATTTCTTGGGGGTGCACGGGGGCATCCCCAAGCTTGAGCGCTTGACACTCCTGAATCTTTTTTATCATCTTCCCTCGCACACTTGAAAACTCCCTTCATACATAACTCATCATAATCTGATTAGCGAGGTTAGTATTCTTAATAAAATAATTATACCTTGCTGGAAATAAAGATATTCTTGAAGTTCTACTGTTTCTCAAGATTGCCAAAAGGTTTTTGCAAAGAAAAAGCAAGCTCTTGATTTGCAAAGTGAAGGAAAGGCAAAATAGGACAGAATCTGTGAAAAACAGAACAGCAGGTAGTAATTGATCTGTTCGGGATACTTCTACAACTCAAATAAAAAAACTCAGAACAGACGCACGAAAGACAATTATATAGAGAACGCTGTCGAAAAAAATCAGACCAAAAAGAAGATCTGGTGATTTTATACGAATTTTTCTATCCAAGGACAGAATCTGTTTCCTGGACAGCACCTCACAACTTTTGAACTTTCTAGCAATCAGAGGCTATACTTGGCACAAATATGAAAAGCAAAGATACAATGATGATGCTACAGCAGTAAACAACATCAAGACACAACAAAAGCAAAAAATTTATTCATGTGGGCTGCCTCCCAAAAGCGCTTTCTTTTATGCCTTTAAGCTAGGCATAATGCATAGAGGAATCAATAACCATCATAATAATCGGAGTTATAAATTGCTTCAAATGGTTCCTCAACGAGTTCATTCTTGTACCTTCTAGGAAAGGGGTACACACATTTTTCCTTCCCGCGTAAGCGGATTTGTCCCTTACCTATATCGATGAAGCCTTTTACCGCTCGGAGGAAGTCCCTTCCAAGCACTATATTTCCTTGGTTTGGCTCCACGATGAAGAAATCAATCATTGCAGTCCCTTTAAGGAATTTAACTGGCACATCTTTTATTCTTCCCTGGATTTCAGAAATATCTCCATTAGTATGTTCATCATAAGATGGTAATCTATCCATGTTAAATTTTAAAGAATCATGAACAATTTTTGGCATAGTAGAAACCATAGATCCAATATCACAATAAGCAAGGAAGTCTTGATTAGAGATGCTAATCCTAACAAGAGGCTCCCAGTCATTATCTATTTCCAAAATATCTCTCTTATTGGGTTTGGGTTTATCTACCTTCATTAAGTCTAGAGCATCCATTCTCTTTTCAATAGTAGCAAGTCTATCTATGACAGTATCAAAATTATGATCATAAACAGAGTAACTAGATAGACCATGTATAATTTCAAGAGCTCTAGCTTTATCACATTCAAGGAAATCTCCCTCAGCTATAATGTCAAGGGAGTGTTTACACCATTTAAAAAGACCATGGTAAAAATTTCTAAGCACAATTTTTATAGGTATCAAAGGCATAATTCTCCTATGTGCATCAGAAATTCTGTCCCATGGCTTCTTCATATTTTCTCCATCCCTTTGATGGAAATTTAGAACTTCTGATTCCCTCAAAGCACCAAATCCTAACATGTTTGGCTAAACAGAAAGGACTACTAACAGAAAGGTAAATATTTTTTTTTGTGATTTTTGATAAAAGAGGTACTAAAGCAAAAACTGAAAGGTAAACTAACAAGACTAATAAGCAAAGGTAAAAGATAGCATGCAACTCCCCTATCCTGAAGAGTGGAGTCCCCGGCAACGACGCCAGAAAATACTCCTTGATGGGCCTCGAACCCCTCGTTGGTTACCCCAAGTGGAAGGTGTAAGATGCAGTATTGTAGAAGTGTTTTCCCTTAGCAAAGATGCCAAGGATCGAATCCCCAGAGACTCCTAGGTTCAACAAGTAGGTGTCAACTGCTACGGTGCCAGATAGTATCAATCAATGTGGACCTGCACAAAGATACAAATAACTTTTCTCCCAATGAGTACAAAGAAGTTGTCAATCCCTCCGGCCTTGTAGTTCACAAAGGATTAAAAGCAATGATAGTAGTGATAGATAGTGTTTTGCAATAGTAAGTAAAAGCGAAAAGTAAATAGCGGGTGTGATCAATGATGGTAATAAGGACCGGAGTCTCATGATGTTCACTAGTGATGTCTCTCTCCCAAAAGACGATAAAACAGCTAGGTGAGGTAAACAAATTACAGCTGGGCAATGACAGGACCACGAACGCAAACCAATGCTGACTACATTGCAAGAAAGGTTGAGGTTCAAAGCATGGGCGGTACGCCAAAGTAAGTAGACCGAAATCCATCAATGCCTACTACTAATCATCCACCTTGAGATATCTATCCAGAACATCTCGCTGGTATTAAGTTGCGAGTCCCACCCATAGTGTATACTCAAAGCAACAGACAACTGCATTAAAAGAACTTTGCGTAAAGTAAACAATCCTTGCACCCGCGGGCACAAGCACCGTTGTTTTCCCCCTTGTGGCAATAGCACATCCCCTAGACTCATGTTTCTGTCACTCAAGCTAGTCATCGAGGGGCATGAACCCACAATCAAGCATAACGTTCCCTCTTGGAGTCACTACCTACTACTCGGCCAAAGCAATAAATAACAACGGAGAACATGCAAGAATTACTTATGAACATAAATATAAAAGAGGTGAATCAAATATATTACTCAAGATCAATCTGAACATAATCTCATAATCCATCGGATCCCAGCAAACTCAACATAGCAACAGCATAAGGATTACATAGGTGCCTCGATCATGTAGGGCAGCTCACGAGGACTAATTAGTGAAGCACAAGAACGGGAGGAGAACATCACATAGCTACTGGTCATGGACTCATGGTCCAAGGGAGACTACTCACGAGTCATCCGGGAGGCGTCCATGGTGGTGGAGAAGCTCCCGGTGGTGATCCGCCCCTCCGGAAGGGTGCCGGGAAGAGTTCTCCTGGTGCTCCCGATCTTGGAAGCGGCGGAGGCGGCGTAACAAAGATGGGATCGCGAAAAGAGTTTTTTCTCTGAGGGTTTCGGAGGACCCTCTAAATATATGCCAAAGGAGGGCACCGGACGGGCTTCGGGGGGCCCAGGCGCCCCCCCCCTGGGCGCGGCCCGGGGGGGCGCGCCGCCAGGGTGCCTGGAGCCCTGGTGCCCCCCCCCGGTTGTCCTTCGTACGCAGGGTAGTTTCCGGAACGCTGATTTTTTATATAACTTTTCTGGATTTTTTCCTGGCAGTTCTCGTAACGTGAAAACCTGAAATACAAAAACAGCCGAAAATAGAAACTGGCACTGGGGTGCACTGGATTAGTAAGTTAGTCCAAATATGATCAAAAGTGTATGGAAGTGTATGAATATCATAGCAATATCACCCAAAAGTGGCATGGAGCAAGCAGAAATTATAGATATGTTTTGGACGTATCACCAGCCATGCCTCTCTCGCCATCACCGGAGACGCCCTTGCCTCCCACACCACCACTGCCTCCCTCGCCACCACCAGAGCCATCCTCTGTAAGCCCCCACCCCTCCTCTCTCTCATGCATAGCACAAACAATGGACGGGAAACTAGCTAGCTAGGTTAACTAGTTTACTTAGGTTAATTATCTAGATTAGTGCAAAATTTTAGTTAGGCCTTTGACAGAGAACTAGCTAGTTTAATTATCTAGGTTAGTGCAAAATTTAGTTAGGGCTTTGACAGAGAACTAGCTAGGTTAACTAGTTTAACTAGGTTAATTATCTAGGTTAGTGAGAAAAATTAGTTAGGGCTTTGATAGAGAACTAGCTAGGTTAACTAGTTTAATTAGGTTAATTATCTAAGTTAGTGCAAAATTTTAGTTAGATCTTTGATAGAGAACTAGCTAGGTTAACTAGTTTAATTAGGTTAATTATTTCGGAAAACTATGTTAACTAGCTACGTTAACTAACTAGGTTAACTAGGTAGGTTCATTAGGTTCGTTAGGTTAACAAGCATTTAGCTAAAAATGAAATACAGAATTGATGTTATATGATATATGTCATTGATGTTCATTTGCATATTCCATTATTGCTGATTATATATTTTCATTGAAGTGGTCATGTTATATCTTTTCATTGAAGTGGTTCGATTGTGCCCAAGTGGCCATTTGTTGTTTCTAGGGAATGAAGCCGAGTGACCTATGTGTTGTCGGAATGTTGATTCATTTCCGTTTCGGTAAATTTCACTTTTTAGAAATGGTCAGGCCGAAATTTTCTGTGAATTTCGGCATGACTTGTGCTACAAACTAGGACATATCGAGTGCCCGGGATTTTCCGCACCGGGAATGAATCAACGTTCCTGCAAAACATAGGTCTTTTTTATGTCATTATTTATTTTATTAGGTATAGAATTAATTGAATAGATTTAATCCTAGGAGACATAGCTAGCAACGATGAAGGACAGGGTTCTGGTGATTGCAACGTCTACGAGGCGGCAGACGCTTATTTAAACCTTCTCGACGAGCAACGGTTGTTGGAGGGCCCAACTTTCACATCCAAGACCGACATCGTGACTGGAGCCGAGACTGGCGTTGAGACTCAGACTGGCGAAGCCAGTATAGAACCGAAACCGAAATGGAGACATCGATGCCCAAACCAGCTCATCACTACTAGACTGGTGATCACGGAGGTGGACGACGGCAATTTTGAGCCAACACAGCATGTGGAAGCGCTCACCTGGACGTTGAAAGTTGATGAGGTGGCTTTGAGTCGTGCATACTGAACGCAAAAAAAGTCCAGAGTTGTAACAAGTTATTAAAAATAAAAGAGAGGCGCAATGCTCACCTGCACGTTGCTTAGCTTCAGGCCTTGAGAAACTACACATACCTCCGTGCAGTCTACACCATTTCAAGGCCTGAAGAAAAGCAACGTGCAGGTGAGCATTGCGCCTCTCCTTCATCGTCTCTGCATTAAGGGCTTATAAACAGCTGTGATTGCCTCTCGCTTGGCAAGGTGGGACTAAAAAAATGGCTGCAAAAAGAATCAACTAAAGAACTCTCGTACCGGTTCATGCCACGAATGGGTACTAAAGGTGCTCGTGGAGCCCCAGCCTTAGAACCGGTACTAAATGAAATGCCTTTGTAACAGATGAGTTTTCATCCGAAACCCTGATACTTCGAAAGAGATTGTGTAAACATGTAAAAATGTACGTTGATCAGTACCGTCTTTCAGCCAAAACGCGCTACTGCTACAGAGAAATACATCAAAAATGCATTGATCATCAATGATCTTTTTGTGTACAATCTGAATTGTCAATATGAGTCCTCACCGGTTTAGAAACCGGAGAAGACTCATATTGCGGCCACAAATTCTACACATAGAGTTCAATGAAGACCAAGAGGTTGTGATAGTTTGAGAAGTAACATATTTAAGGTGGTAAAAACTCTATTAGCAGAGCGAGGTGGGACAAAAAATGCGCTACAGAATGAATCAACTAGATACCTCTAGTACCGGTTTGTGGCTTGAACCGGTACTAAAGGTGCTAGTGGCCCCCCAGCCTGACCACAGCCTGCCACAGCCTCTTTAGTACCGGTTCGTGGCACGAACCGGTACTAAAGGTTCATCACAAACCGGTACTAATGAGCACCTCCCACCTAGCCGTTGGAACCGGCACTAATGGACACATTAGTGCCGGCTCAAATACAAACCGGGACCAATGAGTTGAACATTTGACCCTTTTTCTACTAGTGGCGTGCTACGACAATCAAATAGGCTGCATCCTACGGACAACCGCCACCATCAACGATGAGAAACTACAAAAGATAGAAAATATGAAGCACTCCCTCCTAACGAAGCTGCACCAGGTATTCTTGTGCCCGGGCCGGGATGAAATCCAATATACTGATGCAGATAATGACCCGGCAAAGATGAAGATACACAAACGCGCCATGACCAAGTTTAGCGATGCGTTGGCCGCCTGCAAAGTAAGGGTGAAAGCAAGGATCCTCGACAAAAAGGAACCCTACTCCGAGATTGTAAAGGATAATCCAACAATTACGGAAGAGCAGTTTGAAATATTCAAGGCGGCTTGCGTTGCCGAAGCTGCCCAAGAAAAGTCGAAGTACATGAAGGGGCTTCAAGAGAGGAACATGGGGTGCCACGACCTCGGAAGTCGTGGTGATGCGGGGAAGAGATCCAAATGGGCCAAGGAGGACGCGGAACGAGAAGATCTAGGCATACCAGACCCCTTGGCGGAGTTCACCATCCCGCAGGAGTGTGACGTCATTAGGGCGTGGTACCATTGGGACCCAGTAAAGAAGGTTTTCGAGACAGATCCGGTCACGACGGAGTTCATGAGACTGCTGATAAGTTTTTATTTACCCCCTAATTTTAGCTTATGATCAATTCGACTGCACGTTTAGTCATATTTGTAAACGATCATTGTTCCTTTTGCAGAAAGAGCAGCATAGGATTGCGGTCGAAATCGACTCGCCGTCTGAGCCATTGACGAGGCCCAAGTGGGACACCCCATTCAACCGGGTCTTGAACATATTGAAAGGACTCCCGATGGACACTCGACCTTCCGATGGACGCGTGCACGGCGTCGGAGACGGCGCCACGTGGAAGAAGTACTACCGTGAGACCGTAGAGGAGAGAAAGGAAAGACGAAGGTTAATAAATGAAGAAAATATCGACAAGAAGGTTGCGATTGCGGTTGATAAGAAATCAGCTGCGACAATCAAAGCAGCGGTAGCTGCCGCAAAAAAGGAGTTTCCATCTTCGTATGGTCTCTTGGTTCCGGCTGTCGTCAGTTGGACCAAGAAAAATCCAAATAAGGATGCAGCAGACTTTCCCCTTTCCAACTTCTTGGGAACAAATCGACTAGCGTTGCACCTGCTCCTGTACCGGCTCCCGCACCTGCTCCTGCATCAGCTCCCACACCTGCTCCTAGACCGGCTCCCGCACTTACTCCTGCACCGGCTCCCTTACCTGCTCTCGTCGGTACTTCCTCTTTGGCTGAGCTCGACGCCCTCACGATACATGTCACACTGGCCATCTTCAATATATTTATAATCTGTTATTTCCATTGCCTTTTGGATGTCTCAGATCGCAGACATGTCTCTGAAAAATATGCTTATGAAGGGCTAACCTCTGTACGTGGATAGTGAGCTAGGGTTTTCCCTCTCGTTAGGGTTTCGTTCTCCCGGAGGCGATTTTATCGCCGCCATCAAGTGTTGCCTTCCCTCCTCCGATCTCCCTCAGTAGTTTAGGTTCGGGCTAATCAAGGGGCGTCCAAGTGTCGCCGCCCGGCCTTGACCTACTCCTAGGGTTGAGAAGAGAGCTAGGGTCCCCCTCGCTTTATCGCCCAATAGTTTTCTCTCGGGAAAGTTCTCGATGATTGCTGCGGAAGGATCAGGCGCTGGAGCTTCCGAATCAAGCGCGGCAAGCGACGTGGCAAAGATGATGGCCGAACTTAGTCTGCGTGAAGAGGATCTTGACGATGTTGTCTTTGATGAGAACAAAGCGCCGCCAGAGGCTACCAGGTGGATGGCAGTGGACCGTGTCCACATCCGAAAATCCTCTAGCCAATCATGGTTCTTCAGGAACATGCGTGCAGCATGGGAGCTTGCACACGACGTCAAGTTTCGCCCTTTGGAAGACAACGTCTAAACTCTGCATGTTTTTTGTCTCGGGGATGGGAGCACATCATGCAGGAAGGGCCCTGGAATTTTATAGGCAATGCCGTTGTAATCGCCCCTTATGATGGAGTCACCAAACCATCTTTGGTCAAGCTCGATACAATTGACATATGGATTCAAATCCATGATGTTCGGACAAGTACGCACATCTGGTGCTAGCCTTAGCAGCAAAAGTGGGAGAGGTTCTGTTTGCCGAGCCTATAACGCAGGACTTCGCAGGAAACTTCTACCGTATTTTGATCAGAATCAATGTGCACAAGCCTCTGAAAAATGCTATCTCAATGATCCGTGACTCGAAGCGATAGATATAGGAAGTGAAGTAAGAGAGGCTGCCGGATTGGTGCACTGTTTGTGGTCATCTCGGCCACGTTCATAAAGAACATGGTGATGGCATCCATGCACCATCTCCTCTCTACTTTAAGGACTTGAAGGCCACCTGGAACATGCGAGTTGGCTCAAGTCCAGGAGGGGGCCGAGGCCGCGGACGTCGAGGCCGCCGTGGTGGGGGCCGTTTTGATGGTCGTGGTGGTGGAAATAACAACCAGCCGGGGATGGAACCCGATGAATACTATGATGCAGATGCTGTTATGGAAGATACAGAAGCTAACAGAAAGCATTCCACTGCTCATGGCAATTTGGATGGTGCTTTGATGAGTGTGGACACTGGAAACAATTTGGCGTTGACCTCCCATGTGCCCCCAAGCCCGCCTCCGAAGCAAGATTAGAAGAGAGCTCGTACCACTGCTGAGAAGGCCTCGGTGAAGAGTGGTGAGAAGAAAGGTACCGTCCAAGACAACAAATCTGAAGCAAAAGAGGCGACCTCCCGCGTGGAGGATCGCCGGGAGCAATAAATATCCTATGTTGGAATTGTCGTGGTGCGGGCAAAGCTACGACAATTCGTGAGCTTCGCGACCTTGTGAAGCAATTTGCCCCGACAGTGGTATGCATAGTGGAAACACAAAATATCAAAAGCACGTGTCGAAAATCATGCTGGTACTTTAGGTGTTAATCATGCTTATGCTGTTAGTAGTGTTGTTCGTAGTGGCGCAATTGGTCCTTTCTGGAATGATGGAATAAAACTAGATGTTTTTGGTTCCTCCGAGTATCATATTGACGCAACTCTATCGATTCCAAATCACGATGTATGGAGGCTCACTTGTGTGTACGGGGAAGCACATGTTGGAGACAGGTGCAAGACCTGGGACCTACTTAAGTCGCTCCTGATCTCAAATACTTTGCTGTGGCTGTGCATCGGAGACTTCAATGAAGTTCTCTATCCACACGAGCATGTAGGAGTGGGACATCGGATACGTTCACAAATCCAAGGGTTCCGGGATGCTGTTGATATATGTGCCTTAGCGGACCTCAGATATCATGGAAAACCTTGGACGTTTGAGAAGAAAACGGCGGGTGGCGGATATTGGCGGGTATGCCTGGATCGTGCTCTGGCAAATACGGATTGGAACTCTATTTTTCTAAACGCTATGCTCAGTCACGAAACCGGTGCCTCGTCGGACCACTGTCTGATTAGATTGCAGCTTGAGCCTCCCGCCCCGATGCAAATAAAGAATAGGTTATTCAGGTACGAGGTGTATTGGGAGCGCCACGAGGACTTTGGATCATCTCTCGAGGCCATGTGGAGTGGAGCACCAGATGGACAAACCGTTGAGCAAATAAGAAGAAGTTAAGTGACTTGTCGGCGTCCCTGAAATAGTGGAGAGGTGCGACCATTGGTATTCTTTGGAAGGAAATTAAAAAATTGAAAAGGGAGCTGGCCATCTTGCAGAATGACCCTCAAAGAACTTGGCCTTCACATGCAGAGATACAAACTACAGATCGGCTTGTTGAACTATACCATATGGAAGAGACTATGCAGAGGCAGCGGTCGCGTGTTGACTGGCTCACGGATGGGGATAAGAACACTAAGTTCTTCCAAATGCGAAACTGTGTTACCTTCATTGCTTAGGAATAGTCAGTTCTTATAATCAAGATATTTGTTACCACCAGGTAACTGTGTTCTCGCTGCTCCACAATGAGTGTACATATCGAGCTACGAAACTTTATTTGCTAGAAAGTTTTGGTTTAAAATGGTTGATCCGTAGGTAAATACACATTGTCTCCTATCAAATAGCATACTAAGCTGCAACATAGTGGTAGAATGTTGCCCTCCTCATCAACACTTTGGGAGTTGGTGACAACATACTAACTTCACAAAAATATGAAAAATTTAAGCGGCCAACAACATCCTATTACATCCACTGTTTAGCAATAGTCACTTTTTAGGATCAAGGTTTTGGTTACAGGGCGGCAAATGGTAAGCACATTTCTGGCTACCCCACAAGCATACTAAGCCGCCAACAACATCCTATTACATCCACTGTTTAGCCTTACTAGAAGCCAAACAGTTTATGAACAACATGTTTTATGAATGATTAGATTAACATTCTATGAACAACATGTGTTAAAATATCTACAATCAACACATGTAAATAAAAGTTGAACTATATGTTTTATGTATAGCATGCATTGTTAACATATCCTCCTCAATTGCCGATGTTAACTTATGAGATATTGGACGACAACATGATGTTAACTCGAGAGGCAAGCTATTGGAAGGACCGTTAGGAGAACGTACAATGAAGACTTATGCTTTATATGTTAACACCAGCGCCATTCGATGGGTACGGAAGGTCTTGCATCAGTCTTCAGGTCGCGCAAAACCGCATGGGGTGAACATGCACTACTAGGAAAAGGCCTACTAATGGTGCACTACTGGTGCGCCATTAGTAAATTTTTTTCAGAATTTTTTTTTTCAAATTTTTTAATTGCGCACCACATAGAAGTGCGCCATTAGTAAATTTTTTTCAGAATTTTTTTTTCAAATTTTTAAATTTTTTTTTCTTTTCTTAATCTCGGGTCATTATGGGTTAATCTTGGGTCAATTTGCTTAATCTCAAGTCAAATCGCACTCTGTGGTCAAACTTCCCGGAAGGTCACCCATCCTCACACTACTCCAGCCCGAGCACGCTTAACTTCGTAGTTCTATCCAACCCCAGCACCAGCTCACTTCACACGCACTTATTGATATATCTATCATATTAATCCTATTAAACCTTCTTGATGTCTATGAGTTTGTTCATGTTCACGAGTATGATGAAATTTTGAAAATATATTTCAAACTTCCCGATCATATTACATATCATATTTTGAAAAAAATATCAAATATTTTTTTTTCGAAACCAATTTTTTTTTAAAAAAAAATTCCTGTTACTAGTGGCGCACCTAGCAAACGGTGCGCCACTAGTAAGTTTTAAATTTTTTTGAATTTTTTTCCTCTAGATCTTAAAAGCCCCGTAACTTTTTTCTGTTTGGTTTTTGGAGATTTTGAAAATGTTTAACGGGGTTCTCGTTAAATTCGGATGTAACTTTTTGAGTAGATGATTTTTCATATAAAAAACTTTTTAATCCGAGTTCGTATGCAAAAGTTATGCCCGTTTTACTAAATTCCAGAGATATTTTGCAAATAAAGTCAAAATTCATATTTGTAAATTTTCCCAACAAGTAGACCACATATCACATGGGAAACTTATTTTCTTTTTTTTTTGACATTTCCTTTTATTTTATTTTGACTGGAAAAGGCAGTCCGGGGGTGCAGTTGGTGAAATATTGTGCCAAGTTAGTAATGGTGCACCGTGGATGTGGTGCGCCATTACTAGTTGAACTAGTAATGGCGCACCACACCCACGGTGCGCCATTACTAGTTTTGAAAAACAAATAAAAAAAATACTAATGGCGCACCGTGGATGTGGTGCGCCATTACTAGTTGAACTAGTAATGGCGCACTATCCACTGGTGCGCCATTAGTAGTTTTAAAAAAAAATTGAAAAAATATTTTTAAAAATTTTGAAAAAAAAGTACTAGTGCCGCACCATGGATGTGGTGCGCCATTACTAGTTTAACTAGTAATGGCGCACTATCCACTGGTGCGCCATTAATAGTTTCGAAGAAAAAATGAAAAAAAAATTGTTACTAATGGCGCACCGTGGGTGTGGTGCGCCATTAGTATTTGGACACTAATGGCGCACCGACACATGGTGCGCCATTATTATATAGTAATGGCGCACCACATGTCTCGTGCGCCATTAGTAACAATTCGATCTATAGTCCTTTTCCTAGTAGCGATGCCATCAGGTCGGCCACTGTTGTGGTGCAGGCTAACGTCACCGGACGATCATCGATGCTGACTACTGCCATTAGGCAACCCAAGGAGCCAGCCGCCTCTGTGGGGCTGTCACTGGAGCCGACCACTGCCATTGTGGCAACCACACACTTGGACCCAATGTTGACCAACATTGAGCATCGATTATGTATCATAAATTATTATCGAAAACGGGCACGAACATCGCCAAAGGGGATGTGTTAAACACATGCCACCGAACAGTGGCACCCTATCCTATTATGTGAAAAATGGACAACTATGGGCAATACATCTAATAAATGTTTGCTCTATGAATTATCCGTAGCAGGCATATGCACACGGAGGAGAGTTCATCTATCCATGAAACACATTCTTTAGACCTTTCAACAGTCTCGAATCACAAAATAGCATCTATACGTTCCAAGGT
>LR738715.1:20089083-20103837 GCA_902687465.1 Secale cereale | reverse complement strand
GCAATCGATATACCATCGGGAATTTTTTTATATAAGGCATAATTATCTTATGCAAAACAAAAACTAAAATAAAGTAAAAACAACAAAGCAAAGTAAAAACAACAAAGCAAAGTGAAAATAAAAAATAAAGTAAAATACACCTATGCCGACGGCAAGGCCGTCGGCATACCTGTACACCCACGGAGGTTGTGCCGCGGATCGATGACGTGGCATGGCACACGGATCAATGACGTGGCTAGTGAGCCTATGCCGACGGCATAGCCGTCGGCATACCTCTGCCACAGATAACAGAAATGGAATAAAAAAATTAATTAAAATAAATGTATGCCGACGGCCTGGCCGTCGGCATATCTACCTTCGTCCCACGGATCGATGACGTGGTGTAGCACACGGATCGTGGACGTGGCAGAGGGGCCTATGCTTACGGCCAGGCCGTCGGCATACCTCTGCCACAGATATGCCAACGGGCGCCATTATGGCCCGTCGGCGTAGGGTCAACGCCGTCAGGTGTTCTGCGCTGACCGGGCAGGTGGTCCAGGTCTATGCCGACGGCCTATCCTATGCCGACGGCCCCCCGTAGGCGTAGCTCGTGCGGTCCCGACGGCCTGTCCTATGCCGACGGGGCCGTCGGCGTAGATGGATGTATGCTGACGGCCTTTGTACGCCTACGGCCTACCCTTGGTCGTCGGCATAGGTGTCTAGATGCCGACGGGGGCCGTCGGCATAGATTTGGCCGTCGGCAACCCCTGTTTTTCTGGTAGTGTATGCTGGGTGACTGCACGATGTCGTACACCAAATAGTCCTCTGTGATGAACAACTAAAGGACGGTGGCACACTACTCTGCCCCACTTACGTAGTCGATGAACTCTGTGTCGTGACCAATAATTTTGATTTTCTCCTTTTGGAAGGAGTTCAACACGGTTACGTTCAATTTACAAACTTACATAGTCGGTGAACTCTTTGTCGACACCAACACTTCTGATTTTTTTTTGGTGGGAGTTCGATACGCTCATGCTCCATTTCCAGATGATCCTTGGGTCGTGGCTCACGGTCATGGTTGTCCTTAAGCCATGGTCGAAGTGTTGAATCCGGGCAACTTCATTCACATGTAACTCCGATCCATTAGAAATGACCGGACCGGAGAGTATGGTTTCGAGTAGGACTACATGGCTAGTTTCAGTAGAATTAGTATGATTATTTAAGGAGGATGTGAAATACGAAAAGAGAGTGAAACAAGTGCAGTTTGAATGCCAATGAAAGAGAGGGTGAACAAGCCGATGAGGAGTGGTTCCTGATATGTAGAACGATGTGAAGGAATTAATAGGAGAAGTGGCACGCAGTCAGCTTATGTTGGGTAGCACGGACTGAGAAGTAGTCTCGACAATGACATGCCCAACACACATGCCAACGCAACACAGTTTGTACTATCATAGAAGGCGGCCCTCCACTCTACTCCAACTACGAAAATGTACGCACCTACGCAGACCATGGGAAAGAGTGATATCTCCTATCTGAAGATCAAAGTGACCAGGAGCCAAACCCATGGAGGCGATCCTCGTGAGCAGCCGGCAGTTGTGCCAGTTGGTCCATGACGGCACGAATTGTCTGCGAATAATTATGTTTGTATTCCAATTGTAACTGCCTTGTATTTACCAACGGAAGATAATGATGACCGTTGGTTTTCTTTGTCAATACATAAGCCGTTTAATTGTGGGCAACCCAACAGCTAGGTCCCATGCTGAACCACGTGAGCAGAAGGAAACTGAGTGAATTGACCGAATGATTCACCGGTAGGGGAAGATTGCGATTAGCGAGCATGGTTAGAGCATTTCTAGTAGTACCCCTAAACCCTCAAACCCTAAAAAATAACGGCTTTTTTACGGGTTGAGACGAAAAATTCTCAAAGAATAGAACCCCTTAACCCTTAAACCCTCAAAAAAATTTAGGGGCTCAACCCCTATTCTCCTTCCCAGCCTGTAGAAACAGGGGTTGGCCAGCCCAACCCCTCCCTAACCCGGTTCCCTCGCCAACGACGTGCGGGAAGGAGTTTTCAGCTCCCCCTCCCCGGATCCGGCCGCCGCCGTCCTCCGGCCGCCCTCCCGCCGCGCCGCGCCCCGGCGCTCCATCCCCGGCCGCCCCTTCGCCTCCCCGCCCCGCCGAGCCCCGACGCTCCATCCCCGGCCGCCCCTTCGCCTCCCCGCCCCGCCGCGCACCACCCCGCCACCTCCCCGTCCCGGCCGCACGTCCTCCTCCCCGCCCCCGCCGCGCCTCCTCCTCCCCGCCCTGGCGTCCCCTCCCATCTCCCCTGTGCCACCGCGGCCCGGCCGCCCTCCCGCCTCCCCTCCCGCCCTGACCGGCCGCCCAGGAGCCGTCATCGAGAAGCCGGGCCCCGGTCGCCCAGGCCGTCCAAGCCGCGCCGCCGCCCTGCCCTCCCGCCGGCCGCCCCTCCCGCCGTCCAAGCCGCGCCCCGGCCGCCGACGCCGCCTCCTCCGAGGTGAGGTATGTGCTTTTTTTTCATTTTGTTTCATTTTCTTTATTGTTTCAATTTTTAGCACTAATTAGTGACTGTCCTTTGCAGATGGAGATGAACAATGAGGAGATTGTCATGGACTCGATGTCCGATTCGTCGGATTGGTTGACATCCGACGATTCCGACATTGATGAGTTGTTGCAAGACAACGACGTCGAGATGATGAGCCTCCTCATCGACGTGCAATCGTTTGAATACCGCTTGAAGCTGATGGATCAGATGAGAGGGTCGAAGATGGGGCGAGTCACCATCTACCGGAATCGCGCTCTCGGACACGAGCATTTGATGAAAGACTACTACGCGGAGGTACCTACATACCCTCCTCGTGTCTTCCGCAGAAGGTACCGAATGCGGCGTAGTTTGTTTGCGAAGATTGTCACCGATTGTGAGGCTGCCTCCTATTACATTAAACTGTTGGGGAACGTAGTATTTTAAAATTTTCCTACGATCACGCAAGATCTATCTACCAGATGCATAGCAACGAGAGGGAAGAGTGTGTCTACGTACCCTCGTAGACCGGAAGCGGAAGCGTCAAGTGACGCGGTTGATGTAGTCGAACTTCTTCGCGATTCAACCGATCAAGCACCGAACGTACGGCACCTCCGCGTTCAGCACACGTTCAGCTTGATGACGTCCCACGAGCTCTTGATCCAGTTGAGCTTCACGGGAGAGTTTCGTCAGCACGACGGCGTGGTGACAGATATGATGTATTTACCGGCACAGGGCTTCGCCTAAGCACTGCAACGGTATGACCGAGGTGTGTTTCTGTGGAGGGCGGCACCGCACACGGCTAAAACAATTCAACTTGTGTGTCTTTGGGTGCCCCCCTGCCCCGTAAGGAGCAAGAGGGGAGGGCCGGCCGGCCTCCTATGGTGCGGCTAGGGCAATCCTACTAGGAATAGGATTGCAATCCTATTCCTAGTAGGAGTCCACCAAGAAGGAAGAGAGGGAAAGGAAAAGAGGGAGAGGTGGCACCCCCCCAATCCTAGTCCAACTAGGATCCCTAGGTGGGGCGCCGGCCAGCCTCTATGGGCTGCCTCTCTCCTTTCCTCAAGGCCCACTATGGACCATCCCCCCTCGTAGGGGGTTCCGGTAACCCCCTACGGCAATCCAGTTAAATCCAAAACTTTTCCGGAACACTTCCGGTGTCCGAATATAATCGTCCAATATATCAATCTTTATGTCTCGGACATTCCGAGACTCCTCGTCATGTCCGTGATCTCATCCGGGACTCCGAACTACCTTCGGTACATCAAAACTCATAAACTCATAATACCGATCGTCATCAAACGTTAAGCGTGTGGACCCTACGGGTTCGAGAACTATGTAGACATGACCGAGACTCATCTCCGGTCAATAACCAATAGCGGAACCTGGATGTTCATATTGGCTCCTACATATTCTACGAAGATCTTTATAGGTCAAACCGCATAACAACATACGTTGCTCCTTTTGTCATCGGTATGTTACTTGCCCGAGATTCGATCGTCGGTACCACTATACCTAGTTCAATCTCGTTACCGGCAAGTCTCTTTACTCGTTTCGTAACACATCATCTCGTGACTAACTCATTAGTCTTTTGCTTGCAAGGCTTATTATGATGTGTGTTACCGAGAGGGCCCAGAGATACCTCTCCGACACTCGGAGTGACAAATCCTAATCTTGATCTATGCCAACACCACGAATACTTTCGGAGACACCTGTAGAGCATCTTTATGATCACCCAGATACGTTGTGACGTTTGATAGCACACAAGGTGTTCCTACGGTATTCGGGGGTTGCATAATCTCATAGTCATAGGAACATGTATAAGTCATGAAGAAAGCAATAGCAGTAAAACTAAACGATCGTAGTGCTATGCTAACGGATGGGTCTAGTCCATCACATCATTCTCCTAATGATGTGATCCCGTTGATCAAATGACAACTCATGTCTATGGCTAGGAAACATAACCATCTTTGATCAATGAGCTAGTCTAGTAGAGGCATACTAGGGACATACTGTTTTTGTCTATGTATCCACACATGTACTAAGTTTCCGGTTAATACAATTCTAGCATGAATAAAAGACATTTATCATGATATAAGGAAATACAAATAACATCTTTATTATTGCCTCTAGGGCATATTTCCAACATCATAGATCCGCCACCGGTATCATGGGGTTTAGTGCATATCAAAAGATATCGGCGGCAATGCGGCTATTCGCTTATGGCATACCCGCGGATTATACCGACGAGTATCTTCGCATTGGGCAAGATACAACCACGGAGTCAGTCCATAGGTTTGCCAAGTTGGTCATCCGTTTGTACGGTGAGCAGTATCTTCTGGCACCAAACGAGGAAGATACAAAGAGATTAATGGAAATGAATGAAAAAAGGGGATGACCGGGGATGCTTGGTAGTCTTGATTGCATGCATTGGAGGTGGAAAAATTGCCCAAAGGCATGGCACGGAATGTATTGCGGTAAAAGCCGTGATACTACCATTGTGCTTGAGGCCATAGCATCTCATGACACATGGATTTGGCATGCATTCTTTGGGTTGCCGGGAACACTCAATGATATCAATATCTTCAATACATCTCCTTTGTTCAAAAGATTAATTTCTGGGGATGCTCCAGCTTGCAACTACAAAATCATGGACAATTAGTACTCAATGGGATACTATCTCACCGATGGCATGTATCCCTAATGGGCAACTCTTGTGAAGTCCATCAAGGAGAAAAATGGGGTGCCCTTAACAAGAAAAGAGGCTCATTTCACCAAGGCACAAGAGGCAGCCCGCAAGGATATTGAGAGAGCTTTCGGTGTTTTGCAAGCAAGGTTTGCCATAGTTCGTGGTCCAACTCGGTTTTGAGACAAAAAAACCTTGGTGAACATCATGAAATGTTGTGTGATTCTACACAACATGATCCTAGAGGATGAGAGATTGTTAAACCTCCCTTGTTTCTATGACAATGTTGGTACTCTTGTGCAACCGGAAAGAAACCCTTCTCGCATACACGCTTTTCTTCAAGCACATCGTGAGATTGAGGATGCAACCACTCATGGTCGGCTCCGGGATGATCTAGTAGAGCACCACTGGCAGTTGGATGGGCGGCGCATTGGTCCATGATGTATCTTTGTTTTACTTTTCTATGTCCTATTTGATTCGACCAATTAGTGTAATTTGCTCAAACATTGTTGTAATAATTTGAATGATTATTGTTTTATTCGGTGTTGTAATAATAACTAGAATGATTATTGTTTTATGTCAAATGTGATGGAATTTGTGATATGTCATATGATGAAATGTGATGAAATGTGTGATATATGAAATGCCAGTTTTAAAGGTTGGGGTTGAGGCAAAGACTAGAACCCTCAAATCCAACCCTTAAAGCAGTTTAAGGGTTGGGTTTGAGGGTTCTAGTCTTTCCCCTGTTTTTCAACCCTTAAAAGTGTCAAAAACTGGCACTTCTCAACCCTTAAAACTGCTATAAGGGTTTGAGGGTTTGAGGGTTCTACTAGTAATGCTCTTAGGACAGACGCTCGCCGACCAGATAGCAGAGTCCAAAGACAGAGTAAACAGTCCAAAACACGCCATCTGACCAGACCACACCCTTAGCGTAGAGACCAACTATTGCCAATAAGGCAGATAACAACATACTATATGAATGATCTGCAGAGGGCAGGAAACAAATACGAACGAGAATTTAGATTATGTTTTTCGATAAAAGGCTTTTCATTGAAAATATCGAGTTGATACAACCGCATCAAAGATCACCCGGCCTCTGCATGGCTAGATGCACACAGCCAAAAGTTCAAATTACTGTAAACCGAAATAAAGTGGCAAAACAGCCAGAACAATTGAAAAATAAAAATGCCTATGGGGAAGCCGATCCTAACCGAAGATCACACCGCCAAACATGGTGGTAAAAAATCTCCCTGGCCGAGCGCTCCAGCCGAGTAGAAGCCATCATAAAAAGGTATCTGTCCTCCGGCCTCTGCATGATAGACCACATACGGAGCCATTGCGAACATATATGAATAACATGCATAGGAGATGAAACGCATTTACGGTTAAAAACAATGTCATTCCTAGTGATCCACAGCGCCCAACATAAGGCAGCCGCCCCCACAAGAATGTGTTTAGAAAATTGTTTATCTATACCCCTCAACCAATTGCCGAACATATTCCGTGCACTACGTGGAGGATGTATATTCGAAGCTATTTGGACAATGGCCCATTCAGATTGACCAAACTTGCAATCCAAAAATAAGTGCTTAATGGACTCGTCATGGTGGCAGAAAACACATTTTTTGCAACCTTGCCAGTTTCGTCGTGCCAAATTGTCGCTAGTTAAGATAACTCCTTTATTGAGAAACCATAGGAAAATTTTCACTTTTAGAGGAATCTTCAGCTTCCACAATTTTCTATTGTCAATTGGAACCTCGTTATGAACCAATGCATCATACATAGATTTGACCGAAAACTTCCCACTCTGGTGCAGTTTTCCATTTAAAGATATCCGGTTCTGCCGACAGTTGGATGGCTCCCAATCGGGTTAGCAAATCATCCCATGCTGCCAAACGAAGTCCACTGAGGGTTCTACGAAAAGAAATATCTGGGTTTTCTTGGCCCAGCACCTGCTTAATCGTGACAAACTTATGTCTACCTATCCGATATAAGCTTGGGTATTGCACGTTTAATGGGGTGGTCCCGAGCCAGGTGTCTTCCCAGAAACATATTTGGTAGCCGTCCCTAACCGAGAACGTTCCAAATTGGAAAAAGAATTCTTTAGTTTTCATTACCCCACTCCAAAAATGTGAATCGCCCGGTTTCCAGTAGACTTGGGAAATTCTTTGGAGCCCACGTATTTATTACGAATGATTTTCTGCCAAACACCATTCTCAGTGAGTAATTTGTATATTCATTTGCTGAGCAATGCAATGTTTTTTATCTCAAGATCCTGGATTCCAAGGCCCCCTTGGCTTTTAGGACGGCATAATATATTCCACCTAGCCAAACGATATTTATGGGTTTCATTATCACTCTGGCAAAAAAATCTTGATCGAAAGTAATCAAGACGTTGGAGCACTCCTTTTGGCAGATGAAAGAATGATAGCATGTAAAGAACTATATTCGTAAGGACCGAGTTGATCAAAACTAATCGGTCCCCATAGGACAAGAGTTTGGCCTTCCAGCTAGCCAACCGTTTCTCCAGTCTCTCTTCAACATGCTTCCATTCACCGATTGTCAATTGCCGATAATGAATAGGGATACCTAGATAGCGAATCGGAAATTGTCCGAGTTGACAGCCAAAGATTTCAGCATAATCTTGTGAGTTTTCTGCGGCCTTGCCAAAAGAGTTCACTCTTGTGAAAATTAATCTTAAGTCCAGAAAGATCCTAAAAAGCACATAACAGCAATTTGAGGTTTCTAGCCTTTTCTAAGTCATGGTCCAAAAACAAAATAGTGTCGTCCATGTACTGTAAAATTGATAGGCCTCCTTCTACTAGATGAGGAATGACCCCAGTGATTTGACCAGCTGACTTCGCCCTCTCAATGAGAGTAGCTAGCATATCAGCCACAATATTGAACAAGATGGGTGATGCGGGGTCCCCTTGACGGAGTCCCTTCCTTGTCTAGAAATAGTTGCCTACATCATCATTTACCTTAATGGCCACGCTACCTCCGGACACAAAGATCCCAACCCATCGGCACAAAATATCGGAAAACCCTTTCATACGTAATGTTTGTAACAGAAAGGGCCACTTCACTTTATCATAAGCTTTCTCGAAGTCAATTTTAAAAATGACACCGTTCAACTTTTTATGATGAAGCTCATGGACAGTTTCATGTAGGACAGCAACACCATCCAAAATGTTCCGTCCTTGCATGAAAGTTGTTTGGGTTGGTTTGACTACATGGTCTGCCACCCCGTTCAGCCGGTTAGTCGCGACTTTAGTGAAGATTTTAAAACTTACATTTAATAAGAAAATCGGTCTGAATCCGACTAACATCATTCATCTTGGGTAAAAGAATAATTTCCCCAAAATTAAGACGAGAAATGTCGAGTCTATGAGCATGCAGTTCATTGAACAACTGAACCAAGTCAGATTTTAACATATCCCAAAAATATTGATAGAACTCCGCCGGAAAACCATCCAGGCCCTGAGATTTGTTATGTTCCATTTGAAATACCGCAGTCCGAATTTCCTCCTCGGAGAAAGGAGAGGTTAGGAATTCATTTTCCACAGCGAAAACTTGCTGAATGTCATGACAAATAGTCTCATCCATCTCAAGCGAAGTTTTCAAAGATGGACCAAACAAATCTTTATAGCACTTGGTAATAAAATTCTTTAGAGAGGCGTCCCCCTCAATTCGACCCTCCTCCTAACCAAGAGAGAAGATTCATTTATTTCTATGTCTGCCATTGGGTTACATTTGAAAGTATTTCGTATTATCATCCCCAAGTACCAGCGAGTCACTCTTACACCTTTGGTACAATTTAATTTCCTCCTCACGTAAGAGATGGGCTAGCTGCTCATTGAGATGACTTTTCTGCTCAATCTCCGTAACAAAAAGAAGCCTCACCTCCGCGATCTTATCTAAGGAGTCAATTAAGGTAGAGAGCCGCAACTTCTCTTTTTTTATAAATCCCTGCGGTGTGTTTGGCCCAACCGTGAAGGAATTGGCGCAACACACGAATACGGTTGTTCCATCGTTGAATTGGTGTGTCACCACGAGTTTGGCGCTACCACACCTTTTTTACCAACTCATGAAAACCCTCTCTAGTGAGCCATCCCAGTTCAAATTTGAACTGATGGCGGTTCATACTGGGAGAGGCTTGATCAAAATCAGTAAGCAATGGAGCATGATCCGATAAGGACTCAATTCTCTCCAGAGCCCGCACTGACGCAAGTGGGTATTTGAATTCCCAGTCAGGGTAACTAGCACCCGGTCAAGTTTTTCAAAAGTTGGGATGGATCTGTTATTGGCCCAGGTAAATTGGCACCCAGAAAGAAAAGGTTCCCGCAAATCGAGAGTATCGATAACAACATTAAAAAGAAACGGCCATCTAGTGTCGAACCTATCATTGTTTTTTTCCTGCTAATATCGGAGAATATTGAAATCCCCCCAAGTAACATTGGGTGAGGATTTTCTCCGCAGGTATTGACAAGTTCTTTGAGAAAGACCGCTTTAAAATCATCTTGAGCGGTGCCATAAATAGCAACCAAACTCCAAATGAAATTATCAGATTTATTTCTAAGGTGGAATTTGATGTGATACTCCCCCTTCGAAGTAGAAAGAAGTTCCAAGTAAGTGGAGTGTATACCTAACAGAATACCTCGAGACCTCCCAGAAGGCGGCAGAATATGCCACTCGTAATCTTTGCCACATGAAAAATGGTCAAGATCACGTGTTGGGAAGTCACGC
Organism: Secale cereale; assembly: GCA_902687465.1. Lineage (NCBI taxonomy): Eukaryota > Viridiplantae > Streptophyta > Magnoliopsida > Poales > Poaceae > Secale > Secale cereale. Next base: position 20,093,887 of record LR738715.1, on the reverse strand, counting down.
TTACCACACTCAGAGATTGCCACAAAGTCGTGAGCATAATCCCTAACACAATCTGAAATGTGTTTATGCTTAGCCTTTCATGATGAAACTTTTTTAAGTTTGGAGACTTTCGCCTTCTTATTTGGGCGTCCCTTTTTACTACCTGAATTAGACTTGTTCATGCGTACCGACGCAACGAGCTCGCGTAGCATAGTGTCGCATGTGGTATCTTGCAAGTCTACCTCTGTAGCATCTTTGACCAAATGAGAGAGGAGTCTGCCTTCATGATTGGCATCCGACTCCTCATCCTCCTCATCTGATACTAAAGGATCCACCAAAAAAATGCGATTTAGGAGCAACCGTAAGTCGGTCGAACTCCACTTGCTTAAGAGCCTTAACAGAAAAGTCTACTGCTTTTTCATTTCTACCTAATGAAATACCAAGACTAGCAATATTTGAAGACACTTTGGCTTTATCAAAAGAGAGAAAGGATTTACTAGTAGACGTACCATCAAAGTCGAGATTCCGCGATGCAGTTCTATGCATGGCCCTCCGCATAGAGTCCTCATCGGTGGCTGAAGCCCCGTCAGCACCCACTGAATGGCGGCCACTGCGTCTGAGAGATATGGTCGTAGACACAGTGGCAGCCAGCGTCCCGGAGGCCCCGAAAGTTGGTGTAGATGACTCCGACGTAGCTGAGGCAGACCGTGTAGGCTGCAGCCTATCCCCCTCCATCTCGGGCGCCGAAGGGGCGGCCTCCCAACCCAGCGAGGACGGCGCCGGAGATAGTGCCCGAAGCGCCGCCAGCGCCAGGTCGTGATCCGCCCTCACCGCCGGGGAGAAGATCACTCCCCGACGACTAGAAGGCCGAAGTGTAAAACGATAATTTAGATGAACTATTTGAAAGTTCTTTCCATGAGTTGTCTGCAAGCTGGCCGCAACATTGAAAGGCCAGACAGCCATCCAAAAACACGCCATCCGGCCATACCTTGGCTTTCAAAGGCCGAGAAGACATCCAAAAACACGCCATCCAGCCAAGTGAACAAAATAGCAGGATTTTGGAAAAGAAGTTCGCAGATTCACAAAATTAAATAAAGTTCACGCGTTTTCAAAAAAATGCTCACAATTTTCCATAAGTTTTGAAATTTATAAAAAGTTCGGGCATGTAAAAAAATGAAGAATAGGAAATAAAAAGAAGAATGAAAATGCAAATAAAGAAAGGAAAAAGAAATAGAAAAAACTGAGAAAAAACCATGCATGAAAAAGGCAAAAGAAAAAATGCCCAGAAAATCACAGAGGAACCTAAACCGGTGAAAGAAAACTATTTGTGCCGTTCCATGTACTCCCTCCATTCTAAAATATAAGTCTTTTTTAGAGATTTTGATATTGACTACGTACAGATGTATACAAGTATATATACTTTAGAGTGTAGATGTACTCATTTTGCTCCATATGTAGTTAATATTAGAGTCTCTATAAAAAGATTTACATTTAAAAACGTAGGGAGTAGTAACTAGTGAAGTGGAGTGCACGTCGGTTTACCAAATGGCCAAAAAGAAAAGGATTCGTAAACAGGATTCGGGCAATTGAGTCCTAAAGGCTATTCTAAAAAAAAAACTTCCTCCGTTTCAAAATAGTTGACCCAACTTTGTACTAACTTTGTACAAAAGTTAATACATAGTTGAGTCATCTATTTTGGAACGGAGGGAGTATATATGACCCCTGTAGGAGTCAACTATGAGGGGTTCCTGTAAATGCACGTCAGCACTATGAGGGGTTGCTCGGAAGTCTTAAAAAATCTGATTCACGTGCGGAAGCGTAAAGTCTCGCAGTTGGAAGGCAACTCTGAGTCTCTGACGTCCCCCTAACCCAGCCCACGACGAAAAAAAACCCAGAAGATATAAGATCGCTCGGCGAAATCCCTATTTCGCCAGGTTCACGAATTCTCGGCGATCACTAGCACATGGCGATGGGCCAGGCCGATCTCATCAGCAACCTCCCCGACGACGTGCTTGGCACCATCGTCTCCCTTCTTCACACCAGGGACGGCTGCCGCACGCAGGCGCTCTCCCGCCGATGGCGCCCCATCTGGCGCGCGGCGCCGCTCAACCTGGAAGGCGGCGGCTATCGGTTGCCCGAGCGGGCCGTCTCCCACATCCTCTCCGGCCACCTCGGTCCTGTACGCCGCATCTCCATCTTTATGATCAAATCCCTCCCCCGCCGCTACGACCTCCGCACGGGGCACCGGACCATCGACGACGCCGGCGATGGCCGGGTCGACAGCTGGCTCGGCTCCCGGAGCCTCGTGCACCTCGAGGAGCTCCAGCTCAGCTACGAAGACAACACTCACAACAGTACCCTGCCACCGTCCGTGTTCAGCTCCGCGCCCGCACTTCGCGTGGCCTCTTTCGGCCGCTGCCGTCTGCCGCCCAACCTGGCCGTGGACTTCCCGCTCCTGCAGAAGCTCACCCTGTGGATGGTCACCCTAACCGAGGAGGCTCTGAACGCCGTGCTCTCCGGATGCCCAGCGTTGGAGACCCTTGGGATGACCGAGATTAGGGGCGTTGTCTGCCTCCGCATCAGGTCCCGGACTCTCAGGAGCATCAGCTTCCGTCACTCTAGCCATGTACCTCCCCAAGAGCTGGTCATCGAAGACGCCCCTTGCCTTGAGAGGGCAACGTTGCAGCCATTTGGCACAGATTATAGTGTGGTGACCTTACGGGTAATCCATGCTCCTAAATTGGAGATATTTTCTCAGGTATAGCTGCAATCTTAATTTTCTTTAATGCCATGTGGATTAATTAACATATACAGATTATTAATCCCTAAATAAGTTTGGTCTATATTCTGTCTTTTTTAGCTAATGAACACAGTTAGGTTGACAACCACAATGCACACGGTGAAGATTTTAGAACTTGAAGGTGTCGGTCATGATTTGGACCCGGTGCTTGACTTAAGCTACCTCAAATTCTTCCCCTTCTTGGAGAGGCTTTATATTTATGTGAGTTTTCAGATTTAATACCTTTCTTAAAATGCTAAGATGTCACGTTTCCAAATTATTAGCAACTGTGTTTATATTTTTTTTTATTCCTATCTCCAGTTAAACTCAGAGAGATGGTTCGCTCATCCATTATCTAAAAATGTGAGGACGTATGTCTCACTAGATGATCCAATTGAATGTCTTGAGCACTGCCTAAAAAAAGTGGCGTTGAAGATCTACAATGGGGAAGGCCCAATAGTTGACTTTGCGAGATTCTTAATTTTGAACGCCAAAGTGCTAGAGAGAATGGAAATTAGACTTGATTGTAGCCACGGCGATGAATGGATGGCTAATGAAAAAAGAAAGCTACGAGTTGAAGATAGAGCTTCCCAGGATGCTCAGTTTGAATTCAAAAGGTCTTCTTCATTCTTCTTGGCACATATTTGAATGAATCTCCATTATTTGAAAAAAGAAAGCTACGAGTTGAAGAGTGTTTTATTTTGTTTCTTTAGACTTTCGTTATCAAGGGAACCTATTCTTCCCTTGTGCTATTCCCTTTTCTTCGCGATACATTACAAAACTCGAGGTGATTTTTATTGGTATCCCTGTGAATCAACTTTTGATCACTATACATATTATCCTCGTTACCGGTTTTGTTCTCATTTCTCGTTCCCATGTTCTGGCATCCTCGTGAACAAGCCACTTTTTTATCTCCAGATGAGGATTGATAGCTTCACACTCAGAGGGCCCAAAGAATATCACTCCATCAACGGAGTATCAAATCCCATTCTCAAGCTATCAACTCCCTTGTGAGTATTTACTGATGCACCTGAAGGCATGTTCATTTGCAAGATTATCCCATTATCGGACCCCTCCCCAGCTTCTCCCAAAATCTTCAGCCCCCATTTGTTTTACAATGCTAGCTAATTGGACTAAGCCGTTATAATCACCCAGTTACGCGTGACGTTAGAAGAACCCCAAAGTACATCGTCCGGCACGAAGGGACATGATACTCTCATGATATGGCAATGTGAATATGTTACCATACACATGATAATACTTATAAATATATGACGACGTGATCTTGCAGTATATCAATCGATTGAGTCTGTTCAACACAATTGTTGTTCCAACAATGTGTTCCCATTGTGGCCTGATTTTCCATTCATGACTGAGATGTTCATCCGCCTATTCCTTTCATCTAAATATGTTTGTTTTATTTCTGACATATTTTTGACAAGAAAAGTATGATCATAATCATATAAGTGGTGGACGGAAGACCACCACCATAGATTCAAACACTTAATAAATGGCTCGATGGAGAGCATAACTCGGCCGTCTAGGAACTACAGCCTATCAGGGTGGGGCTTCGGAGATGCTGTCGTCAGGTGGAGCCCGTGGCAGCCCTCACCGGCTCCCGGCATGCAGTTTCAAGGGAAATAGCAGTAGCGAGCTCTCCCAGCTCATAGTTAACCAGCGCCAGTGCTGCTGCCATCAAGCGGTGTGATCTGCGTGAAGCGAACATCATCATCGTTGAGAAAGAGATCCCCATGAAGACGATGGGGACATGTAAGCATGACACACAATTGCGTTGATGTCGTCGGAGAAAATCCCTAGATCGGTTGTTCCCCATACATTTGGCAGTGACACAATCTCGAGCACTGCAGGATGGAGCCAAGAGGAATTATGGAGGCACTCACCATGCTGGAAAGGTTGGGTGCAAAGACAGTCGACATGCTAACAGTATCGACAAAGACAACCATATCCGACTTAGATTGTAGCCATTGGGGCAGATTCACCATGTTGGAAGGAGAGGCGAGTGCAATGGGTGAGGAGTGAAGTGGG
>LR738715.1:20048777-20089042 GCA_902687465.1 Secale cereale | reverse complement strand
TAGCGGCATGAGGTGGGGTTTGTCGAGGAGCTCCTATGTGGTGGCAGTGTTTGAAACCCTGGCGCATGCAAGGGTAGTTGGGAAGATGAGTGGCTGACACAAGGAGAGACAAGAATAGCTCGTGGGGTGTATCATTTTCTGCATGACTCGACATAATGACTTTATTGTTGTAAATGGAAGTAAAAAACAGGGGCAAAGCGATGAGTCAAAGCATTTCCTTTTGCGGGAACGGAGTGGAGAAACCAATGGGGTACGCACGTGAGAGAAGATGAGACATTGGATGTGAGGAAGCAAACGATCAACTCCTCTTTAATAGAATAGATTCTTCCCTGCACTAGTTGTCGTCGGAAGGAAGGACAAAGATGAACATAGCAAATAATGACTCATCCACACTGGTCTTTAAATAAGATAATATCCTTATTAAACCAGTTCAAAAGCCACCCACGGGTGATGATAGGGTTGGAGGGATACCCCTATGCCCTATATGCAGGTACAAGATATCCTTTTAGGAAGGTGGAGCTGTGATATGGTCTCACGATCTTTTTGTTTTTTTATTTATTACTAGCAAAAGAGCCCGTGCGTTGCAACGGGATAGAAAAAAACACACGTTCTTAACCCAATAACCACGACTCGAGACCCTGGTAGGTAGATGTTCTTTATTTTAAAATGACATCACATTTGTGTTTTCGATGGTGGTCTCAAACGTATTTGAATATGGTCAGTCCTAAGGCGTCTCTCTCTCACACACACGTACGCGCGCTCGCACGCACACAATCGCTCAGAATAAGATGAGAAAAATGTTATTTTTTTCCCGTGAGGTTTTTCAGAGTTGTGCGTGCGTGGTTATCAATGTTTTTTTCCTCTCAATCTGGTTTTAATGTGTGTTTATTTGCAATTTGGATCGCCACCAGTGCGAAAGGAAAACGGACCGTGCACTATAGATTAAGTTTGCACACAAATTAATAGTTTAGAAATATTTAACAGCTAAAAGTAACAGTTTATTTAGATTCTACACATTTTTCTAATCAAATTTCATATATAATATGTTAAAATCGGAGTTACGGTTTAAAAGATAAGGATATTTTTGTTTTAGATAAACTATAGATTAATTAACCAAAAGGTTAGGGGTTTTCTGTTAAAACACAAACAAATGATTCGGCTGACTTAAATATGGATGGCGGGTTGATTACATGAAACCTGAGGGGTTTTTATGCGAAAATGCCAAAAAACGGTTTTAGATAAACTATAGATTAATTAACCAAAAGGTTAGGGGTTTTCTGTTAAAACACAAACAAATGATTCGGCTGACTTAAATATGGATGGCGGGTTGATTACATGAAACCTGAGGGGTTTTTATGCGAAAATGCCAAAAAACGGTTCGGTATGACTTAAACGTGTAGTGCGGGTTAATTTACAGAAAACAGAGGGGCTTTTTTGCAAAGTGGCATGACGGACGGGCTGAAACCCAACTTTCTTTATTTTTAGGTAAAGATAAGATTGATATCCTTTTAGGAAGATCTACCTCACGTACAAGATGGGCCGGAACCATCGCCGTTCAAAGAAAGCCGGACGATCACCCAGCCCACGACACGATATCTAACAACCCTTCCGGCGTCGGCGATCACACCGCCCACATGGCGACGGATCACGCCGATCTCATCAGCAATCTCCCCGACGCGTGGCTCGGCGCCGTCGTCTCCCTCCTGCCCACCAAGGAGGGCTGCCGCACGCAGTTGCTCTCGCGCCGCTGGCGCCACATCTGGCGCTCTGCGCCGCTCAACCTCGACGGCATACCCGAGAAGACCATCCCCGCCGTCCTCTCCACCCACCTTGGCCCCGTCCGCCGCATCTCGGTCAGCATCGACCCCCTCCCCTACCGCTACGACGGACGCAAGATCCTCGACGACGATGCATGCGACGCCAGGGTCGATGGCTGGTTCCGCTCCCGGGGAATCGCCTACCTTGAGGAGCTCCGGCTCGTCTACAAACACCACAGCTCCGGCAACGACGTGATACCGCCGTCGGTGCTCCGCCACGCGCCCGCACTCCACGTGGCCACGTTCGGTAGCTGCCGTCTGCCGCCCAACCTAGTCGTGGACTTCCCGCTGCTCCAGCAGCTTACCTTGTACAAGGTCGTCCTAACGGAGGAGGCTCTGAGCGCCGTGCTCTCTGGCTGCCCTGCGTTGGAGAGTCTTCTGCTAGACAGCAATGTTGGATCTGCCATCATCCGCATCAACTCCCCCGCTCTCAGGTGCATCGGCTTCAGTGCTCCACGGGAGAACCAAATAGACTATTACTCTTGTATTGTGAGAGTGCAAGAGCTGGTTATCGAAGACACCCCTTGCCTTGAGAGGTTGCTGCCACTCAATCCGCACTATGGGCCGGCAACCATCCGGGTAATCCGGGCTCCTAAGCTACAAATATTGGGTATTCTGAGTAAAACCATATCACAGCTCCACCTTGGGACAACCTTTTTCCAGGTAGCAGCAAAGATTTTTGAACCACAAACGCATTATCAATATACATATGAAGCTAGTATTATTTTTATACTGTTTTGTATGTTCTTTGTTTGCTAGAAAATGATTGCCGTTAGCTTGACGACCACAATGTGCACAGTGAAGCTTTTGGCTCTTGATTTTTCCGGACTCGATTTCCACGCAGTTCTCGACTTCCTCAAATGCTTTCCGTGCTTGGAGATGTTGTATATCCTTGTGAGTGTTTTTGCCAAAAAAAATTAAAATGTCAAGATAACATGTTACTAGATTGTAGGACCTGTTTTATATTATTTATTTTTCTATGTCTGCAGTTGGATCAACGGAAGTTTATCCAAGAGTTAGGTGAAAGTGAGTTATGCAAATCGGAGAATATAAAAAGTGTGACCAAGTATTCCTCGCTGGATAATCCAATCGAATGCCTTGAGCATCACCTGAAAAAACTGGTGTTGAAGTTCTATCATGGCAAGGGTTCAGAAGTTGACTTTGCTAGGTTCTTTATTTTGAATGCAAAAGTGCTAGAGATTATGGAATTTGGACTTGTTGACAACCGTAACAAGGAATGGAAAACTAATCATTGCAGAGAGCTAAAAGTGGGAGACCAAGCTTCTCCCTTTCCTCGATTTGTTTTCAAAAAGTTTGCTTCGAGTACCTTGAGATATAACAGTCGTATCCACGATCTGTCGATGTCTAATCCATTTGACGCCTATTTCTTCGGTGGATATGTCACCCTTTGAGAAGGTATTATATTCTTGTCTGATGTTTAGAGCCTAAATTGGATGACTTAATTGTTTTATAAGCTCAAAAGGTGTCTCACCATTTTAATGCTCCATCGATATCTTAAATGTGCTCTAAACTCTAAAGGTGCCTCATCGTTTTACTGCTATCTCTACAGTGTGATCTACGTACATCATGCATCAGTAGAATGGAAGGTTTCAAGATCCACACAGAAGCATATGTAAAATGTTCTGTCGAGCTCAATCTTCGAATCTGAGAAGTTGTGAAAGTGTACGTGATGGTGCTTTGCGGAGGACGTACAAGTTTTTGCCTGAAGTTCAGTTTGTGTTTTGCTGTACTTGAATGCAATCTGCTAGTTTTAGTCAGTTTTTCTGACCATAATTAGTGTTAGTTGTTTCTGCCTCTTGGTATCGTAAGCTGCTCATACCTACTCCATCCGTTCCGATTTACTCGTCGTGGTTTTAGTTCAAATTTGAAATAAAACTATAACGAGTAAATCGGAATGGAGGGAGTACTTGTTACACGCTTGCTCTAGTGACTTGTCATATGACAAAGATCTGTTTTGTTACTTCTTAGTTGTGCCGAATTATTATAAAATCCTACATACGTACTGTAATACTCCAATGTTGCAGACCAGTTGTACATCACGTCCAATGTTGTCGTCTTGTATGCTGCGGCGGCGTCGCCCCAACGGGACGTAGCGAGCGTGGCACGCGGTCCCTGCCGCCACCCTGTGGTTCTCCTGGCGACTACCCCGACCAGCGCGCTGGCGTTGCGTCGCCCCTTTGGGCCATAGTGTCGCGTCCCGCGGTCCACTGCCGGCCCGAGGTTGTCCGCTTCAGGCTATCCTCGAGGCTACACTGACCGTCGTGTTGCCGTTGCATCACCCTATCACTACTAGGAAAAGGGCTATAGATGGAATTGATACTAATGGCGCACCAGACAAGCAGTGTGTCATTAGTATATACTAATGGCGCACCAGACAAGCAGTGCGCCATTAGTATATACTAATGGCGCACCAATCTCAGATACGCCATTAGAGTTCAAACTACTAATGGCGCACCTGGCCCAGCGTGCGCCATTAGTATCAAAAAGTTTTTTTCTTGAACTAGTGCGCCTGTCCAAACATACTAATGGCGCATCCAGACGAAGTGCGCCATTACTAGTTGTAACTAGTAATGGCGCACCAGCAGTAAAGTGCGCCATTAATGTTCTTTTTAATGATATTTTTTATTCTTTTTTTTACAAAACTACTAATGGCGCACCGTTCCACAGTGCGCTATTACTAGTTTAAACTAGTAATGCGCACAGTGCGCCATTAGTATGTTTTTTTTGCAAAACTAGTAACAGCGCACTAACTGAGGATGCGCCATTAGTAACCTTGATTACTAATTGCGCATTTATAGTGGGTGCGCCATTAGTAAGTGGGCAGCAACAAGATATTTTGGACAGCCTCTCCTACCCACACTCACTTTCTCCCCCACTTCATTCTCTCCACCTCCTCCTTGTCTCGGGTCCCTCCTCTTTTTCACCTCATTTCCACCATAGATTCATCCAAATTAAGTGGTTAAATTACCTTGTTTTGATAGGTAAGTAAGGGGGGAAGCTATATTTATGTTGTTCTCCATACAACAATGTGCACATGCACTTTTTATGGCTTAGCTAGATCTATGTATGTTCGTGGTGTTGCATATGTTTGTTGTGTTGCAAATGTGTTTGTGTTTGGAGGTGTACCGGTATTTGAAATGCGATAGTTGCCAATATTTTCTCGGAATGTTGATTCATTTCCGTTTCGGTGAGAATTTGTGCATTAAGCATTCTTTTTTGTCCTATTTCTAGGGAAAGTCATGGCAAAAAATTTCTTGGTTCTAAAATATCGTTTTGCTCTACCCCGCAGGCGACCATGGTGCGCACGATGACCGAAGGCATCGTGAATAGGTTTTTGAGGTCCGCGAAGGCCGAGATGCTTCAAAAGAACGAGACGGAGATAAGATGTCCGTGTGGAAGATGCAAGCTGAAGAGCCTTATTGCGGACCCGGATTCCGGGCAGGTGCGGGACCACCTGCTCTTGCGTGGTTTCATGGATGGCTATCGGTGGCAAGGTGATGAAAATGACTACGAAGTCGTCCATGGGGCCCGGGCAAGAAATGAGGAAGGGCAGCAAGACAACCACCGCGGCTCGGGCGGGCGAGAAGATGAAGAATCCCCAGGAGATGATCACGACGGTGATGCTGTACACAGTCATCATGTAGAAGATGCAAGACATGATGATGAGGAAGATGCCAGAGCAGACGACGGGCATGATCATGAAGATGATGATGCTGGCGGAGCAGACGACGCTGGACCATCGATGGGCTGGGTGCAGGACCCTCATATTCAAGAGCTGCTTCTGAAGCAGACCGATAACGCAAGAGCTGCCGCCCGAGAGAAAGCCAAGATGGATCAACTTGAGTTAGACGCGGTTACTCCATTGTATGAAGGATGCAGGCCCGAGGATACCCGCCTGAAAGTAACGCTCATGGCTCTGGAGATGAAGGTAAAACACAAAATGACCGACGCATGCTTCGACGAGAACATGTCATTCTGGCACGAACGTCTTCTCAAGGGGAACAAGTGCCCCACCAGTTTGGAGGAGGCGAAGAAAATCGTGTGTCCTCTGAATTTACCGCACGTGAAATACCACGTGTGCATGAACAATTGCATCATTTATCGGGACGAGCACGCGGAGTCTACCATATGTCCAGTGTGCGGCGTCACTCGATACAAGAAGAGGAAGAAAGCTCCCTCTCCCTCTCCCTCTCACTCCCTCCCTCCCTCTCTCTCTCTCTCCCTCCCTCCCTCTCTCTCCCTCTCCCGGCGTGTGAGCGGGCAGGCGAGAGGCTGCTATGGCAGGCAAGCTGTTGTTGCATCTAAGGCGGGCGAGCGATGGATGAACTGTGGTCGAGCGGCGAGGTACACTTGCATATTCACCTCAAGGTACGATACTTCCCTCCTCAAGCTGTAGTGGGGCGAGCTAGCCTCAACACAGGAACAATGGCGACCGGCTAACGACACCATAGGCGGAGCAGTCGATCGACAAGGAGAGTGTAGGGGCGGCTAGCTAGCAGGGATCCCGGCGATGGTTCAGTATGGGTTGATGATAATTTTGATCCTAGCAGAAATTAGCTCTTCCCTCTCAAGATTCGTGACAATGCTGATTAGCCACGACATCCTGAGACGTGATGGATTTGTGCTTGAACTGTGTAAATTATATTAATGTTCATAATAATTTTGGCAACCTAATGCTATGTTAGTGTGATTATCCACGTTTCTGTTGCTGAAGACCCTCTATAAACTAATATAAGATCCCTTAGATCACTATCTTATACTACCTCCATTCCAAAATATTAGACATTGGGGCAGCTTAAATTAAACTAGCCCAGTGTCTTAATTTTAGAAATGGAGCTAGTATTACTTTACACAGGAATGATTAATGATGATATCCATTTGTGTATATCATATCGTGTATACAAGCAAATTATTTCATACATGCATTGTAATGGTAACTGCTATAGTATTTGGTCAAGCTAATGTGTAGAAGGATGCATTTTAGTGAATAAGTATATGGACTGGTTATTGCCACATTTCATCTCTCTAATGAAACATATGATCCGAACCATTCTCCAACCACATTTCATCCTTTGGAATGGAACCATTCCATTCAATTACACTTGGTTATCAAACCAAACACACCCTAAGGTCTCCCCATTTGCCAGCTAGCTAGGTGCCATTGACAGTTTTGGTCTTTCATGAGTGTTGAGTTTGAAAATTTGCTACATGGACCAATTTTCCGGTGGTAAAAACATTACTTTTTGGATAAAACTCACATCAACTTATCTGAACATCACACACATACCAAACATCAAAGGCCCTGCACAACATGCATTGTGAATCTTATGTCCATTATATTAATTGATGCACACAATTTATGTTTATCTCAACATGCACACATCTCACCTCACTACGCATCCCACAACTTCAGAAGCTTAACTGCACGTGGATGGGAAATGTTTTCATTATATAATACTCCCTCCATTCCTTTATGTAAGGTGTATTATTTTTTAGCACAGTAACCAAGGCGCATAATTATAGACAATGTAGGACGAAATTACCCTTGTCTAAATCGTTTATTAGCGGCAAGTAAATCATTTAGGCTAGGAAAGAAAGAGATGCACGCAATCGGGAGGGAAACAGTTTTCTTCTTTTCTCTACAAGGAGAGATACATGCAATCAGGTGAGAGATACTTTCTTTTTTCTGGAGGGACAGGGATGGAATTATGAGGAATTAGAACAAATGCACTTTACATTGTAAAATTATATCAAGAAACAAATACACCTAATATAAAGGAACGGTAAATCAATAGTCTGCAAGGAACGGAGGGAATACTGTTTATAGTCAATTTTTTTTTCAACTATACAATAATCAAATACGATGTATAATATGTAGCTCTTTTATATTAGGTGTATTTGTTTTTATCGAGGGACAATGATGAAATTATGAGGAATTAGAACAAATGCACCTTACATTGTGGTATATCATCTAGTTAGTACCTTTAGCCAAATCGATAGTTTGCAATGAAGTCCTCTCGAAGTTCTCTTCCAAGATGAATCTATTGTGCACTCATTATCATCATTGCATCGCCAAATTAACGGATGACAAAGACAAATAATGCAACCGATGAGTCATCCATATAGACCTTTAGGGAATTATCCTTGTTAAATAACTGCAAAAGCCGGCTTGACGGATTAGGGAACGAGAAAAAACATCTTGCAGACCAGTTGTACATCACGTCTTGTGCATACCCTCTGTGATATGCCTCCAAGTGTTCCACCTCGCCATCCAATGTTGTAGTCTTGTATGCTGCGGCGGCGTCGCCCCAACGGGACGTAGCGAGCGCGGCACGCGGTCCCTGCCGCCACCCTGTGGTTCTCCTGGCGACTACCCCAACCCGCGCGCTGGCGTTGTGTCGCCCCTTTGGGCAATAGTGTCGCGTCCCGTGGTCCATTGCCGCCCCGAGGTTGTCCGCTTCAGGCTATCCTCGAGGCTACACTGACCGTCGTGCTGCCGTTGCATCACCCTATCACTACTACGAAAAGGGCTATAGATGGAATTGATACTAATGGCGCACCAGACAAGCAGTGCGCCATTAGTATATACTAATGGCGCACCAATCTCAGATACGCCATTAGAGTTCAAACTACTAATGGTGCACCTGGCCCAGCGTGTGCCATTAGTATCAAAAAGTTTTTTTCTTGAACTAGTGCGCCTGTCCAAACATACTAATGGCGCATCCAGATGAAGTGCGCCATTACTAGTTGTAACTAGTAATGGCGCAACAGCAGTAAAGTGCGCCATTAATGTTCTTTTTTTATGATATTTTTTATTCTTTTTTTTACAAAACTACTAATGGCGCACTGTGCGACAGTGCGCCATTAGTATGGTTTTTTTTTGCAAAACTAGTAATGGCGCACTAACTGAGGATGCGCCATTAGTAACCTTGATTACTAATTGCGCATTTATAGTGGGTGCGCCATTAGTAAGTGGGCAGCAACAAGATATTTTGGACAGCCTCTCCTACCCACACTCACTTTCTCCCCCACTTCATTCTCTCCACCTCCTCCTTGTCTCGGGTCCCTCCTCTTTTTCACCTCATTTCCACCATAGTTTCATTCAAATTAAGTGGTTAAATTACCTTGTTTTGATACGTAAGTAAGGGGGGAAGCTATATTTATGTTGTTCTCCATACAACAATGTGCACATGCACTTTTTATGGCCTAGCTAGATCTATGTATGTTCGTGGTGTTGCATATGTTTGTTGTGTTGCATATGTGTTTGTGTTTGGAGGTGTACCGGTATTTGAAATGCGATAGTTGCCAATATTTTCTCGGAATGTTGATTCATTTCCGTTTCGGTGATAATTTTTGCATTAAGCATTCTTTTTTGTCCTATTTTTAGGGAAAGTCATGGCAAAAAATTTCTTGGTTCTAAAATATCGTTTTGCTCTACCCCGCAGGCGACCATGGTGCGCACGATGACCGAAGGCATCGTGAATAGGTTTTTGAGGTCCGCGAAGGCCGAGATGCTTCAAAAGAACGAGACGGAGATAAGATGTCCGTGTCGAAGATGCAAGCTGAAGAGCCTTATTGCGGACCCGAATTCCGGGCAGGTGCGGGACCACCTGCTCTTGCGTGGTTTCATGGATGGCTATCGGTGCCAAGGTGATGAAGATGACTACGAAGTCGTCCATGGGGGCCGGGCAAGAAATGAGGAAGCGCAGCAAGACAACCACCGCGGCTCGGGCGGGCGAGAAGATGAAGAATCCCCAGGAGATGATCACGACGGTGATGCTGTACACAGTCATCATGTAGAAGATGCAGGACATGATGATGAGGAAGATGCCGGAGCAGACGACGGGCATGATCATGAAGATGATGATGCTGGCGGAGCAGACGACGCTGGACCATCGATGTGCTGGGTGCAGGACCCTCATATTCAAGAGCTGCTTCTCAAGCAGACCGATAATGCAAGTGCTGCCGCCCGAGAGAAAGCCAAGATGGATCAACTTGAGTTAGACGCGGTTACTCCATTGTATGAAGGATGCAGGCCCGAGGATACCCGCCTAAAAGTAACGCTCATGGCTCTGGAGATGAAGGTAAAACACAAAATGACCGACGCATGCTTCGACGAGAACATGTCATTCTGGCACGAACGTCTTCCCAAGGGGAACAAGTGGCCCACCAGTTTGGAGGAGGCGAAGAAAATCGTGTGTCCTCTGGATTTACCGCACGTGAAATACCATGTGTGCATGAACAATTGCATCATTTATCAGGACGAGCACGCGGAGTCTACCATATGTCCGGTGTGCGGCGTCACTCGATACAAGAAGAGGAAGAAAGCTCCCTCTCCCTCTTCCTCTCCCTCCCTCCCTCCCTCTCTCTCTCTCTCCCTCCCTCCCTCCCTCTCTCTCCCTCTCCCGGCGTGTGAGCGGGCAGGCGAGAGGCTTCTATGGCAGGCAAGCGGTTGTTGCTGCTAAGGCGGGCGAGCGATGGATGAACTGTGGTCGAGCGGCGAGGAACACTTGCATATTCACCTCAAGGTACGATTCTTCCCTCCTCAAGCTGTAGTGGGGCGAGCTAGCCTCAACACAGGAACAATGGCGACCGGCTAACGACAGCATAGGTGGAGCAGTCGATCGATAAGGAGAGTGTAGGGGCGGCTAGCTAGCAGGGATCCCGGCGATGGTTCAGTATGGGTTGATGATAATTTTGATCCTAGCAAAAATTAGCTCTTTCCTCTCAAGATTCGTGACAATGCTGATTAGCCACGACATCCTGAGACGTGATGGATTTGTGCTTGAACTGGTGTAAATTATATTAATGTTCATAATAATTTTGGCAACCTAATGCTATGTTAGTGTGATTATCCACGTTTCCGTTGCTGAAGACCCTCTATAAACTAATATAAGATCCCTTAGATCACTATCTTATACTACCTCCATTCCTAAATATTAGACATTGGGGCAGTTTAAATTAAACTAGCCCAGTGTCTTAATTTTAGAAATGGAGCTAGTATTACTTTACACAGGAATGATTAATGATGATATCCATTTGTGTATATCATATCGTGTATACAAGCAAATTATTTAATACATGCATTGTAATGGTAATTGCTATAGTATTTGGTCAAGCTAATGTGTAGAAGGATGCATTTTAGTGAATAAGTATATGGACTGGTTATTGCCACATTTCATCTCTCCAATGAAACATATGAACCGAACCATTCTCCAACCACATTTCATCCTTTGGAATGGAACCATTCCATTCAATTACACTTGGTTATCAAACCAAACACACCCTAAGGTCTCCCCATTTGCCAGCTAGCTAGGTGCCATTGAAAGTTTTGGTCTTTCATGAGTGTTGAGTTTGAAAATTTGCTACATGGACCAATTTTCCGGTGGTAAAAACATTACTTTTTGGATAAAACTCACATCAACTTATCTGAACATCACACACATACTAAACATCAAAGGCCCTGCACCACATGCATTGTGAATCTTATGTCCATTATATTAACTGATGCACACAATTTATGTTTATCTCAACATGCACACATCTCACCTCACTACGCATCCCACAACTTCAGAAGCTTAACTGCACGTGGATGGGAAATGTTTTCATTATATAATACTCCCTCCATTCCTTTATGTAAGGTGTATTATTTTTTAGCACAGTAACCAAGGCGCATAATTATAGACAATGTATGACGAAATTACCCTAGTCTAAATCGTTTATTAGCGGCAAGTAAATCATTTAGGCTAGGAAAGAAAGAGATGCACGCAATCGGGAGGGAAATAGTTTTCTTCTTTTCTCTACAAGGAGAGATACATGCAATCAGGTGAGAGATACTTTCTTTTTTCTGGAGGGACAGGGATGGAATTATGAGGAATTAGAACAAATGCACTTTACATTGTAAAATTATATCAAGAAACAAATACACCTAATATAAAGGAACGGTAAATCAATAGTCTGCAAGGAACGGAGGGAATACTGTTTATAGTCAATATTTTTTTTCAACTATACAATAATCAAATACGATGTATAATATGTAGCTCTTTTATATTAGGTGTATTTGTTTTTATCGAGGGACAAGGATGAAATTATGAGGAATTAGAACAAATGCACCTTACATTGTGGTATATCATCTAGTTAGTACCTTTAGCCAAATCGATAGTCTGCAATGAAGTCCTCTCGAAGTTCTCTTCCAAGATGAATCTATTGTGCACTCATTATCATCATTGCATCGCCAAATTAACGGATGACAAAGACAAATAATGCAACCGATGAGTCATCCACATAGACCTTTAGGGAATTATCCTCGTTAAATGACTGCAAAAGCCGGCTTGACGGATTAGGGAACGAGAAAAAACATCTTGCAGACCAGTTGTACATCATGTCTTGTGCATACCCTCTGTGATATGCCTCCAAGTGTTCCACCTCGCCATCCAATGTTGTCGTCTTGTATGCTGCGGCGGCGTCGCCCCAACGGGACGACGCGACCGTGGCACGCGGTCCCTGCCGCCACCCTGTGGTTCTCCTGGCGACTACCCCAACCCGCGCGCTGGCGTTGCGTCGCCCCTTTGGGCCATAGTGTCGCGTCCCGCGGTCCACTGCCGCCCCGAGGTTGTCCGCTTCAGGCTATCCTCGAGGCTACACTGACCGTCGTGCTGCCGTTGCATCACCCTATCACTACTAGGAAAAGGGCTATAGATGGAATTGATACTAATGGCGCACCAGACAAGCAGTGCGCCATTAGTATATACTAATGGCGCACCAATCTCAGATACGCCATTAGAGACCAAACTACTAATGGTGCACCTGGCCCAGGGTGCGCCATTAGTATCAAATTTTTTTTTCTTGAACTAGTGCGCCTGTCCAAACATACTAATGACGCATCCAGACGAAGTGCGCCATTACTAGTTGTAACTAGTAATGGCGCACCAGCAGTAAAGCGCGCCATTAATGTTCTTTTTTATGATATTTTTTATTCTTTTTTTTTACAAAACTACTAATGGCGCACTGTTCCACAGTGCGCTATTACTAGTTTAAACTAGTAATGGCGCACTGTGCGACAGTGCGCCATTAGTATGTTTTTTTTTGCAAAACTAGTAATGGCGCACTAACTGAGGATGCGCCATTAGTAACCTTGATTACTAATGGCACATTTATAGTGGGTGCGCCATTAGTAAGTGGGCAGCAACAAGATATTTTGGACAGCCTTTCCTACCACACTCACTTTCTCCCCCACTTCATTCTCTCCACCTCCTCCTTGTCTCGGGTCCCTCCTCTTTTTCACATCATTTCCACCATAGATTCATTCAAATTAAGTGGTTAAATTACTTTGTTTTGATAGGTAAGTAAGGGGGGAAGCTATATTTATGTTGTTCTCCATACAACAATGTGCACATGCACTTTTTATGGCCTAGCTAGATCTATGTATGTTCATGGTGTTGCATATGTTTGTTGTGTTGCATATGTGTTTGCGTTTGGAGGTGTACCGGTATTTGAAATGCGATAGTTGCCAATATTTTCTCGGAATGTTGATTCATTTCCGTTTCGGTGAGAATTTTTGCATTAAGCATTCTTTTTTGTCCTATTTTTAGGGAAAGTCATGGCAAAAAATTTCTTGGTTCTAAAATATCGTTTTGCTCTACCCCGCAGGCGACCATGGTGCGCACGATGACCGAAGGCATCGTTAATAGGTTTTTGAGGTCCGCGAAGGCCGAGATGCTTCAAAAGAACGAGACGGAGATAAGATGTCCGTGTCGAAGATGCAAGCTGAAGAGCCTTATTGCGGACCCGGATTCCTGGCAGGTGCGGGACCACCTGCTCTTGCGTGGTTTCATGGATGGCTATCGGTGGCAAGGTGATGAAGATGACTACAAAGTCGTCCATGGGGGCCGGGCAAGAAATGAGGAAGGGCAGCAAGACAACCACCGCGGCTCGGGCTGGCGAGAAGATGAAGAATCCCCAGGAGATGATCACGACGGTGATGCTATACTCAGTCATCATGTAGAAGATCCAGGACATGATGATGAGGAAGATGCCGGAGCAGACGACGGGCATGATCATGAAGATGATGATGCCGGCGGAGCAGACGACGCTGGACCATCGATGGGCTGGGTGCCGGACCCTCATATTCAAGAGCTGCTTCTCAAGCAGACCGATAACGTAAGAGCTGCCGCCCGAGAGAAAGCCAAGATGGATCAACTTGAGTTAGACGCGGTTACTCCATTGTATGAAGGATACAGGCCGGAGGATACCCGCCTGAAAGTAACGCTCATGGCTCTGGAGATGAAGGTAAAACACAAAATGACCGACGCATGCTTTGACGAGAACATGTCATTCTGGCACGAACGTCTTCCCAAGGGGAACAAGTGCCCCACCAGTTTTGAGGAGGCGAAGAAAATTGTGTGTCCTCTGGATTTACCGCACGTGAAATACCATGTGTGCATGAACAATTGCATCATTTATCGGGACGAGCACGCGGAGTCTACCATATGTCCGGTGTGCGGCGTCACTCGATACAAGAAGAGGAAGAAAGCTCCCTCTCCCTCTCCCTCTCCCTCCCTCCCTCTCTCTCTCTCTCCCCCTCCCTCCCTCCCTCTCTCTCCCTCTCCCGACGTGTGAGCGAGCAGGCGAGAGGCTGCTATGGCAGGCAAGCGGTTGTTGCTGCTAAGGCGGGCGAGCGATGGATGAACTGTGGTCGAGCGGCGAGGAACACTTGCATATTCACCTCAAGGTACGAATCTTCCCTCCTCAAGCTGTAGTGGGGCGAGCTAGCCTCAACACAGGAACAATGGTGACCGGCTAACGACAGCACAGGCGGAGCAGTCGATCGACAAAGAGAGTGTAGGGGCGGCTAGCTAGCAGGGATCCCGGTGATGGTTCAGTATGGGTTGATGATAATTTTGATCCTAGCAGAAATTAGCTCTTTCCTCTCAAGATTCGTGACAATGCTGATTAGCCACGACATCCTGAGACGTGATGGATTTTTGCTTGAACTGGTGTAAATTATATTAATGTTCATAATAATTTTGGCAACCTAATGCTATGTTAGTGTGATTATCCACGTTTCTGTTGCTGAAGACCCTCTATAAACTAATATAAGATCCCTTAGATCACTATCTTATACTACCTCCATTCCTAAATATTAGACATTGGGGCAGTTTAAATTAAACTAGCCCAGTGTCTTAATTTTAGAAATGGAGCTAGTATTACTTTACACAGGAATGATTAATGATGATATCCATTTGTGTATATCATATCGTGTATACAAACAAATTATTTCATACATTCATTGTAATGGTAACTGCTATAGTA
This sequence comes from Secale cereale, assembly GCA_902687465.1. NCBI lineage: Eukaryota > Viridiplantae > Streptophyta > Magnoliopsida > Poales > Poaceae > Secale > Secale cereale. Next base: position 20,073,893 of record LR738715.1, on the reverse strand, counting down.
TTTGGTCAAGCTAATGTGTAGAAGGATGCATTTTAGTGAATAAGTATATGGACTGGTTATTGCCACATTTCATCTCTCCAATGAAACATATGAACCGAACCATTCTCCAACCACATTTCATCCTTTGGAATGGAACCATTCCATTCAATTACACTTGGTTATCAAACCAAACACACCCTAAGGTCTCCCCATTTGCCAGCTAGCTAGGTGCCATTGACAGTTTTGGTCTTTCATGAGTGTTGAGTTTGAAAATTTGCTACATGGACCAATTTTCGGTTGTAAAAACATTACTTTTTGGATAAAACTCACATCAACTTATCTGAACATCACACACATACCAAACATCAAAGGCCCTGCACCACATGCATTGTGAATCTTATGTCCATTATATTAATTGATGCACACAATTTATGTTTATCTCAACATGCACACATCTCACCTCACTACGCATCCCACAACTTTAGAAGCTTAACTGCACGTGGATGGGAAATGTTTTCATTATATAATACTCCCTCCATTCCTATATGTAAGGTGTATTATTTTTTAGCACAGTAACCAAGGCGCATAATTATAGACAATGTAGGACGAAATTACCCTTGTCTGAATCGTTTATTAGCGACAAGTAAATCATTTAGGCTAGGAAAGAAAGAGATGCACGTAATCGGGAGGGAAATAGTTTTCTTCTTTTCTCTACAAGGAGAGATACATGCAATCAGGTGAGAGATACTTTCTTTTTTCTGGAGGGACAGGGATGGAATTATGAGGAATTAGAACAAATGCACTTTACATTGTAAAATTATATCAAGAAACAAATACACCTAATATAAAGGAACGGTAAATCAATAGTGTGCAAGGAACGGAGGGAATACTGTTTATAGTCAATTTTTTTTTCAACTATACAATAATCAAATACGATGTATAATATGTAGTTCTTTTATATTAGGTGTATTTGTTTTTATCGAGGGACAAGGATGAAATTATGAGGAATTAGAACAAATGCACCTTACATTGTGGTATATCAACTAGTTAGTACCTTTAGCCAAATCGATAGTCTGCAATGAAGTCCTCTCGAAGTTCTTTTCCAAGATGAATCTATTGTGCACTCATTATCATCATTGCATCGCCAAATTAACGGATGACAAAGACAAATAATGCAACCGATAAGTCATCCATATAGACCTTTAGGGAATTATCCTCGTTAAATAACTGCAAAAGCCGGCTTGACGGATTAGGGAACGAGAAAAAACATCTTGCAGACCAGTTGTACATCACGTCTTGTGCATACCCTCTGTGATATGCCTCCAAGTGTTCCACCTCGCCATCCAATGTTGCCGTCTTGTATGCTGCGGCGGCGTCGCCCCAACGGGACGTAGCGAGCGTGGCACGCGGTCCCTGCCGCCACCCTGTGGTTCTCCTGGCGACTACCCCAACCCGCGCGCTGGCGTTGCGTCGCCCCTTCGGGCCATAGTGTCGCGTCCCGCGGTCCACTGCCGCCCCGAGGTTGTCCGCTTCAGGCTATCCTCGAGGCTACACTGACCGTCGTGCTGCCGTTGCATCACCCTATCACTACTAGGAAAAGGGCTATAGATGGAATTGATACTAATGGCGCACCAGACAAGCAGTGCGCCATTAGTATATACTAATGGCGCACCAATCTCAGATACGCCATTAGAGTTCAAACTACTAATGGCGCACCTGGCCCAGCGTGCGCCATTAGTATCAAACAGTTTTTTTCTTGAACTAGTGCGCCTGTCCAAACATACTAATGGCGCATCCAGACGAAGTGCGCCATTACTAGTTGTAACTAGTAATGGCGCACCAGCAGTAAAGTGCGCCATTAATGTTCTTTTTTTATGATATTTTTTATTCTTTTTTTTTACAAAACTACTAATGGCGCACTGTTCCACAGTGCGCTATTACTAGTTTAAACTAGTAATGGCGCACAGTGCGACAGTGCGCCATTAGTATGTTTTTTTTGCAAAACTAGTAATGGCGCACTAACTGAGGATGCGCCATTAGTAACCTTGATTACTAATGGCGCATTTATAGTGGGTGCGCCATTAGTAAGTGGGTAGCAACAAGATATTTTGGACAGCCTCTCCTACCCACACTCACTTTCTCCCCCACTTCATTCTCTCCACCTCCTCCTTGTCTCGGGTCCCTCCTCTTTTTCACCTCATTTCCACCATAGATTTATTCAAATTAAGTGGTTAAATTACCTTGTTTTGATAGGTAAGTAAGGGGGGAAGCTATATTTATGTTGTTCTCCATACAACAATGTGCACATGCACTTTTTATGGCCTAGCTAGATCTATGTATGTTCGTGGTGTTGCATATGTTTGTTGTGTTGCATATTTGTTTGTGTTTGGAGGTGTACCGGTATTTGAAATGCGATAATTGCCAATATTTTCTCGGAATGTTGATTCATTTCCGTTTCGGTGATAATTTTTGCATTAAGCATTCTTTTTTGTCCTATTTTTAGGGAAAGTCATGGCAAAAAAATTCTTGGTTCTAAAATATCGTTTTGCTCTACCCCGCAGGCGACCATGGTGCGCACGATGACCGAAGGCATCGTGAATAGGTTTTTGAGGTCCGCGAAGGCCGAGATGCTTCAAAAGAACGAGACGAAGATAAGATGTCCGTGTCGAAGATGCAAGCTGAAGATCCTTATTGCGGACCCGGATTCCGGGCAGGTGCGGGACCACCTGCTCTTGCGTGGTTTCATGGATGAATATCGGTGGCAAGGTGATGAAGATGACTACGAAGTCGTCCATGGGGGCCGGGCAAGAAATGAGGAAGGGCAGCAAGACAACCACCACGGCTCGGGTGGGTGAGAAGACGAAGAATCCCCAGAAGATGATCACGACAGTGATGTTGTACACAGTCATCATGTAGAAGATGCAGGACATGATGATGAGGAAGATGCCGGAGCAGACGACGGGCATGATCATGCAGATGATGATGCCGGCGGAGCAGACGACGCTGGACCATCGATGGGCTGGGTGCAGGACCCTCATATTCAAGAGCTGCTTCTCAAGCAGACCAATAACGCAAGAGCTGCCGCCCGAGAGAAAGCCAAGATGGATCAACTTGAGTTAGACGCGGTTACTCCATTGTATGAGGGATGCAGGCCCGAGGATACCCGCCTGAAAGTAACGCTCATGGCTCTGGAGATGAAGGTAAAACACAAAATGACTGACGCATGCTTCGACGAGAACATGTCATTCTGGCACGAACGTCTTCCCAAGGGGAACAAGTGCCCCACCAGTTTGGAGGAGGCGAAGAAAATCGTGTGTCCTCTGGATTTACCGCACGTGAAATACCATGTGTGCATGAACAATTGCATCATTTATCGGGACGAGCACGCGGAGTCTACCATATGTCCGGTGTGCGGCATCACTCGATACAAGAAGAGGAAGAAAGCTCCCTCTCCCTCCCTCCCTCCCTCCCTCTCTCTCTCCCTCTCCCTCCCTCCCTCCCTCTCTCTCCCTCTCCCGGCGTGTGAGCGGGCAGGCGAGAGGCTGCTATGGCAGGCAAGCGGTTGTTGCTGCTAAGGCGGGCGAGCGATGGATGAATTGTGGTCGAGCGGCGAGGAACACTTGCATATTCACCTCAAGGTACGATACTTCCCTCCTCAAGCTGTAGTGGGGCGAGCTAGCCTCAACACAGGAACAATGGCGACTGGCTAACGATAGCATAGGCGGAGCAGTCGATCGACAAGGAGAGTGTAGGGGCGGCTAGCTAGCAGGGATCCCGGCGATGGTTCAGTATGGGTTGATGATAATTTTGATCCTAGCAGAAATTAGCTCTTTCCTCTCAAGATTCGTGACAATGCTGATTAGCCACGACATCCTGAGACGCGATGGATTTGTGCTTGAACTGGTGTAAATTATATTAATGTTAATAATAATTTTGGCAACCTAATGCTATGTTAGTGTGATTATCCACGTTTCTGTTGCTGAAGACCCTCTATAAACTAATATAAGATCCCTTAGATCACTATCTTATACTACCTCCATTCCTAAATATTAGACATTGGGGCAGTTTAAATTAAACTAGCCCAGTGTCTTAATTTTAGAAATGGAGCTAGTATTACTTTACACAGGAATGATTAATGATGATATCCATTTGTGTATATCATATCGTGTATACAAGAAAATTATTTCATACATGCATTGTAATGGTAATTGCTATAGTATTTGGTCAAGCTAATGTGTAGAAGGATGCATTTTAGTGAATAAGTATATGGACTGGTTATTGCCACATTTCATCTCTCCAATGAAACATATGAACCGAACCATTCTGCAACCACATTTCATCCTTTGGAATGGAACCATTCCATTCAATTACACTTGGTTATCAAACCAAACACACCCTAAGGTCTCCCCATTTGCCAGCTAGCTAGGTGCCATTGACAGTTTTGGTCTTTCATGAGTGTTGAGTTTGAAAATTTGCTACTTGGACCAATTTTCCGGTGGTAAAAACATTACTTTTTGGATAAAACTCACATCAACTTATCTGAACATCACACACATACCAAACATCAAAGGCCCTGCACAACATGCATTGTGAATCTTATGTCCATTATATTAATTGATGCACACAATTTATGTTTATCTCAACATGCACACATCTCACCTCACTACGCATCCCACAACTTCAGAAGCTTAACTGCACGTGGATGGGAAATGTTTTCATTATATAATACTCCCTCCATTCCTTTATGTAAGGTGTATTATTTTTTAGCACAGTAACCAAGGCGCATAATTATAGACAATGTAGGACGAAATTACCCTTGTCTAAATCGTTTATTGGCGGCAAGTAAATCATTTAGGCTAGGAAAGAAAGAGATGCACGCAATCGGGAGGGAAATAGTTTTCTTCTTTTCTCTACAAGGAGAGATACATGCAATCAGGTGAGAGATACTTTCTTTTTTCTGGAGGGACAGGGATGGAATTATGAGGAATTAGAACAAATGCACTTTACATTGTAAAATTATATCAAGAAACAAATACACCTAATATAAAGGAACGGTAAATCAATAGTCTGCAAGGAACGGAGGGAATACTGTTTATAGTCAATTTTTTTTTCAACTATACAATAATCAAATACGATGATATGTAGTTCTTTTATATTAGGTGTATTTGTTTTTATCGAGGGACAAGGATGAAATTATGAGGAATTAGAACAAACGCACCTTACATTGTGGTATATCAACTAGTTAGTACCTTTAGCCAAATCGATAGTCTGCAATGAAGTCTTCTCGAAGTTCTCTTCCAAGATGAATCTATTGTGCACTCATTATCATCATTGCATCGCCAAATTAACGGATGACAAAGACAAATAATGCAACCGATGAGTCATCCATATAGACCTTTAGGGAATTATCCTCGTTAAATAACTGCAAAAGCTGGCTTGACGGATTAGGGAACGAGAAAAAACATCTTGCAGACCAGTTGTACATCACGTCTTGTGCATACCCTCTGTGATATGCCTCCAAGTGTTCCACCTCGCCATCCAATGTTGTCGTCTTGTATGCTGCGGCGGCGTCGCCCCAACGGGACGTAGCGAGCGTGGCACGCGGTCCCTGCCGCCACCCTGTGGTTCTCCTGGCGACTACCCCAACCCGCGCGCTGGCGTTGCGTCGCCCCTTTGGGCCATAGTGTCGCGTCCCGCGGTCCACTGCCGCCCCGAGGTTGTCCGCTTCAGGCTATCCTCGAGGCTACACTGACCGTCGTGCTGCCGTTGCATCACCCTATCACTACTAGGAAAAGGGCTATAGATGGAATTGATACTAATGGCGCACCAGACAAGCAGTGCGCCATTAGTATATACTAATGGCGCACCAATCTCAGATACGCCATTAGAGACCAAACTACTAATGGCGCACCTGGCCCAGCGTGCGCCATTAGTATCAAAAAGTTTTTTTCTTGAACTAGTGCACCTGTCCAAACATACTAATGGCGCATCCAGACGAAGTGCACCATTACTAGTTGTAACTAGTAATGGCGCACCAGCAGAAAGCGCGCCATTAATGTTCTTTTTTATGATATTTTTTATTCTTTTTTTTTACAAAACTACTAATGGCGCACTGTTCCACAGTGCGCTATTACTAGTTTAAACTAATAATGGCGCACTGTGCGACAGTGCGCCATTAGTATGTTTTTTTTGCAAAACTAGTAATGGCGCACTAACTGAGGATGCGCCATTAGTAATCTTGATTACTAATGGCGCATTTATAGTGGGTGCGTCATTAGTAAGTGGGCAGCAACAAGATATTTTGGACAGCCTTTCCTACCACACTCACTTTCTCCCCCACTTCATTCTCTCCACCTCCTCCTTGTCTCGGGTCCCTCCTCTTTTTCACCTTATTTCCACCATAGATTCATTCAAATTAAGTGGTTAAATTACTTTGTTTTGATAGGTAAGTAAGGGGGGAAGCTATATTTATGTTGTTCTCCATACAACAATGTGCACATGCACTTTTTATGGCCTAGCTAGATCTATGTATGTTCGTGGTGTTGCATATGTTTGTTGTGTTGCATATGTGTTTGCGTTTGGAGGTGTACCGGTATTTGAAATGCGATAGTTGCCAATATTTTCTCGGAATGTTGATTCATTTCCGTTTCGGTGAGAATTTTTGCATTAAGCATTCTTTTTTGTCCTATTTTTAGGGAAAGTCATGGCAAAAATTTTCTTGGTTCTAAAATATCGTTTTGCTCTACCCCGCAGGGGACCATGGTGCGCACGATGACCAAAGGCATCGTTAATAGGTTTTTGAGGTCCGCGAAGGCCGAGATGCTTCAAAAGAACGAGACGGAGATAAGATGTCCGTGTCGAAGATGCAAGCTGAAGAGCCTTATTGCGGACCCGGATTCCTGGCAGGTGCGGGACCACCTGCTCTTGCGTGGTTTCATGGATGGCTATCGGTGGCAAGGTGATGAAGATGACTACAAAGTCGTCCATGGGGGCCGGGCAAGAAATGAGGAAGGGCAGCAAGACAACCACCGCGGCTCGGGCTGGCGAGAAGATGAAGAATCCCCAGGAGATGATCACGACGGTGATGCTGTACACAGTCATCATGTAGAAGATGCAGGACATGATGATGAGGAAGATGCCGGAGCAGACGACGGGCATGATCATGAAGATGATGATGCCGGCGGAGCAGACGACGCTGGATTATCGATGGGCTGGGTGCAGGACCCTCATATTCAAGAGCTGCTTCTCAAGCAGACCGATAACGCAAGAGCTCCCGCCCGAGAGAAAGCCAAGATGGATCAACTTGAGTTAGACGCGGTTACTCCATTGTATGAAGGATGCAGGCCCGAGGATACCCGCCTGAAAGTAACGCTCATGGCTCTGGAGATGAAGGTAAAACACAAAATGACCGACGCATGCTTCGACGAGAACATGTCATTCTGGCACGAACGTCTTCCCAAGGGGAACAAGTGCCCCACCAGTTTTGAGGAGGCGAAGAAAATCGTGTGTCCTCTGGATTTACCGCACGTGAAATACCATGTGTGCATGAACAATTGCATCATTTATCGGGACGAGCACGCGGAGTCTACCATATGTCCGGTGTGCGGCGTCACTCGATACAAGAAGAGGAAGAAAGCTCCCTCTCCCTCTCCCTCTCCCTCCCTCCCTCTCTCTCTCTCTCTCCCTCCCTCCCTCCCTCTCTCTCCCTCTCCCGGCGTGTGAGCGGGCAGGCGAGAGGCTGCTATGGCAGGCAAGCGGTTGTTGCTGCTAAGGCGGGCAAGCGATGGATGAACTGTGGTCGAGCGGCGAGGAACACTTGCATATTCACCTCAAGGTACGATACTTCCCTCCTCAAGCTGTAGTGGGGCGAGCTAGCCTCAACACAGGAACAATGGCGACCGGCTAACGATAGCATAGGCGGAGCAGTCGATCGACAAAGAGAGTGTAGGGGCGGCTAGCTAGCAGGGATCCCGGCGATGGTTCAGTATGGGTTGATGATAATTTTGATCCTAGCAGAAATTAGCTCTTTCCTCTCAAGATTCGTGACAATGCTGATTAGCCACGACATCCTGAGACGTGATGGATTTGTGCTTGAACTGGTGTAAATTATATTAATGTTCATAATAATTTTGGCAACCTAATGCTATGTTAGTGTGATTATCCACGTTTCTGTTGCTGAAGACCCTCTATAAACTAATATAAGATCCCTTAGATCACTATCTTATACTACCTCCATTCCTAAATATTAGACATTGGGGCAGTTTAAATTAAACTAGCCCAGTGTCTTAATTTTAGAAATGGAGCTAGTATTACTTTACACAGGAATGATTAATGATGATATCCATTTGTGTATATCATATCGTGTATACAAGCAAATTATTTCATACATGCATTGTAATGGTAACTGCTATAGTATTTGGTCAAGCTAATGTGTAGAAGGATGCATTTTAGTGAATAAGTATATGGACTGGTTATTGCCACATTTCATCTCTCCAATGAAACATATGAACCGAACCATTCTCCAACCACATTTCATCCTTTGGAATGGAACCATTCCATTCAATTACACTTGGTTATCAAACCAAACACACCCTAAGGTCTCCCCATTTGCCAGCTAGCTAGGTGCTATTGACAGTTTTGGTCTTTCATGAGTGTTGAGTTTGAAAATTTGCTACTTGGACCAATTTTCCGGTGGTAAAAACATTACTTTTTGGATAAAACTCACATCAACTTATCTGAACATCACACACATACCAAACATCAAAGGCCCTGCACAACATGCATTGTGAATCTTATGTCCATTATATTAATTGATGCACACAATTTATGTTTATCTCAACATGCACACATCTCACCTCACTACGCATCCCACAACTTCAGAAGCTTAACTGCACGTGGATGGGAAATGTTTTCATTATATAATACTCCCTCCATTCCTTTATGTAAGGTGTATTATTTTTTAGCACAGTAACCAAGGCGCATAATTATAGACAATGTAGGACGAAATTACCCTTTTCTAAATCGTCTATTGGCGGCAAGTAAATCATTTAGGCTAGGAAAGAAAGAGATGCACGCAATCGGGAGGGAAATAGTTTTCTTCTTTTCTCTACAAGGAGAGATACATGCAATCAGGTGAGAGATACTTTCTTTTTTCTGGAGGGACAGGGATGGAATTATGAGGAATTAGAACAAATGCACTTTACATTGTAAAATTATATCAAGAAACAAATACACCTAATATAAAGGAACGGTAAATCAATAGTCTGCAAGGAACGGAGGGAATACTGTTTATAGTCAATATTTTTTTCAACTATACAATAATCAAATACGATGTAGAATATGTAGTTCTTTTATATTAGGTGTATTTGTTTTTCTCAAGGGACAAGGATGAAATTATGAGGAATTAGAACAAACGCACCTTACATTGTGGTATATCATCTAGTTAGTACCATTAGCCAAATCGATAGTCTGCAATGAAGTCCTCTCGAAGTTCTCTTCCAAGATGAATCTATTGTGCACTCATTATCATCATTGCATCGCCAAATTAACGGATGACAAAGACAAATAATGCAACCGATGAGTCATCCATATAGACCTTTAGGGAATTACCCTCGTTAAATAACTGCAAAAGCCGGCTTGACGGATTAGGGAACGAGGAAAAACATCTTGCAGACCAGTTGTACATCACGTCTTGTGCATACCCTCTGTGATATGCCTCCAAGTGTTCCACCTCGCCATCCAATGTTGTCGTCTTGTATGCTGCGGCGGCGTCGCCCCAACGGGACGTAGCGAGCGTGGCACGCGGTCCCTGCCGCCACCCTGTGGTTCTCCTGGCAACTACCCCAACCCGCGCGCTGGCGTTGCGTCGCCCCTTTGGGCCATAGTGTCACGTCCCGCGGTCCACTGCCGCCCCGAGGTTGTCCGCTTCAGGCTATCCTTGAGGCTACACTGACCGTCGTGCTGCCGTTGCATCACCCTATCACTACTAGGAAAAGGGCTATAGATGGAATTGATACTAATGGCGCACCAGACAAGCAGTGCGCCATTAGTATATACTAATGGCGCACCAATCTCAGATACGCCATTAGAGTTCAAACTACTAATGGCGCACCTGGCCCAGCGTGCGCCATTAGTATCAAAAAGTTTTTTTCTTGAACTAGTGCGCCTGTCATAACATACTAATGGCGCATCCAGACGAAGTGAGTAATGGCGCACCAGCAGTAAAGTGCGCCATTAATGTTCTTTTTTTATGATATTTTTTATTCTTTTTTTTTACAAAACTACTAATGGCGCACTGTTCCACCGTGCGCTATTACTAGTTTAAACTAGTAATGGCGCACTGTGCGACAGTGCGCCATTAGTATGTTTTTTTTTTGCAAAACTAGTAATGGCGCACTAACTGAGGATGCGCCATTAGTAACCTTGATTACTAATGGCGCATTTATAGTGGGTGCGCCATTAGTAAGTGGGCAGCAACAAGATATTTTGGACAGCCTCTCCTACCCACACTCACTTTCTCCCCCACTTCATTCTCTCCACCTCCTCCTTGTCTCGGGTCCCTCCTCTTTTTCACCTCATTTCCACCATAGATTCATTCAAATTAAGTGGTTAAATTACCTTGTTTTGATAGGTAAGTAAGGGGGGAAGCTATATTTATGTTGTTCTCCATACAACAATGTGCACATGCACTTTTTATGGCCTAGCAAGATCTATGTATATTCGTGGTGTTGCATATGTTTGTTGTGTTGAATATGTGTTTGTGTTTGGAGGTGTACCGGTATTTGAAATGCGATAGTTGCCAATATTTTCTCGGAATGTTGATTCATTTCCGTTTCGGTGAGAATTTTTGCATTAAGCATTCTTTTTTGTCCTATTTTTAGGGAAAGTCATGGCAAAAATTTTCTTGGTTCTAAAATATCGTTTGGCTCTACCCCGCAGGCGACCATGGTGCGCACGATGACCGAAGGCATCGTGAATAGGTTTTTGAGGTCCGCGAAGGCCGAGATGCTTCAAAAGAACGAGACGGAGATAAGATGTCCGTGTCGCAGATGCAAGTTGAAGAGCCTTATTGCAGACCCGGATTCCGGGCAGGTGCGGGACCACCTGCTCTTGCGTGGTTTCATGGATGGCTATCGGTGGCAAGGTGATGAAGATGACTACGAAGTCGTCCATGGGGGCCTGGCAAGAAATGAAGAAGGGCAGCAAGACAACCACCGCGGCTCGGGCGGGCGAGAAGACGAAGAATCCCCAGGAGATGATCACGACGGTGATGCTGTACACAGTCATCATGTAGAAGATGCAGGACATGATGATGAGGAAGATGCCGGAGCAGACGACGGGCATGATCATGTAGATGATGATGCCGGCGGAGCAGACGACGCTGGACCATCGATGGGCTGGGTGCAGGAACCTCATATTCTAGAGCTGCTTCTCAAGCAGACCGATAACGCAAAAGCTGCCGCCCGAGAGAAAGCCAAGCTGGATCAACTTGAGTTAGACGCGGTTACTCCATTGTATGAAGGATGCAGGCCCGAGGATACCCGCCTGAAAGTAACGCTCATGGCTCTGGAGATGAAGGTAAAACACAAAATGACCGACGCATGCTTCGACGAGAACATGTCATTCTGGCACGAACGTCTTCCAAAGGGGAACAAGTGCCCCACCAGTTTGGAGGAGGCGAAGAAAATCGTGTGTCCTCTAGATTTACCGCACGTGAAATACCATGTGTGCATGAACAATCGCATCATTTATCGGGACGAGCACGCGGAGTCTACCATATGTCCGGTGTGCGGCGTCACTCGATACAAGAAGAGGAAGAAAGCTCCCTCTCCCTCTCCCTCTCCCTCCCTCCCTCCCTCCCTCTCTCTCTCTCCCTCCCTCCATCCCTCTCTCTCCCTCTCCCGGCGTGTGAGCGGGCAGCCGAGAGGCTGCTATGGCAGGCAAGCGGTTGTTGCTGCTAAGGCGGGCGAGCGATGGATGAACTGTGGTCGAGCGGCGAGGAACACTGGCATATTCACCTCAAGGTACGATACTTCCCTCCTCAAGCTGTAGTGGGCCGAACTAGCCTCAACACAGGAACAATGGTGACCGGCTAACGACAGCATAGGCGGAGCAGTCGATCGACAAGGAGAGTGTAGGGGCGGCTAGCTAGCAGGGATCCCGGCGATGGTTCAGTATGGGTTGATGATAATTTTGATCCTAGCAGAAATTAGCTCTTTCCTCTCAAGATTCGTGACAATGCTGATTAGCCACGACATCCTGAGACATGATGGATTTGTGCTTGAACTGGTGTAAATTATATTAATGTTCATAATAATTTTGGCAACCTAATGCTATGTTAGTGTGATTATCCACGTTTCTGTTACTGAAGACCCTCTATAAACTAATATAAGATCCCTTAGATCACTATCTTATACTACCTCCATTCCTAAATATTAGACATTGGGGCAGTTTAAATTAAACTAGCGCAGTGTCTTAATTTTAGAAATGGAGCTAGTATTACTTTACACAGGAATGATTAATGATGATATCCATTTGTGTATATCATATCGTGTATAAAAGAAAATTATTTCATACATGCATTGTAATGGTAATTGCTATAGTATTTGGTCAAGCTAATGTGTAGAAGGATGCATTTTAGTGAATAAGTATATGGACTGGTTATTGCCACATTTCATCTCTCCAATGAAACATATGAACCGAACCATTCTCCAACCACATTTCATCCTTTGGAATGGAACCATTCCATTCAATTACACTTGGTTATCAAACCAAACACACCCTAAGGTCTCCCCATTTGCCAGCTAGCTAGGTGCCATTGACAGTTTTGGTCTTTCATGAGTGTTGAGTTTGAAAATTTGCTACATGGACCAATTTTCCGGTGGTAAAAACATTACTTTTTGGATAAAACTCACATCAACTTATCTGAACATCACACACATACCAAACATCAAAGGCCCTGCACAACATGCATTGTGAATCTTATGTCCATTATATTAATCGATGCACACAATTTATGTTTATCTCAACATGCACACATCTCACCTCACTACGCATCCCACAACTTCAGAAGCTTAACTGCACGTGGATGGGAAATGTTTTCATTATATAATACTCCCTCCATTCCTTTATGTAAGGTGTGTTATTTTTTAGCACAGTAACCAAGGCGCATAATTATAGACAATGTAGGACGGAATTACCCTTGTCTAAATCGTTTATTAGCGGCAAGTAAATCATTTAGGCTAGGAAAGAAAGAGATGCACGCAATCGGGAGGGAAATAGTTTTCTTCTTTTCTCTACAAGGAGAGATACATGCAACCAGGTGAGAGATACTTCCTTTTTTCTGGAGGGACAGGGATGGAATTATGAGGAATTAGAACAAATGCACTTTACATTGTAAAATTATATCAAGAAACAAATACACCTAATATAAAGGAACGGTAAATCAATAGTCTGCAAGGAACGGAGGGAATACTGTTTATAGTCAATATTTTTTTCAAATATACAATAATCAAATACGATGTATAATATGTAGTTCTTTTTTATTAGGTGTATTTGTTTTTCTCGAGGGACAAGGATGAAATTATGAGGAATTAGAACAAATGCACCTTACATTGTGGTATATCATCTAGTTAGTACCTTTAGCCAAATCGATAGTCTGCAATGAAGTCCTCTCGAAGTTCTCTTCCAAGATGAATCTATTGTGCACTCATTATCATCATTGCATCGCCAAATTAACGGATGACAAAGACAAATAATGCAACTGATGAGTCATCCATATAGACCTTTAGGGAATTATCCTCGTTAAATAACTGCAAAAGCCGGCTTAACGGATTAGGGAACGAGAAAAAACATCTTGCAGACCAGTTGTACATCACGTCTTGTGCATACCCTCTGTGATATGCCTCCAAGTGTTCCACCTCGCCATCCTATGTTGTCGTCTTGTATGCTGCGGCGGCGTCGCCCCAACGGGAAGTAGCGAGCGGGGCACGCGGTCCCTGCCGCCACCCTGTGGTTCTCCTGGCGACCACCCCAACCCGCGCGCTGGCGTTGCGTCGCCCCTTTGGGCCATACTGTCGCGTCCCGGGGTCCACTGCCGCCCCGAGGTTGTCCGCTTTAGGCTATCCTCGAGGCTACACTGACCGTCGTGCTGCCGTTTGATACGTACAAAACGTATCTATAATTTCTGCTTGCTCCATGCCACTTTTGGGTGATATTGCTATGATATTCATACACTTCCATACACTTTTGATCATATTTGGACTAACTTACTAATCCAGTGCACCCCAGTGCCTGTTTCTGTTTTCGGCTATTTTTGTATTTCAGGTTTTCACGTTTCGAGAACTGCCCAGAAAAATACAGAAAAAATATATAAAAAATCAGCGTTCCGGGAACGACACTTCTTCCGAAGGGGAGCCTGGGGGGGGGGGCCACAGGGGCTCTAGGCGCCCTGTGGGCGCGCCCCCCCCTGGGCCGTGACGGGGGGGCGCCTCGGCCCCCCGAGAGCCCCCCGGTGCCCTACTTTGGCAGATATTTAAAGGGTCCCCCGTAACCCTTGAAACAGGACTTGTTTTCGCGATCCCATCTCTGTTCCGCCGCCGCCGCCGCTTCCAAGATCGGGAGCATCAGGAGAACTCTTCCCGGCACCCTGCCGGAGGGGAGGATCACCACCGGGAGCTTCTCCACCCCCATGGACGCCTCCCGGATGACTCGTGAGTAGTCTCCCTTGGACCATGAGTCCATGACCAGTAGCTATGTGATGTTCTCCTCCCATTCTCGTGCTTCACTAATTAGTCCTCGTGAGCTGCCCTACATGATCGAGGCACCTATGTAATCCTTATTCTGTTGCTATGTTGAGTTTGCTGGGATCCGATGGATTATGAGATTATGTTCAGATTGATCTTGAGTAATATATTTGATTCACCTCTTTTATATTTTAGTTCATAAGTAATTCTTGCATGTTCTCCGTTGTTATTTATTGCTTTGGCCAAGTAGTAGGTAGTGACTCCAAGAGGGAACGTTATGCTCGATTGTGGGTTCATGCCCCTCGATGACTAGCTTGAGTGACAGAAACATGAGTCTAGGGGATGTGCTGTTGCCACAAGGGGGAAAATAACGGTGCTTGTGCCCGCGGGTGCAAGGATTGTTTACTTTACGCAAAGTTCTTTTAATGCAGTTGTCTGTTGCATTGAGTTTACACTATGGGTGGGACTCGCAACTTAATACCAGCGAGATGTTCTGGATAGATATCTCAAGGTGGATGATTAGTAGTAGATGCAGATGGATTTCGGTCTACTTACTTTGGCGTACCGCCCATGCTTTGAACCTCAACCTTTCTTGCAATGTAATCAGCATTCGTTTGCGTTCGTGGTCCTGTCAATTGCCCAGCTGTAATTTGTTACCTCACATAGCTGTTTTATCGTCTTTTGGGAGAGAGACATCACTAGTGAACATCATGTGACTCCGGTCCTTATTACCATCATTGATCACATACACTATTTACTTTTCCGCTATTTTACTTACTATTGCAAAACACTATCTATCACTACTATCATATTGCTTTTAACCCTTTGTGAACTACAAGGCCGGAGAGATTGACAACCTCTCTGTACTCGTTGGGAGCAAAGTTATTTGTATCTGTGTGCAGGTCCACGTTGATTGCTAATTGCACCGTTAGCAGTTGACACCTACCTGTTGAACCTAGGAGTCTCTGGGGATTCGATCCTTGGCATCTTTGATAGGGGAAAACATTTCTACTTACTGCATCTTACACCTTCCACTTGGGGTAATCCAACGAGGGGTTCGAGGCCCATCAAGGAGTATTTTCTGGCGCCGTTGCCGGGGACTCCACTCTTCAGGATAGGGGAGTTGCATGCTATCTTTTACCTTTGCTTTTTAGTCTTGTTAGTTTACTTTTCATTTTTGCTTTAGTTCCTTTTATCGAAAATCACGAAAAAAAATTATTTGTCTTTTTATTAGTAGTCCTTTCTGTTTAGCCAAAAATGTTAGGATTTGGTGCTTTGAGGGAATCAGAGGTTCTAGATTTCCATCAAAGGGATGGAGAGAATATGAAGAAGGCATGGGACAGAATTTCTGATGCACATAGAAGAATTATGCCTTGGATACCTATAAAAATTGTGCTTAGGAATTTTTACCATGGTCTTTTTAAATGGTGTAAACACTCCCTTGACATTATAGCTGAGGGAGATTTCTTAGAATGTGATGAAGCTAGAGCTCTTGAGATTATACATGGTCTATCTAGTTACTTTGTTTATGATCATAACTTTGATACTATTATAGATAGAGTTGCCACTATTGAGAAAAGAATGGATGCTGTAGACTTAAAGAAGGTAGAGAAACCCAAACCCAATAAGAGAGATATTTTGGAAAAAAGATAATGACTGGGAACCTCTTGTTAGGATTAGCATCTCTAATCAAGACTTCCTTGCTTATTGTGATATTGGATCTATGGTTTCTACTATGCCAAAAATTGTTCATGATTCTTTAAAATTTAATATGGATATACTACCATCTTATCATGAACACACTAATGGAGATATTTCTGAAATCCAGGGAAAAATAAAAGACGTGCCAGTTAAATTCCTTAAGGGGATTGCAATGATTGATTTCTTCATCATGGAGCCAAACCAAGGAAATATAGTGCTTGGAAGGGACTTCCTCCGAGCAGTTAAAGGCTTCATTGATATAGGTAAGGGACAAATCCGCTTACGCGGGAAGGCAAAAGGTGTGTACCCCTTTCCTAGAAGGAACAAGAATGAACTTGTTGAGGAATCATTTGAACCAATTTATAACTCCGATTATTATGATGAATATAGATTCCTCTATGCATTATGCCTAGCTTAAAGGCATAAAAGAAAGCGCTTTTGGGAGGCAGCCCACATGAATAAAATTTTTGCTTTTGTTGTGTCTTGATGTTTTTTACTGCTGTAGCATCATCATTGTATCTTTGCTTTTCATATCTGTGCCAAGTATAGCCTCTGATTGCTAGAAAGTTCAAAAGTTGTGAGGTGCTGTCCAGGAAACAGATTCTGTCCTTGGATAGAAAAATTCGTATAAAATCATCAGATCGTCTTTTTGGTCTGAATTTTTTCGATAGCGTTCTCTATATAATTTTCTTTCGTGCGTCAGTTCTGAGTTTTTTGATTTGAGTTGCAGAAGTATCCCGAACAGGTCAATTACTGCCTGCTGTTCTGTTTTTCACAGATTCTGTCCTGTTTTGCCTTACCTTCACTTTGCAAATTAAGAACTTGCTCTTTCTTTGCAAAAACCTTTTGGCAATCTTGAGAAACAGTAGAACTTCAAGAATATCCTTATTTCCAGCAAGGTATAATTATTTTATTAAGGGTACTAACCTCGCTAATCAGATTATGAATGAGTTATGTATGAAGAGAGTTTTCAAGTGTGCGAGGGAAGATGATAAAAATATTCAGGAGTGTCAAGCGCTCAAGCTTGGGGATGCCCCCGTGCACCCCCAAGAAATATTCAAGGAGACTCAAGCGTCTAAGCTTGGGGATGCCCCCCGTGCATCCCCTTCTCCATCAACATTATCAGTTCGTCTTTCGTTCCGCTATATTTTTATCACTTCATGTGTTATGTGCTATGCTTGGAGCGTCTTGCTTTTAGTTTTCTTTTTAGTTTCTCATAACGAGTCGGAACCCAGCATTCCTTTATGTGGGAGAGAAACACGCTCCACCTCTACCTAGAACATTTCATAGAATTTTCATGTCTATCTATGTTGTGTGTGTTCTTTGTCTTTTTAATAGCTACTATCGTGCTTTGCTCTTAGCATTCATGCTTATCTTTTCAAAGAGCTTTTATTCAGTTGGTTGCTTGAACTCTCTTTAATTACCATGCTCACCTTATTAAGAGAGTTTGCTTCCGTTGCATGGGTTAATGTGTCTATGATAAATATGCTACTTTCATGATGGTGCTTAGTAGTTCAGGTTTTCTTATGGTTAATCTCAGATAGCTGGGGGGTTCCCAATGTGTCATTGGAGTACCAACTTGGTTTGTTTGCCTATGATGTGGTATGGTTTAGTAATATATTCCTTCGAGAATTTATTTTGATTGACTTGGCGTATGCTCACGCATATTCAAGACTGTATAGAAAGTCTGTCAAGCCTTGATGATCTTTTGTTTCTAAGTAGCGATATAACTACCATGCCTGATTCAATATTGCTTTGTCGCTCTGCATGATTATGACCGTCATTGCTCTCTTAGTTGGTCGTTCCCAGTCTTTTGCTAACCTCCACCTGCACTAAGAAAATTAACCATGCAATACATAGCTCATGGGAAAGTAGCCTAAAAACTATTGTGGTAAAGAATATGTTGCTTATGTATCTTATTTCTTATGAGTTGCTTGCTGAGCGGTAACCATGTTTCTGGGGACGCCATCAACTGTCACACTTTTGTTGAATATCATGTGAGTTGCTATGCATGTTCGTCTTGTCTGAAGTAAGGGTGATTTACCGTGGGTTGAATTAATATGCATATTGTTAGAGAAGAACATTGGGCCGCCAACCAAAGCCATGCATCATGGTGGAAGTTTTAGCTTGGACCTTAATCCTCAATCTCTCATGAGAATATGTTTATGCATTAAAGAGGAGTCCATCATCTATTTTCTATGTTGTCCCGGTATGGATGTCCTCAAGTTGAGATTTGTCAAAAACGAGAAATCGAATGCGATCTATCTCCTTGGACCTTTGTACAGGTGGCATAGAGGTACCCCTTTGTGACACTTGGTAAAAACATATGCAATGCAATGATAACCCATGGGGATCCGAGCTAATTAGGACAAGGAGCGAGCACTATTGGTATTCGATGCATGAGGCTTGCAACTTATAAGATGTTTTATATATGACACATATGAAGTACTACTACCGTTGACACAATTGCTTCCATGTTTCATAATAAAAAGCTCTAGCACTTCAAGCATCAACTACTGAGAGCATGATTGTCATTCTGAGTGTAATGTGCATTGTCCCAAAGTAGCATTGTCTTTTGCATGATTGATATCGTTTATTCTGAAATGATTGTATCTAGTCATCACTTAAACCTTGAAGGTGCCCTTGCATTTATGTTTTGCATCACTAAAGGGGGCAAGCTATATATCACTTGATCATATTTGCACATCATGTTCATTGCAAATCTTTTTGATGTTTCAGTTTCATATTGTAAAACTTTCAGTCATTTGTGATTTTCTCTTGAGACAACTTAGTTACTTTAGAATCATTGTCTCAGTAGGCTTTTGTCATATGACTATGAGAAAGTCTTATATGGTTAATAGCATGGCACCAAAGAAATTATTCTTGTTATCATTTACCTACTCGAGGACGAGCAGGAATTAAGCTTGGGGATGTTGATACGTCCAAAACGTATCTATAATTTCTTCTTGCTCCATGCCACTTTTGGGTGATATTGCTATGATATTCATACACTTCCATACACTTTTGATCATATTTGGACTAACTTACTAATCCAGTGCACCCCAGTGCCAGTTTCTGTTTTCGGCTGTTTTTGTATTTCAGGTTTTCACATTTCGAGAACTGCCCAGAAAAATACAGAAAAAATATATAAAAAATCTGCGTTCCGGGAACGACACTGCTTCCGAAGGGGAGCCTGGGGGGGCCACAGGGGCTCAAGGCGCCCTGTGGGCGCGCCCCCCTGGGCCGCGCCGGGGGGGCGCCTCGGCCCCCCAAGAGCCCCCCGGTGCCCTACTTTGGCAGATATTTAAAGGGTCCCCCGTAACCCTTGAAACATGACTTCTTTTCGCGATCCCATCTCTGTTCCGCCGCCGCCGCCGCTTCCAAGATCGGGAGCACCAGGAGAACTCTTCCCGGCACCCTACCGGAGGGGAGGATCACCACCGGGAGCTTCTCCACCACCATGGACGCCTCCCGGATGACTCGTGAGTAGTCTCCCTTGGACCATGAGTCCATGACCAGTAGCTATGTGATGTTCTCCTCCCGTTCTTGTGCTTCACTAATTAGTCGTCGTGAGCTGCCCTACATGATCGAGGCACCTATGTAATCCTTATGCTGTTGCTATGTTGAGTTTGCTGGGATCCGATGGATTATGAGATTATGTTCAGATTGATCTTGAGTAATATATTTGATTCACCTCTTTTATATTTTAGTTCATAAGTAATTCTTGCATGTTCTCCGTTGTTATTTATTGCTTTGGCCAAGTAGTAGGTAGTGACTCCAAGAGGGAACGTTATGCTCGATTGTGGGTTCATGCCCCTCGATGACTAGCTTGAGTGACAGAAACATGAGTCTAGGGGATGTGATGTTGCCACAAGGGGGAAAACAACGGTGCTTGTGCCCGCGGGTGCAAGGATTGTTTACTTTACGCAAAGTTCTTTTAATGCAGTTGTCTGTTGCATTGAGTTTACACTATGGGTGGGACTCGCAACTTAATACCAGCGAGATGTTCTGGATAGATATCTCAAGGTGGATGATTAGTAGTAGATGCAGATGGATTTCGGTCTACTTACTTTGGTGTACCGCCCATGCTTTGAACCTCAACCTTTCTTGCAATGTAATCAGCATTGGTTTGCGTTCGTGGTCCTGTCAATTGCCCAGCTGTAATTTATTACCTCACATAGCTGTTTTATCGTCTTTTGAGAGAGAGACATCACTAGTGAACATCATGTGACTCCGGTCCTTATTACCATCATTGATCACATACACTATTTACTTTTCCGCTATTTTACTTACTATTGCAAAACACTATCTATCACTACTATCATATTGCTTTTAACCCTTTGTGAACTACAAGGCCGGAGAGATTGACAACCTCTCTGTACTCGTTGGGAGCAAAGTTATTTGTATCTGTGTGCAGGTCCACGTTGATTGCTAATTGCGCCGTTAGCAGTTGACACCTACCTGTTGAACCTAGGAGTCTCTGGGAATTCGATCCTTGGCATCTTTGCTAGGGGAAAACACTTCTACTTACTGCATCTTACACCTTTCACTTGGGGTAATCCAACGAGGGGTTCGAGGCCCATCACCGTTGCATCATCCTATCACTACTAGGAAAAGGGCTATAGATGGAATTGATACTAATGGAGCACCAGACAAGCAGTGCGCCATTAGTATATACTAATGGCGCACCAATCTCAGATACGCCATTAGAGTTCAAACTACTAATGGCGCACCTGGCCCAGCGTGCGCCATTAGTATCAAAAAGTTTTTTTCTTGAACTAGTGCGCCTGTCCAAACATACTAATGGCGCATCCAGACGAAGTGCGCCATTACTAGTTGTAACTAGTAATGGCGCACCAGCAGTAAAGTGCGTCATTAATGTTCTTTTTTTATGATCTTTTTTATTCTTTTTTGTACAAAACTACTAATGGCGCACTGTTCCACAGTGCGCTATTACTAGTTTAAACTAGTAATGGCGCACTAACTGAGGATGCGCCATTAGTATGTTTTTTTTTGCAAAACTAGTAATGGCGCACTAACTGAGGATGCGCCATTAGTAACCTTGATTACTAATGGCACATTTATAGTGGGTGCGCCATTAGTAAGTGGGCAGCAACAAGATATTTTGGACAGCCTCTCCTACCCACACTCACTTTCTCCCCCACTTCATTCTCTCCACCTCCTCCTTGTCTCGGGTCCCTCCTCTTTTTCACCTCATTTCCACCATAGATTCATTCAAATTAAGTGGTTAAATTACCTTGTTTTGATAGGTAAGTAAGGGGGGAAGCTATATTTATGTTGTTCTCCATACAACAATGTGCACATGCACTTTTTATGGCCTAGCTAGATCTATGTATGTTCGTGGTGTTGCATATGTTTGTTGTGTTGCATATGTGTTTGTGTTTGGAGGTGTACCGGTATTTGAAATGCGATAGTTGCCAATATTTTCCCCGAATGTTGATTCATTTCCGTTTCGTTGAGAATTTTTGCATTAAGCATTCTTTTTTGTCCTATTTTTAGGGAAAGTCATGGCAAAAATTTTCTTGGTTCTAAAATATCGTTTTGCTCTACCCCGCAGGCGACCATGGTGCGAACGATGACCGAAGGCATCGTGAATAGGTTTTTGAGGTCCGCAAAGGCTGATATGCTTCAAAAGAACGAGACGGAGATAAGATGTCCGTGTCGAAGATGCAAGCTGAAGAGCCTTATTGCGGACCCGGATTCCGGGCAGGTGCGGGACCACCTGCTCTTGCGTGGTTTCATGGATGGCTATCGGTGGCAAGGTGATGAAGACGACTACGAAGTCGTCCATGGGGGCCGGGCAAGAAATGAGGAAGGGCAGCAAGACAACCACCACGCCTCGGGCGGGCGAGAAGACGAAGAATCCCTAGGAGATGATCATGACGGTGATGATGTACACAGTCATCATGTAGAAGATGCAGGACATGATGATGAGGAAGATGCCGGAGCAGACGACGGGCATGATCATGAAGATGATGATGCCGGCGGAGCAGACGACGCTGGACCATCGATGGGCTGGGTGCAGGACCCTCATATTCAAGAGCTGCTTCTCAAGCAGATCGATAACGCAAGAGCTGCCGCCCGAGAGAAAGCCAAGATGGATCAACTTGAGTTAGACGCGGTTACTCCATTGTAGGAAGGATGCAGGCCCGAGGATACCCGCCTGAAATTAACGCTCATGGCTCTGGAGATGAAGGTAAAACACAAAATGACCGACGCATGCTTCGACGAGAACATGTCATTCTGGCACGAACGTCTTCCCAAGGGGAACAAGTGCCCCACCAGTTTGGAGGAGGCGAAGAAAATCGTGTGTCCTCTGGATTTACCGCACGTGAAATACCATGTGTGCATGAACAATTGCATCATTTATTGGGACGAGCACGCGGAGTCTACCATATGTCCGGTGTGCGGCGTCACTCGATACAAGAAGAGGAAGAAAGCTCCTCGAAAAGTGGTGTGGTACTTTCCGATCACTCCTCGTCTGCAGCGGTATTTCGCGGACCCTAAGGTAGCAAAGCTCCTGCGTTGGCACGCGGATAGGGAGGAGAAGAAGCGAGAAGATGACGCAAATGATCCGGAGATAGATAAAAAAGACAAGATGCTGAGTCACCCTAAGGATGCGAGCCAGTGGCAAGCGTTGAACTTCGAAGACCTAGAATTTGTGAACGATCCAAGGAACATCATGCTGGGCGCGAGCACCGATGGAGTCAATCCGTTTGGCAGCGAGAGAAGCACACATAGCACCTGGCCTGTGTTTGTGTGGATGTACAACCTTCCCCCCTGGTTGTGCATGAAGAGGAAGTACATTCACATGAGTATGCTAATTGAACGACCGAAACAACCAGGGAACGACATCAATTTGTATCTAGGGCTGCTGAAAACGCCAGCCAATACATGGGACGCCGCAGAGAAAGAATATTTCCCTATGAGAGCCGCACTGCTCATGACGGTGCATGACTATCTCGGTTACAGATATGTCGCGGGGTAGGTGGTCCACGGATTTTCTGGATGCGTCATGTGCATGATTGACACAACGTATCGCTAGCTAGATAGAGATCCCGGGTCTTCGAAAACCGTGTTCATGGGACATCAAAGGTGGCTTCGCGACGATGGCCTGTGGAGAAAACGCAAGGATCTGTTCGATGGTGAAACCGAACCCCGAAGACGCCCGCGTATGAGGAGCGGCGAGGAAATAGACGAGCTGTTGAAAAATTGGAAAGATTGCCCACTGCCGGGAAAGAAGCAAAAGGCGCCAGAGCCGGGTAAGAAGCGAAAGGCGCCAGAGCCGCTATTGAAGGTATGGAAAACGAGGTCTGCTTTCTGGGACTTGCCGTACTTGAACATCCACCGTGTGCCTCACAGCCTTGATGTCATGCATATCACGAAGAACGTGTGCGAGAGTCTGCTTGGTACCCTTCTCAACATGCCAGAGAGGACCAAAGATGGGCCGAAAGCAATGGCAGACTTGAAATCAATGGGCATCAGGCAGGAGCTTCACGCTAATGATGATGATGATGATGATGAGGCGAAGCAGGACACGGAAAGTCGTCGCAAAGGCAAAAAGGCCAAGAAGACCGGAAATGACTACCCTCCCGCGTGCTTCACTCTAAGTCAGGAGGAGATCGAGCAGTTTTTCACCTGCCTCGTAGGAGTACAACTTCCTTACGGTTACGCGGGGAAGATAAGCAGATACCTAGACCCAGCGAAGCAGAAGTTCAGCGGGATGAAGTCTCACGACTATCACGTGTTGATGACGCAGATACTTCCAGTTGCAATCCGTGGGATCATGGACGCGCACGTCCGTGAAACCCTATTTGGCCTATGCAACTTTTTCGATGTCATCTCTCGGAAGTCTGTTGGCGTGAGGCAACTCAGAAGGCTACAGGAAGAGATCGTGGTGATACTATGCGAGCTTGAGATGTACTTCCCGCTCGCATTCTTCGACGTTATGGTGCATCTGCTGGTCCATATCGTGGACGATATCATCCAACTCGGGCCGACGTTCCTGCACAGCATGATGCCGTTCGAAAGGATGAATGGTGTCATCAAAGGATACGTTCGCAACATGTCACGTCCAGAGGGAAGCATAGCCAGGGGATTTCTGACCGAAGAGTGCATCTCCTACTGCACGAATTATCTAGGCATCGAGAACCCCATTGGTCTGCCCGTCAACAGGCACCTCGGCAGGCTCGCTGGATGGGGTCACCGTGTTGGTCGCCGCGAAATGCATGTCGACTTCGAGGGTCGACTCGCCGACTTTGAAAGAGCAAACCTAGTCGCGCTACAACAGATAGACGTGGTCGATCCTTGGGTGGTAGAGCACAAAACCTTTATTGAGAAGACGTACAATGACCGAGGCCAACAGAGGACGGACGGAGATATAATCAAAGAGCACAACTCATGTTTCACGCGTTGGTTCAAGCAGAAGCTTCTGTCGTACCCTTTACATGAGGATTCTTCCGCGGAAGAACAACTCATATTCGCCTTGTCACAGGGCGCCGAGCACAACCTGATGACCTATGAGGCGTACGATATCAACGGCTACACATTCTACACCGAGGCCAAGGACATGAAGAGCGATGGTTATCAGAACTCCGGGGTAACGATGGAATCCTACACCGGTAATGACAAGGACAGATACTACGGAAGGATCGAGGAGATCTGGGAGCTG
>LR738715.1:20032379-20048761 GCA_902687465.1 Secale cereale | reverse complement strand
TCCACCGGCCACCGCTGCCGACCCCCCGCACCTTCGATTCCCCTACACAACCGCCGCCGCCGACCCATGATATATTCAAAATAATAAATTTGATGATATTTTTTCATATTCATAAATATTTTTAAATAACAAATTTGATGATATTTTTTAAAAAATTATTACTTTTTTATAAAAAAATATTACTGTTATGATTTAAACAAGTTTGAACATATTTAAACACAAATAAGTGTCAAACAGCATTTTAAATGCAAAAAAAAAATTGGGGAGCCTGGGAATCGAACCCAGGACCTCCTGGTGGGTGTGCTGCGTGCTGACCAGTCGGGCTAGTGGGTGGGTTCTGTTGGGTAGTGGGTTAGGTGGAATATATACCTGACCAGTCGGGCTAGTGATTAGAACACAATACTAATGGCGCACCTGGGGGTGGTGCGCCATTAGAATCTACATACTTAGGGCGCACAAAGGTGTGGTGCGCCATTAGTAATCCCCCCATCCATATCGCCCCCCACCGGCCGCACCCTCCTCTCTCTCCCTCGCCAGATCTCCCCTTCCCTCTCCCCGACGCCTCTCTCTCCCTCCAGCGCCGCGCCGCCGCCCCCGCGCCACCCCCGCTGAGCCGAGCGCCGCGCCGCCGACGCCGTCGACGCCAGCGCCCCCGACGCCCCGGACGCCCCCAACGCCCTCGACGCCCGCGCACCCGACGTCCGACGCCCCCGACGCCACCGACGCCTCCCCACCCCCTCGGACGAGCCCCTCGCCCTCTGCCGCGGCCTCCCCCGACTCTACAGCAACGCCGCCGCCCGGAGCTATGCCGGTGACCACTCCATACGCAGGTAGCCATCACTCCTCCCTCCTTCCTCTCTAATCACCACCACAAAGTCATTTTAGGAATTTTAGGTTTAGGCATTTGAAGAAAGTCATGGTTTAGACTCTGGTTAGGGGATTCAATTAGTGTGCCCAGTCATTTTAGGAGTTAACTGAGAGAATAGGGTTCGGCTAGTGGGGGTTGCACATCTAATTGAGAGAATCATGTGTACACCGAATCGTAGTATGCTCCACACACTCCGTGGGATGTGCTCTGCAGGATTTTGTGTCGGGGAGCATCCTGCAATTCTGTGTGCTTGTTTGTCAACCTGTCTTCTTTTCGCTTAGGGGATTTTGTATCCGGTTTGAGGTTTGCGGTTGGGGATGATTAGATCCTTCTGCTGATGTGTTCTTCCATTTCAAGTGGTTAGCTTCTGTCAGTGGTTTGGTTTGTTAGTTGCTGAGGATTAAACTACATTATAGACAAGCATATGCCTGAATTTTCTTCATGTGGAATGATCTAATGTTCTCTACGAGGCTAGAGGTTTTTTGCTTGTCTTAATCCGCAGTTTTATTTGATGCGTTGTGCATTTGTGTGATGTTGTTGGTGATTAGTTTGAACCTTCACTAGTTTTGAGGCGCCACGTTACAGTGATTTTTTTTTGTACTTCTGCCATTTTCGTTCTTCTTTGTATGTGGAACTATTCGTTATCTTCATGCGCAAAGCAAAATTAGCAGGAAAATGCTTGAAATCAGCCGCCTGATTTCTGCCAGTGCGTGGGCCGTGACCTGCGCCCGTCGGATGGAGCATGATCTTGCGGCCGATTACACCGAATCGTAGTATGCTCCACACACTCCTTGGGATGACGCTGGATATTCATGTGTGCACGTGCAGACGTGCTCTCCTTAGATGAAAACCGTTCAAGTGCAACAAACCTGAAACAATCATAGACGTGCTCTCCTTAGACGTGCTCTCCTTAGATGAAAACCTCAGTCATTTTAGACGTGCTCTGGAATATATTTTTTGTTCTTTTTTATAGAATATCACCCTAGGATAATCCATGCAACAAACCTGAAACAATCATATTTGTGTTTCATATATAGCCTGAATCAGAAGAGTATATTAAGTGATGATGTACTGCATTTTTTTCCTTTTCAAATTACAATTGGACAGAGCAATCAAAAGCATTAGTCAAATCCAATTACAATTACATCTCCATTTACCATACCCCTCACACTCACTCACACTCACTCACTCATCTCCTTCCTCTCTAAATCACCACCACAAAATAATTGTGAATGACTGAGCACACTAAACTCTAAAAGATGGCTTAATAAGTCATCTGGCTCCAGAGTCGTCTCGATAGCACTTGGTTTCTGTCTTTTGTGTTAGTGCTTGCTGTCATACTTATTGGAAGACATGTTAGTGCTTGCTGTCATACTTTGGCATGCCATAGTCCGTGACAATTTCATATTTTTCAGAACCCCTTTACTAGTATGGTAGTCCCAAGTGAGATCTTTAGTTCGTTTAGCCGGTTGGTGGGCCTGATGTTCTGTTGGGGTTTTAGGTTTTAGGTTTTTTTTTCATGTACACTAGTACTACTTTTATGTCACACTAGCACAATGATAATAATGGTGGTCATGTATTTGGTTCCTTGTTGTAAATATTTGAACTTCAAACTATTGTTTTACAAGCTTCTGCAACTTTTTCATAACTGTTGATGCTGCTGTTATGCCTGTATTCACTGTTGTTGCTACTGTACTTGTCATGATGTTGTACTTGTGATGATGCTACTTGTGATCTTCTGAAATGACCCATTGGCGACTTCATTAGGCGGGGATAATGATTTTGCAGGTACCCCAAGAGGCCCTTGAGTTTGCTGGAATGTCGATTAACTTCCGTTCCAGCAAATTCGGGTACTCCATATGTCCTATTTTTAGCAAAGGTCGTGCTGAAATTTTCCGTGAATTTTAGCATGACTTTGCTAAAAATAGGACATATAGGGTACTTGTGACTAATGCATGGGCCGGGGTATCTTAGTAGTTAATTAAGTAGGATCAAGTGCCCCTTTATTCTACCTGCATTAAACCATAGGCGGCAATAGAGCCAAGTGATTAGGCCCAACTTAGAATTCTCCTTCCCAGCTTAGCGTTTAGGATGCCTCGGTGTCGACAAACCATAAATTATAAAACCTTGGCTTTTAGGGTGCCTCGGTGTCGATAAAAACCAAAATGATGAAAGCTTAGGATTTTAGGGTGCCTCGGCGTCGAAAAACCCTCAATTATAAAAGCTTAGCTTTTAAGATGCCTCGGTGTCGACAAACCCTAAATGATGAGACCATGATCTTGTTCCTTGACAATAACCAACTTTTTGACCAAACTTTGTTCCTATTTAGAGAGAAACATGGCCAACAACGATGAGGCCAGGGGTTCGGGCGGCAAGGCATTCTGGGAGCTGTCCCAGGAGATGGAGGAACAACCTTACTTGTATGAGGACGCCGCCTTCCCCACCGATCCTGACACCACTGATGGTACCGCCGAGGATGACCCCACTGATGCCACCACTGATGGTGCCGCCGAGGATGCCACCACTGATGATGGTGGCGCACGGACAGATGGCAGCCAACCGAAGAGGCAACGGAAGGACCGGCGCCCGACCGTGCTCCGCACCCTCAAGGAGGAAGTTAGTGAAGTGGACTCCGACGGGAATCCAACGGCGCCCGAACGAATAGTCAAGGGGTACTCGCTTCAGCTCGGGTGCATTCTCCGGAGCACCGTCTCGATCAACACCGAGAACCTGAGGCATCCTAACCGAGGGAATTTGCGCGACCTCCTCTTCACGAAGCTGCACGAACGATACAAGTTCCCCACTGAATTTGAAAACACAAGCCTCAAAGGGAATAAAGTGAACAATGCTGCCCTCACGAAGATGAGCACGGCCCTGTCTACTTGGAAAAGCACGGTGAAGAGAATGATCGAGAAAGGTGAGAGTTATGACAAGATCAAGGAGAAAAATCCTTCGATCACCGAAGATGACTACAATGACTTCAAGATCAAGTGCTCGAGCACCGCAACCTCCGAATCAAGTCAGTGGGGGAAAGAAATGCGGGAGCTGAACTTAGGGGAACACACACTCGGTCCCGGCGGTTAAAGAGTGGCGGAGCCTATATGGGACAAGGAGGAGGCGGACCGTGCCGAGCAAGGCCTACCGCCCCTCTTCGATGAATACGGTGACAAGCAGACCAGGAACTTTGTCAGGGCCCGATACAAGAAGGACCCGAAAACAAAGGAGCTTACCACGGATCCGAAGACCAGGGCGCTTGAGCTTGTTCTGGTAAGGAATACACCCCCGCGTAATTAGCTCCATATGGTTGCATTCTAATTAATGAAGCCAAATTTCTAAATGATTCACATTCCTTTCGCAGGCGACTGAAAGCAGTAGCGCGGGGCCGACTAAGAGCAACCCTTGGGACACGACTCTAAATGGGGCATTGAATGTAATGAAGAACAAGGTTAAGCTCAGTAAGCCGACGTCGGCTGGTCGTGTGGCCGGCAAAGGCTTGTCGACAAAATGGTCGTCATACTATAACGTTGGTGGGCGAAAGGAGAACAAGACCAGCTCGGAAAGCCAGGCGCGCGAGGTTCAAGAACTAAAGGCACAGGTGGCGCAGATTCCGGAGATTGTCCAAGAGCAAGTGCAACAACAGCTCGGAGCGACGATCACCGCCATTGTGCCTACCTTGATCGAGGGGTTGAGTGCGTGGATTGCGGGCGGCCAACAGGGGCCGCCCCCGATTCCTAGCTTCACGGCCAGCAACTCGTAGAACGCGATGGCGGGGCCATTGGTGTCTCCGGCGAAGGCGGCATTGGTGTCTACACACGCTTCTACTCTTGTAGACTATGTTGGGCCTCCAAGCGCAGAGGTTTGTAGGACAGCAGCAATTTCCCTCAAGTGGATGACCTAAGGTTTATCGAACTCAGGGAAGTAGAGGTTGAAGATGGTCTCTCTCAAGCAACCCTGCAACTAAGATACAAGAAGTCTCTTGTGTCCCCAACACACCTAATACACTTGTTAGATGTATAGGTGCACTAGTTCGGCGAAGAGATGTTAAATGGCAAGTGATATGGATGGCAAAACAAAGTAAAATAAATCTGTAATAAAAAGTGCAGCAAGCAAACAAGTGGTAAACGTGAGCACAAATGGTATTGCAATGGTGGAAACAAGGCCTAGGGATCATACTTTCACTAGTGGCAACTCCCAACAACATTAACATAATCGAATCACATGATATTTCCCATAAAACATGCAATGGAGACGCACCCGGAGGTCATTCCTTCGCGGTCAAGAGAGGACGAGAATTATGTAGGGCTACAAAAGCACACCTCAAAGTTCGTAGTTCTCAATCTAAGGATTTCCCAATGTTACCGCGGCCATCCAAAGAGAGTCCCACAATCACCACAACATATATAAAGGATAGTCAAAGACAAGCACCAAGAGACTCTCAATCTTCAATCAACACACAAGAGAGGAAATCACTCATGAAAATATTTTTATAATCCATGTCCAATAGACCGCTGTCACCTTGGTCTCGAGGATTATACTAGATAAAGACAAGTGAGTACATTAATCCAATACATAGAGGAAGGAGAAATATCATGGGATCACCCTAGATTAACATAGCCTATGATCACAACGAAGATCACATCATGGGAGAGAGAGATAACCACATAGCTACACGTACGAGCCCTCGGCCCCGGAGAAGACTACTCACACATGAACATGGTGAGGAGGAGGTTGATGATGGTGTTGATGGAGAGGTGCCGCCCCGCGAGGAGGAGATGGCCGGCGGCAGCCACGGAGGCGGCGGCGGCGGCCCTTGGGGGCGCGGCGGCGGCGGCGGCCCTCGGGGCGGCGGCGGCCCTAGGGGGCAGCGGCTCCTTGGCCCCCCTTCTTCCTTGTGGATCGTGCTGCAATGGTGCTGGTCCTCCCCTCCAAGACGGCGGCTCGGGAGGAGGAAAATTCGTGGCCCTTGGTGACCTAGGTTTTCTCTCTTTATATAGACTCTCGGATTCCCGTCATCAGATTTTGGGCCTCAGTAAAACAGCCTTTACTCGGCCGTCCGGACTCCGATTTGGACGAATTTTATATCCAGAAGCATCGCCTCGAAATTCCCCACAACTTTCGCAACTAGACTTTTTCCGTCTGACATTGTCTTCTAGCCGGAACGTGACCATCTTTAAAAAAACGTTCTCAGACAGATTTCAGGAAAGTCAGAGTCCTACTTCAATACGACTCCTTTTGCGTTTTTGTCAATTTCCAAGTAATTCCTACACAATAAAGTGTAAAACAAGAACATTGTGCACTTTTGCAACCATTAGTAGGTTAGTCCAAATTTGATCAAAAGTGTATGGAAGTGCATAAATATCATAGTAATATCACACAAAAAGGGCATGGAGCAAGCAGAAATTATAGATACGTTTTGGACGTATCAACATCCCCAAGGTTAATTCCTGCTCGTCCTCGAGTAGGTAAATGATAACAAGCATAATTTCTGTGGTGACATGCTATTAACCATATAAGAACTTTTCACAGTCACATGACAAATGCTTACTGAGACAATGAGTTTGTAGTAATTAAGTTGCCTTATGAGAAAATCACAAAGAACTGAAAGTTTTACAATATGATACTGAAACACTCAATAGATTTGTAGTGAGCATGATGTGCAAATATGATAAAGTGGTACCTCGCTTGCCCCCTTTAGTGAAGCAAAACATAAATGCAGGGGCACCTCCAAGGTTTAAGTGACGACTAGATACAATGATTTCAGAATAAACGATATCATAATCATGCAAAAGACAATGGTACTTTGGGACAATGCACATTACACTCAGAATGAAAATCATGCTCTCAATAGTTGGTGCTTTAAAGAAAGAAGGTGGAGACTCTCGAACCGTGGCTTTTGATGGCAAGGTTGAAAACCCGTGGTCGGAAACAAAAACTAAACATGTACCAGAGCTCTTGGTTTTTAAAAGAGAAGTAAAAATTATTTTTCTAGAGAATATGCATTTTTCGTCAACGAATGCTAGCAGATAACTCAATTACTTCTTGAGCTGGACAAGTTTCGAGGAACGGCTCCCGAATGAGGACGATCACATCCTCTTAATCTCCTTTGTTTATCACTGCCAAAGTTTTCTGATTTCTCATGAACAAAGCGTGAAGGAGGGTTTGTTTGTTGTATATTTTTTTAATGAGCCGGACGCACTCTTTGCCAGTTCCTTCTCGTATTATGGGTTTGCACATTAGACATGCAATCCCGGGGTGAAGCTTGTCCAACTTAAAAAGATCATGAATTAACTACTACTTCCTCATGAGCTAAAACAGAGGCACAAAAGATAAATGCTTTTTTGAATAATTTAGAGATGGTACATGAAAGTCTTCGTTAGGAATGGCAGGTAAATACCATGTATAGGAAGGTATGGTGGACTCATATGGCATAACTGGTTTAAAGGATTTTGGATGCACAGGCAGTCAGTCCCCTTAGTACAGGCGAAGGTTAGCAAAAGACTGGGAGCGACCAACTAAAAGAGCAATGACGGTCATAATCATGCAGAGCGACAAAGCAACATTGAATCGGGCATGAAAGTTATATTGCTACTCAGAAATTAAAGATCATCGAGGCTTAGATAGACTTTCTTTACAGTCTTAAATATGCGTGAGCATATGCCAAGTCAATCAAAATAAATTCTTGGAGAAAGATATCACTAAACCATACCACATCATAGGCAAACAAATCATGTTGGTACTCCAATAACACATTAAGAACCCCCCAGCTATTTGAGACTAACCATAAGAAAACATGAACTACTAAGCACCATTATGCACATAGCATTTTTATCATGGACATATCAACCAGTGCAACAGAAGCCAACTCTCTTAACAAGATAAGCATGATAACTAAAGAGAGTTCCAGCGACCAACTAAACAAAAGCTCTTCAAAAAGTAAAGCGTGAAAACTAAGAGCTGAACATGATAGTAGCTATTGAAACACAAAGAACACACACAGCAAGGATAGACATGAAAATTCTATGTTATGTTCTAGGTTGAAGTGGAGCGTGTTTCTCTCCCACACAAAGAAGGCTGAGTTCCAACACGTTATGAAAAGCAAGCAAAGCTAAAGAAAACTAAAAAGGAAACTAAAAGCAAGACGCTCCAAGCATAGCACATAACACATGAAGTGATAAAAATATAGTGGAACGAAAGACGAACTGATAATTGTTGATGAAGAAGGGGATGCACGAGGGCATCCCCAAGATTAGACGCTTGAGTCTTCTTGAATATTTCTTGGGGGTGCATGGGAGCATCCCCAAGCTTGAGCGTTTGACACTCCTGAATCTTTTTATCATCTTCCCTCGCAAACTTGAAAACTCCCTTCATACATAACTCATCATAATCTGATTAGCGAGGTTAGTACCCTTAATAAAATATTTTTTCCTTGCTGGAAATAAGGATATTCTTGAAGTTCTACTGTTTCTCAAGATTGCTAAAATGTTTTTGCAAAGAAAAAGCAAGCTCAAGGTTTGCAAAACGAAGAAAAGGCAAAACAGGACAGAATCTGTGAAAAACGGACCATCAGGTAGTAAATGATTTTTTCGGGGCACTTCTGCAACTCAAATCAAAAAACTCAGAACAGACGCCCGAAAGCCAATTGTATAGAGCACGCTGTCGAAAAAATTCAGACCAAAAAGATGATCTGGTGATTTTATACGAATTTTTCTGTCCAAGGACAGAATCTGTTTCCTAGACAGCTACTTTTGAACTTTCTCGCAATCAGAGGCTAAACTTGGCACAAAGCTGAAAAATAAAGATACAATGATGTTGCTACAGTAGTAACAAACATCAAGACCACTAAAACTGAAACCAAAGATAACAAGGGTTGTCTCCCTAGAGCTCTTTCTTTATAGCCATAAAGATAGGCTTAAAGACTTTAATGATGCTCTCGTAGGAATAAGAGTTGAAGAACAAAAGAGAGCATCAAGAAGCAAATACCAAATACATTTAAGCCTAACATGCTTCCTATGCATAGGAATATTGCAATGGAATAATTCATTGAAGCACAAAGCAATAAGCATAGGAAGACAAAACAAGTGCAGCTTCAAAACCTTCAACATGAAGAGAGGGAACTTAATATTATTGAAATATCTATAAGCATATGTTCCCTTCTCATAATAATTTTCAGTGGGATCACGAATAAACTCAACA
The DNA here is from genome assembly GCA_902687465.1 of Secale cereale. NCBI lineage: Eukaryota > Viridiplantae > Streptophyta > Magnoliopsida > Poales > Poaceae > Secale > Secale cereale. Next base: position 20,039,700 of record LR738715.1, on the reverse strand, counting down.
ATATAAGCATCACATAAAGCATTGTTACCATGATCCACATGCAAAAAGGTACTCTTACTCTCCACATAAGCATCTTTGGGGAGCCCATGGTTAGGACTTTTTAGCATTAACGTTTTCAGTCTCCCCCAAGCTTGAGCTACGCTCTCTCCGTCACGAGACCTAAAGTTATAGATATAGTTCATGTCTCGATGAATTTCATGAAGAGGATAAAACTTAGTATAAAAGAGAGACATAAGCTCTTGCCAATCAAGCAAGTGCGAGTTATCGAGAAGCTTATACCAATCTGAAGCTTTATCTATAAGTGATACGGCGAACAATTTCCTCATGACAAACTCCCTTGATACACCTGCAAGCTTAAATAATGAACATAGTTGTGACAGATATAGCAAGTGTTCACCGGGATGTGTGTCTCCTGCATAACTATTAGCCAAAACATAATCGATAATACCAGCTGGTATTTTATAGGGCACAATTTCAGTAGGGGGAGGAGCAACCACCATAGGTGTGGGGCGTCTTCCCACAAGCAGCGAACTAAGATTGCGGTTTTCCATAAACATAACTAGTGAAATAAAAACAAGAAACAAAAAGATTTAATTGCAAGATCTAAAGATATACCTTCAAGCACTCACTTCCCCGGCAACGGCGCTAGAAATAGCTTGATGTCTACACACGCTTCTACTCTTGTAGACTATGTTGGGCCTCCAAGCGCAGAGGTTTGTAGGACAGCAGCAATTTCCCTCAAGTGGATGACCTAATGTTTATCGAACTCAGGGAAGTAGAGGTTGAAGATGGTCTCTCTCAAGCAACCCTGCAACTAAGATACAAGAAGTCTCTTGTGTCCCCAACACACCTAATACACTTGTTAGATGTATAGGTGCACTAGTTCGGCGAAGAGATGTTAAATGGCAAGTGATATGGATGGCAAAACAAAGTAATATAAATCTGTAATAAAAAGTGCAGCAAGCAAACAAGTGGTAGATGTGAGCAGAAATGGTATTGCAATGGTGGAAACAACACTAGTAGAAAACAGGGCATTGGTCCAGCCCATTAGCCCCGGTTCAATCTAGAACCGGGACCAATGGGGGTACTGGACCCGGTTCGTTAGCCCAGGGGGCCGGCCGGGCCACGTGGGCCATTGGTCCCGGTTCGTCTGGACCTATTGGTCCCGGTTGGAGCTAAAAACCGGGACCAATGGCTCTTGCTCCTGGCCCACCACTATTAGTCCCGGTTTGTATTATGAACCGGGACCAAAGGCTCCCCTTTAGCCCCGGTTTGTAGCACCAACCGGGACCAGTGAGTTGCCTATATAAACCCCCTCACTCAAGAGCAGAGCTCACTGCTCTGTTTTTTTTTTCTGGCCGAGGGAGAGAGGGGTTAGTGGTGCTCTAGCTCACCTCCTATGCACACAACATGTTCGGTGGAATGCCCGAGCCACACTAGTTAAGCTTTTCTGCTCTCGAAGCTATATTTTCTCCGAGATTTGTCTAGGTTTAGCGGTCCGTCACGTCCCGTCCCCGTCTTCGCCGCCGTCGATCGCCCCCGCCGATCTCGTCACCGGCACCACCTTGGTGAGCCTCTTGTTATGTCCATGCTTTTCTTACTTTTATTATTGCTTTAGATAGATATTTGTCTAATTTTTTTACGTTTATTATTGCTTGTTATTATATAGTGCGATGGTTTTGATATCCGCCCACGTGGGCCCTCGTCCGGTCTACGATTCGGATGTGGTATATTATCTTTAATTTATAACTATTTGTTTTAGTGCTTATGATAGTTATGCCGACCAACCTGACATGCATAGATGTTTTATTATGTCTAGGAGGTAGTTGAACCGGAAATTCCAACCGACCCTCTTGTGGAGAGGTTAAATTTAGTTGAAGAGGAAAACATTTCGTTAAAGAAAAAATTGGAAAAAATGGAGGAGGAGAAGATGGAATTGGAGTTGCATGTTGCGGAAGTTATCGATGATCACAAGATCAAGATGGAACCTATTGTCGAGAGGTTAAATTTAGTTGAAGAAGAAAACAAATTCTTGAAGGAAAAAATAAAAAAAATTGTGGACGAGAAGATGATATTGGAGTTGCATGTTGCGGATGTCGTCGATGATCACAAGATCAAGATGGATGCAATGCGGTTGAAGATTAAAAAGATTAGAAAATATGCCATTAATACCGAGGCTTGGTATCATTATGCCGTTGGATCAATTGTTACCTTGGTTGCGATTATGATAGCATTTGTTTTTGCGTTGAAATGTTTTACATAGTTTCGATGTGTATGGAGAGCTATATATGTTGTTAGATGAGAACTATATATGTATGTACTTTGGTTTTAATGTGATGATGAACTTTTATCCATTTGGTCACTTAATTATCTATTTATGATGTTCTGTAATGGTTTTTGACACACTTAATTATATATAAATGCACGCAGATGAACCGCCAATGGATGTACGGTGACAGACACACCCCCGAGTACATTAAGGGCGTGCATGAGTTTCTAAATGTGGCAGAGGCAAACAAGCAGAATGGTTTTATGTGTTGTCCATGCACTCAATGTGTGAATACGATGTCTTACTCTAACCGAAAAATCCTTCACTCCCACCTGCTTTACAAGGGTTTCATGCCACACTATAATGTTTGGACGAGGCACGGAGAAATAGGGGTTATGATGGAAGATGGCGAAGAAGAAGAGTACGATGACAACTATGTGCCCCCTGAATACGGTGATGCTGCAATGGGGGGAGCTGATGAAGATCAAGAGGAACCAGACGATGTGCCCAATGATGCTGCAACGGGTGAAGCTGCTGAAGATCAAGAGGAACTAAATGATGATCTTCGCCGGGTCATTGTCGATGCAAGGACACAATGCGAAAGTCAAAAGGAGAAGCTGAAGTTCGATCGCATGTTAGAGGATCACAAAAAAGGGTTGTACCCCAATTGCGAAGATGGCAACACAAAGCTCGGTACCGTACTGGAATTGCTGCAGTGGAAGGCAGAGAATGCTGTGCTGACAAAGGATTTGAGAAGCTACTGAAAATATTGAAGAAGAAGCTTCCAAAGGATAACGAATTGCCCGACAGTACATACGCAGCAAAGAAGGTCGTATGCCCTCTAGGATTGGAGGTGCAGAAGATACATGCATGCCCTAATGACTGCATCCTCTACCGCGGTGCATACAACGATCTGAACGCATGTCCGGTATGCGGTGCGTTGCGGTATAAGATCAGACGAGATGACCCTGGTGATGTTGATGGCGAGCCCGCCAGGAAGAGGGTTCCTGCGAAGGTGATGTGGTATGCTCCTATAATACCACGGTTGAAACGTTTGTTTAGAAACAGAGAGCATGCCAAGTTGATGCGATGGCACAGTGAGGACCGTAAGAAAGACGGGAAGTTGAGAGCACCCGCTGACGGGTCGCAATGGAGAAAAATCGAGAGAAAGTACTGGGAGGAGTTTGCAAAGGACGCAAGGAACGTATGGTTTGCTCTAAGCGCGGATGGCATTAATCCTTTCGGGGAGCAGAGCAGCAATCACAGCACCTGGCCCGTGACTCTATGTATGTATAACCTTCCTCCTTGGATGTGCATGAAGCGGAAGTTCATTATGATGCCAGTTCTCATCCAAGGCCCTAAGCAACCCGGCAACGACATTGTTGTGTACCTAAGGCCATTAGTTGAAGAACTTTTACAGCTGTGGAATGGAAACAGTGTACGTGCGTGGGATGAGCACAAACAGGAGGAATTTGACCTAAAGGCGTTGCTGTTCGTGACCATCAACGATTGGCCCGCTCTCAGTAACCTTTCAGGACAGACAAACAAAGGATACCACGCATGCACGCACTGTTTAGATGACACTGAAAGTATATACCTGGACAAGTGCAGGAAGAATGTGTACCTGGGCCATCGTCGATTTCTTCCGACCAACCATCAATGTCGAAAGAAAGGCAAGCATTTCAAAGGCGAGGCAGATCACCGGAAGAAGCCCGCCATGCGTACCGGTGATCACGTACTTGCTATGGTCAATGATTTACACGTAATCTTCGGAAAGGGCCCCGGCGCACTAGCTGTTCCGAATGACGATGAGGGACACGCACCCATGTGGAAGAAGAAATCTATATTTTGGGACCTACCCTACTGGAAAGACCTAGAGGTCCGCTCTTCAATCGACGTGATGCCCGTGACGAAGAACCTTTGCGTGAACCTGCTAGGCTTCTTGGGCGTGTATGGAAAGGCAAAAGATACAGCTGAGGCACGGGAGGACCTGCAACGTTTGCACGAAAAAGACGGCATCCCTCCGAAGCAGTATGAAGGTCCTGCCAGCTATGCTCTTACGAAAGAAGAGAAAGAAATCTTCTTTGAATGCCTTCTCAGTATGAAGGTCCCGACTGGCTTCTCGTCGAATATAAAGGGAATAATAAATATGGCAGAGAAAAAGTTCCAGAACCTAAAGTCTCATGACTGCCATGTGATTATGACGCAACTGCTTCCGGTTGCATTGAGGGGGCTTCTACCGGAAAACGTCCGATTAGCCATTGTGAAACTATGTGCATTCCTCAATGCAATCTCTCAGAAGGTGATCGATCCAGAAATCGTACCAAGGCTAAGGAGTGATGTGGCGCAATGTCTTGTCAGTTTCGAGCTTGTGTTCCCACCATCCTTCTTCAATATCATGACACACGTCCTAGTTCATCTAGTCGACGAGATTGTCATTCTGGGGCCCGTATTTCTACACAATATGTTCCCCTTTGAGAGGTTCATGGGAGTCCTAAAGAAATATGTCCGTAACCGCGCTAGACCAGAAGGAAGCATCTCCATGGGCCATCAAACAGAGGATGTCATCGGGTTTTGTGTTGACTTCATTCCTGGCCTTAATAAGATAGGTCTCCCTAAATCGTGGTACGAGGGCAGACTGACTGGAAAAGGCACGCTTGGAAGGGACTCAATAATATGCAGGGACGGTTATTCTTGGTCTCAAGCACACTACACAGTTCTACAGAACTCTACATTGGTGACCCCGTATGTCGATGAACACAAGAACAGTCTGCGCTCCAAACACCCGGAGCAGTGCGACGACTGGATTACACGTGAACACATCAGGACTTTCAGCAGTTGGTTGGAAACACGTCTCAGAGGTGACAACACTGTTTGTGATGAGTTGTACTTGTTGTCCAGGGGACCATCTTCGACTGTATTGATTTACAAAGGATACGAGATAAATGGAAATACATTTTACACGATTATCCAAGATCAAAAGAGCACCAACCAAAACAGCGGTGTCCGCTTTGATGCAACAACCGAGAGGGGAAAGGACACATATTATGGTTACATAGTGGACATATGGGAACTTGACTACGGACATGATTTTAAGGTCCCTTTGTTAAAGTGTAAATGGGTCAATCTGTCAGGAGGCGGGGTACAGGTAGACCCACAGTACGGAATGACAACAGTGGATCTGAAAAATCTTGGATACAATGACGAACCGTTCGTCCTAGCCAATGATGTGGCACAGGTTATCTATGTGAAGGACATGTCTACCAGACCGAGAAAAAGAAAAGATAAGGAAGCGAATACATCATACGATGAGCCAAAGCGCCACATAGTTCTTTCAGGAAAAAGGGACATCCTGGGAGTGGAGGGCAAGACAGACATGTCTGAAGATTATGAAAAGTTTCATGAAATTCCTCCCTTCAAAGTCAAGGCTGACCCAAGCATCCTGATAAACGATGAAGATTATCCATGGTTACGGCACAATAAGCAAATGACACAAGCGAAGAAAAAGTGAAGAGTTATTTCCGCAACTATTATGATGATACCATGCCAACTTTGTAACAAACGAGTATGATACCATTGTCCGTTTGTACTATTCAAATTTCAATACTACTTGCACTAACAAAACAAAACAAACTTGAAAAATAAATAGCAACAATAAGTATTTTGTTGTAAGTATAAACAAAATAAAATAAATAAAGCAACAAAGAAAATAAATAAAGAAAGTAAAATAAATAAAGCAACTCTAAATACAGCAAAAAACAACTTAGAAATAAACAAAGAAAATAAAATAAATAAAGCAACTCTAAATACAGCAAAAAACAACTTAGAAATAAATAGCAACAATAAGTATTTTGTTGTAATTAAGTATAAACAAAATAAAATAAATAAAGTAACAAAGAAAATAAATAAAGGAAGTAAAATAAATAAAGCAACTCTAAATACAGCAAAAAACAACTTAGAAATAAACAAAGAAAATAAAATAAATAAAGCAACTCTAAATACAGCAAAAAACAACTTAGAAATAAATAAAGCAAAAAAGGAAAAAAAAATATTGGGCGCTGCCCAGTGAGCCTGCAAGGCCTATAGCATAGGATCCACCTGTAATATAAGGCCCAGCAAGCTCACAGGGCAGCGCGCAGAGTTAGGCCCAGAAGCCTGCATTTGAGAGGAGCTCGAGAGGGTGGGAGCAGCAGCCCTTATAAACCACTCTCGAGCTCCCTCAGCTAGCGAGGTGGGACTAAACATCCCACCGCACCCGCGCCAGCTCAGGGCCTTTGGTCCCGGTTGCTGCCACCAACCGGGACTAATGCCCCCCTTTAGTCCCGGTTGCTGCCACCAACCGGGACTAAAGGTCCCTCCTTCCCGCCCTTTGGGCTGCTGAAAAGAAACAAAATAAAATAAATAAAGCAACAAAGAAAACAAATAATTTCAAATTTAAACTATTCAAATTTGAATACTACTTGCACTAACAGAAAGTTCGTAATTGGTTTTACAAAAGAAAATAAATAATGCAGAAAACAAAACAAAAAAACTTGAAAAAAAATAGCAACAATGAAAAAAAAATTGTAAGTAGAAACAAAATCAAATAAATAAAGAAACAAAGAAAACAAATAAATAAAAATAGCAATAGTAAGTATTTTGTTGAAAGTAGAAACAAAACTAAAAAATAAAGCAACAAAGAAAAAAAGAAAAAAATATGCCACCTGCTGGGCCCACACGGCCTGAATACGACTAGAAACCCAACCATGGGCCAGGATTCAGGCCCGTAGAAAGCCCAGCAAGTCCACAGGCAAAGCAGTGTCAGTTTAGGCCCTTAGGCCTGCAGTTTAGAGGAGTTCGAGAGGAGAGAGGCAGCGGGGCTTATAAACTGGTGCTGCTCTCCCTCAACTAGCGAGGTGGGACTAAACTTCCCACCGCACCGCGGCAAAGCCTTTAGTCCCGGTTGCTGCCACCAACCGGGACTAAAGGGTGGCATTAGTCCCGGTTGCTGCCACCAACCGGGACTAAAGGCCCCACCTTCCCGCCCTTTGGGCTGCTGAAAAGGGACCTTTA
>LR738715.1:19969518-20030929 GCA_902687465.1 Secale cereale | reverse complement strand
GTGTATGTGGCTAGCTATATAGTTTTTTGTTTATATATGCTAAATATATATAGAAAGTTTTATATATATATATATATATGCAAAAGTTACAAATTTAGAAAAAGAAGGATAGGAAAGAAGAAAATAAGAAAGAGGAAAGAAAGAAGAAGAGGAGAGGAAGAAGAGGAGAAATAAATAAGAAGAAGAAAAAATAGAAAAAGAATGATAGGAAAGAAGAAAATAAGAAAGAGGAAAGAAAGAAGAAGAAGGAGAGGAAGAAAGAGGAGAAATAAATAAGAAGAAGAAAAAAAAGAGGAGAAGAGGAGAAGAAGAAAGGAATAGAGGAGAAGAAGAGAAATTTTCTCTTCTTCTCCTCTATTCCTTTCTTCTTCTCCTTTTTTTTTCTTTTTTTTTCTTCGATCTTCTCCTCTAGCGGTTCCTTTTTTCTTGTTCTTCCTCTTTTTTTATCGGATATGTATACACCCTCTCCCCGATAACTTCGACATTAGGGGGGGGCGGGGTAGGGTCGTCGAGGGACCGAGGCCGAAGGTCGAGGGGTCGAGGGTCGTCGAGGGACCGATCGAGAGGCCGAAGGGCGAGGGGTCGAGAGGTTGCCTAGCAGTCGGGGGTCTAGGGTTGTGGATCGCCAAGCAGTCGGGGGTCAAAGTATTGAAGAATTCCATGACTTCATCATTAGCCAGAAGTAACCGGGGCATTTTGGCACAAAGTTATGCAAAGATATTTTGAAACGGAGTTCCTGATAGAATAATCCGTCTTTTGTTACGAATTATCCTATCGGGGACTCCGTTCCAAAATAACTTTGGAGAGCTTCGTACCATCATGCTACTGTTACTTTCGCCTAATGATGAAGTATTGGTTTTGTTGAATCCTTTGACACTCGACAAAATGTGACATGAGGGGGTCTAGGGTTGTGGATCGCCGAGCAGTCGGGGGTCGAGGGGTCGAGAGAGGTTGCCTAGCTAGTGTCAAAGTATTGAAGAATTCCATGACTTCATCATTTGCCAGAAGTAACCGGGGCATTTTGGTACAAAGTTATGCAAAGATATTTTGGAACGGAGTTCCTGATAGAATAATCCGTCTTTTGTTACGAATTATCCTATCGGGGACTCCGTTCCAAAATAACTTTGTAGAGCTTCGTACCATCATGCTACTGTTACTTTCGCCTAATGATGAAGTATTGGTTTTGTTGAATCCTTTGACACTCGACAAAATGTGACATGAGGGGGTCTAGGGTTGTGGATCGCCGAGCAGTCGGGGGTCGAGGGGTCGAGAGAGGTTGCCTAGCTAGTGTCAAAGTATTGAAGAATTCCATGACTTCATCATTTGCCAGAAGTAACCGGGGCATTTTGGTACAAAGTTATGCAAAGATATTTTGGAACGGAGTTCCTGATAGAATAATCCGTCTTTTGTTACGAATTATCATATCGGGGACTCCGTTCCAAAATAACTTTGGAGAGCTTCGTACCATCATGCTACTGTTACTTTCGCCTAATGATGAAGTATTGGTTTTGTTGAATCCTTTGACACTCGACAAAATGTGACATGAGGGGGTCTAGGGTTGTGGATCGCCGAGCAGTCGGGGGTCGAGGGGTCGAGAGAGGTTGCCTAGCTAGTGTCAAAGTATTGAAGAATTCCATGACTTCATCATTTGCCAGAAGTAACCGGGGCATTTTGGTACAAAGTTATGCAAAGATGTTTTGGAACGGAGTTCCTGATAGCTAGGATAATCCGTCTTTTGTTACGGATTATCTTATCTGGGACTTCGTTCCAAAACAACTTTGGAGAGCTTCGTACCATCATGCTACTGTTACTTTCGCCTAATGATGAAGTATTGGTTTTGTTGAATCCTTTGACACTAGCTAGACAAAATGTGACATGAGGGGGTCTAGGGTTTGTGGATCGCCGAGCAGTCGGGGGTCCAGGGGTCGAGAGAGGTTGCCTAGCTAGTGTCAAAGTATTGAAAAATTCCATGACTTCATCATTTGCCAGAAGTAACCGGGGCATTTTGGTACGAAGTTATGCAAAGATGTTTTGGAACGGAGTTCCTGATAGGATAATCCGTCTTTTGTTACGGATTATCTTATCTGGGACTTCGTTCCAAAACAACTTTGGAGAGCTTCGTACCATCATGCTACTGTTACTTTCGCCTAATGATGAAGTATTGGTTCTGTTGAATCCTTTGACACTATAGCTAGACAAAATGTGACATGAGGGGGTCTAGGGTTTGTGGATCGCCGAGCAGTCGGGGGTCGAGGGGTCGAGAGAGGTTGCCTAGCTAGTGTCAAAGTATTGAAAAATTCCATGACTTCATCATTTGCCAGAAGTAACCGGGGCATGTTGGTACGAAGTTATGCAAAGATGTTTTGGAACGGAGTTCCTGATAGGATAATCCGTCTTTTGTTACGGATTATCTTATCTGGGACTTCGTTCCAAAACAACTTTGGAGAGCTTCGTACCATCATGCTACTGTTACTTTCGCCTAATGATGAAGTATTGGTTCTGTTGAATCCTTTGACACTATAGCTAGACAAAATGTGACATGAGGGGGTCTAGGGTTTGTGGATCGCCGAGCAGTCGGGGGTCGAGGGGTCGAGAGAGGTTGCCTAGCTAGTGTCAAAGTATTGAAAAATTCCATGACTTCATCATTTGCCAGAAGTAACCGGGGCATGTTGGTACGAAGTTATGCAAAGATGTTTTGGAACGGAGTTCCTGATAGGTTAATCCGTCTTTTGTTACGGATTATCTTATCTGGGACTCCGTTCCAAAACAACTTTGGAGAGCTTCGTACCATCATTCTACTGTTACTTTTGCCTAATGATGAAGTATTGGTTTTGTTGAATCCTTTGACACTAGCTAGACAAAATGTGACATGAGGGGGTCTAGGGTTTGTGGATCGTCGAGCAGTCGAGGGTTGAAGCTAGTTCTACGTTTGCCATTAATATATCCATCTGTCATGTTTGAATAATAATTGGCATGTTGTAAATATTTGTAGAAACAATGGACGACAACACCCGAGACCTAGCACAAGAAGCGATGTTGATGGACGTAATCGCACACGGACAAAATGCCGTCAGGTCGTATCTCAACGACACCGATGAGCAGGTCGAACAAGAGCTGCGGCTGGAAGATCTAGGCTATGATATTGATTAATTCGGTGACCCAATGCACATGGAAGAAGTAGACCGTGAGGACGGCTCCGGTGACCCAATGCCGGTGCAAGAAGGAGACCGTGATGCTGGCTCCGGTGACCGAACCGAGTCCGGCCAGGAGGTATATATGTTAGTTAAGCATGTGCTGACTAGTTAATTGATTCATTCATTAACTCTCGTCTTTGTTCCTTTTCTAGCCCTCCGGATCGAGCAAATCTTCGGTAAAGAGACGAGGAGCGAAGAAAAAGTTGAGGCCGGATGAAAAGTTTGAGATCTCAGAAATCTCGCGCTCCGGCGAGCCGATTGCACCCATCCGCACAAAGAACGCATTTGTTAATCAGTGCGGGGTTCTGGTTAGGGACAAGATCCCGATCAGCATCCATCAATGGTTAAAGCCGGCTGCAAAAGACGCTCAGGTGACTTATGTCACTGATATGCAGAAAGAAGATCTTTGGAATGAGCTGAAGACAAACTTCGTCCTACCGCGAGAGGTTGATCCGGCGAAGCCAGTTATAGAGGACTTAATCAAGTCTGCTGCACTTCAGAAGATGGCAGACCAATTCAGGGCATGGAAGAAAAAACTGAATACGTTTGTCAAAGAGAAAACGACTCCAGAATTCGTGGGCATATATGAGAAGATCAAAGATGACTGGCCCGCATTTGTGGCCCATAAGAAGTCGGAAAAGAGTCAGAAGATGTCGGAGACAAACCGGATAAATGCTGCAAAGAAGATGCATCACCATCGCACGGGGTCGGGCGGCTACCTCGTAGCCCGGCCTAAGTGGGCCAGGGCTGAGAATGATCTGCTTCAGAAAGGGATCGAACCAGAGACAATGCACTGGCCAGAACGTTGCCGGACTTGGTTCTTCGGGGCTGGCGGATCCTTGGACCCTGTAACAGGGTGGTGCATTTGGACGGACAAGCAATTGGAAACACCACTCAGGAAGATGCGGCAGTATATCAAAGCAGCGCATGCAGGGACGTTCATCCCCGACAGAGAGAACGACGAGCTGACAATGGCCCTCGGGAATCCTGATCACCCTGGACGGACACGAGGCACGCCAGGCTCCCTTCCGTGGCGTGCTGGGTTTCCGGACGCAGGAGGCTACAAATGCCACGACAGGAGGAAGAACATGGAGATGACCGACATCCAGGCGCTGCGGGCCAGAATACAAGCGATAGAGGAACGGGAAGCAGATCGGGAAAGAATTGCCGAAGCTTCCCCCGAAGCTACCCCGCCATCTCAGCGGAGAAGCAGCGTGGCTTCCACCGAGCTGCCTCAGCCAGAGCTTGCCTTGACGGCTACTGCCAGGAATCCTGTGGATGCTATCACGCAGGCACAAAATTGCCACCTTATGGCAAAGTGGATGAATCTGAAGGTCAAGGCGGCTGCTGGCTCTGTTTATCCTTCTGGACCAGACGACACTTTTCACTGCCGGCCGATTCCAGAAGGATATGCTAGGGTGATGGTCGACGAAATAACGGAGGGATTTGAGGAGCTCCAGCTTGACCACCCTACCGGTGAAGGGGAGACTCGGCTGGGTTCTTCACTGAAGACTCCATGCCTATGGCGGAAGGACCTAATCAACATTCTGAACTGGACGCCTCCGCCTCCTCCTCCTCCTCCGACGAGTCAGGGCACTCCGCCTCCTCCACCGCCTCCTCCTCCGGCGAGTGACCATCAGGGCACTCCGGCTCCTTCTCCGGCGAGTGACCATCAGGGCACTCCGGCTCCTTCTCCGGCGCGTGGCGGCACACCGCCTCCTTCGCCGCCGGCGCGTGGCGGCACTCCGCCTCCTTCGCCGTCGGCGCGCCCGAGCAGACAGCCAGCTCCTCCTTCGCCTAATCAGCAAGGGCGGAAGAGACCTGCCGCCGCTCCGGCTGCTCCTGCTCCGGCGCCTAAGCAAGTAAAAAAGACAGCCGCTTCGTCTGGTCCGGCGACGTCTACCAGTACAGCCAGAGGCGGGAGGCGATGCAGATTCGGTCCTTCTCTCACGCCTCTAGAGAAGTTGCCGTACGAGAGGTCCGACGAGGAAAACACGAAGATCGCTGAAGGCGAAGTGAAGGACTTTTTTGAAGGGTTGAAAGCACAGAGACATCCACCTCCAGAGGAGAAGATAGATGCGGTGAAAGCAAAGCGCACTCTTGCTGCCCTGAAGCAACCAGCGAAAAGTAAGCCGAAGGGCAACTATGACCGCATTATTCAAAAGACATTTCAAGATGCCAAGCGGTCCGGAAGTACAAAAAGTGATCAGAGGTTAGCAGAAGGGCGAGCTGGGAAACAAATTGCCCAGCTCGGCGAACAAGCGAATCAATCGTGCCCCCCGCTCAAGGTGTCTAGCGACATGGTCGCTAATGATCCGAGGATGGTGCCCGGTTATACCAATCTTGCAGATTACGCGTCCGACGATGTACACTATGATTTCATGGACATGCAGATAGAAAGATACGAGTACAAAAAGCCTCTCGTAAAAAATGAAAGATCTCTATCAACGAATATGCGAAGATTGCATGATTGGTACATGAAAATCTGCAGAGAGTCTGGGGGGAGGAATAACTTGTATTTGAGAGTTAAACCTGAGCATGACCTCGTTGGAATTGACCTGTTGCCTGTTCCATTTGAGGAGTTCTATCAATTTTTCAATCAATTGGCCCTCGATAAAACAACGATCACCTGCTACTGTCTGTAAGTAGTACTACTTCTGTCATTAAGTCTCTCTATATAGCTGATCTTCATTGCATGTATTTATAATTATCCTCACTATATTATGCAGATTGAAGATCGTCGAATTGAAGAAAAGACAAGTAGGTGATATTGGGTTTATTAACACATACCTCATAGATGCAACCGAGGTTAAATTGCGTCCCGGCGATACCGAGACCAACTTGCTACGATCGTTGGTGGTAAATGAAAACAAAGATATAATACTCTTTCCTTACAACTTCAAGTGAGTGTTAATGTCTTGTGCATATTTGGTTTCCCTTATATATATATATCAGTCAAGTTTATAGTGATGTAATGATCTCATGCATTCGTGCGCAGCTTCCACTATATTCTCTTACAGATTAAGCTTGAGAAGGGAATAGTAACTGTCTTCGACTCTAAACGTAAAGATCCCGAGGAGTATGCGGACATGACTCAAATACTAGCCAGGTAAGTTAAATCGATCAATATTATCCACCATGCATATATATCAGCAACTTCATTTCTGATATCAACTAATTGTTTCCTTTGTCTGGCAGGGCTTGGAAAACATTCATCAAAAAAGCTCCGGGACTGCCGAAGAAGCTACAATTTAGATACCCGAAAGTAAGTACAATATAGTAGCATGTTCCGCGCGCGCATCTCCTATATCTTGATTCAAGCGCTAGCTAGTTTCATCAATACCAATTTGGCATTCTTGCTTATCAGTTTGATTGAGCTCTATTTCTTGTAAAGTGGTTGTGGCAGGAACCCGGGAATGATTATTGTGGATACTACATTTGCGAGTCCATCCGCCACACGACCTGTGAGCGGGGCTACACTGATGAACAATTTAAAGTGCGTAAGCAATCAATAATATTCACAAATTTATAGCATCATTTCATGTATTGACCCCCTACTTCAAATTAGATGTTTCGGATGCGGGATGAACTCCTAACACCAGATCGTCTACGAGCAATTCAAGAGGAATTGGCAGCATTCTTCCTTGAACACGTGATCGCTGAAGACGGAGAATACTATGTGGACCCTGCATCCATGTGTTAGGAGATTATTTTTGTAAGAGATAATTATTGTATATATGTGCCCGGTAGTGTCGGATAGATATACGAGAACTTGTTGTTCGACCAATCTCTCGGAGAAGGAGAGGTGGTCGATATTATTACTTCTCTCTGTATGCATATATATATATATATATGTTGATTATATATACGAGATCTTCTGTTCCTTCGTTTGCTTAGTAGCTAGCAGCTAGCTAGCTAGCTAGCGTGACTCTAGTCCATATATATACGTATGTGTAGTATGTAGCGTCGACCAAAAGCACGGACATAAGAGAGAACACTTCTCTCTATTAATTAGCTAGCTAACACAATATATCAAACACCGAAATTAACCCCCAAAACCTAAAACCCCCCCTCCCCTTTCAAAACAAAAAACAAAAACCACAGCCACAGAAATGCTGACACGTGGATGCCTTTTGGTCCCGGTTGGTACCACCAACCGGGACTAAAGCCCCTCCTGCCTGGACTCGGTGCACAGGCCACGTGGACACCCTTTTGCCCCGGTTCTGGATTGAACCGGGACTAAAGGGTCAGAGCATTAGTACCGACCCTCTTGTCCCGGTTCCAGAACCGGGGCTAAAGGCCCAGATGAACCGGGTCTGATCCCCCTTTATCTACTAGTGCAAGGCCTAGGGATCATACTTTCACTAGTGGAAACTCCCAACAACATTAACATAATCGAATCACATGATATTTCCCATAAAACATGCAATGGAGACGCACCCGGAGGTCATTCCTTCGCGGTCAAGAGAGGACGAGAATTATGTAGGGCTACAAAAGCACACCTCAAAGTTCGTAGTTCTCAATCTAAGGATTTCCCAATGTCACCGCGGCCATCCAAAGAGAGTCCCACACTCACCACAACATATCTAAAGGATAGTCAAAGACAAGCACCAAGAGACTCTCAATCTTCAATCAACACACAAGAGAGGAAATCACTCATGAAAATATTTTTCTAATCCATGTCCAATAGACCGCTGTCACCTTGGTCTCGGGGATTATACTAGATAAAGACAAGTGAGTACATCAATCCAATACATAGAGGAAGGGGAAATATCATGCGATCACCCTAGATTAACATAGGCTATGATCACAACGAAGATCACATCATGGGAGAGAGAGATAACCACATAGCTACACGTACGAGCCCTCGGCCCCGGAGAAGACTACTCACACATGGACATGGTGAGGAGGAGGTTGATGATGGTGTTGATGGAGAGGTGCGGCCCCGCGAGGAGGAGATGGTCGGCGGCAGCCACGGAGGCGGCGGCGGCGGCCCTTGGGGGCGCGGCGGCGGCGGCGGCCCTCGGGGCGGCGGCGGCCCTAGGGGGCAGCAGCTCCTTGGCCCCCTTCTTCCTTATGGATGGTGCTGCAATGGTGCTGGTCCTCCCCTCCAAGACGGCGGCTCGGGAGGAGGAAAATTCGTGGCCCTTGGTGACCTAGGTTTCCTCTATTTATATAGACTCTCGGATTCCCGTCATCAGATTTTGGGCCTCAGTAAAACGGGCTTTACTCGGCCGTCCGGACTCCGATTAGGACAAATTGTATATCCAGAATCATCGCCTCGAAATTCGCCACAACTTTCGTAACTAGACTTTTTCCGTTTGACGTCGTCTTCCGGCCGGAACGTGACCATCTTTAAAAAACGTTCTCAGACAGATTTCAGGAAAGTCAGAGTCCTACTCCAATACGACTCCTTTTGCGTTTTTGTCAATTTCCAAGTAATTCCTACACAATAAAGTGTAAAACAAGAACATTGTGCACTTTTGCAACTATTAGTAGGTTAGTCCAAATATGATCAAAAGTGTATGGAAGTGCATAAATATCATAGCAATATCACACAAAAAGGGCATGGAGCAAGCAGAAATTATAGATACGTTTTGAACATATCAATAGGCGAGGTGCGAAATATTATCAGCCCCAACACACTCAAGAAGGCGGTCTCTGAGCAGAACTCGGTCCCAGTTCAGGAGAAGAAGAAGGCACGCAAAAGAAAAACTAACAAGGGTGCGAGCCAGCTGGCACCGAGTACGATCCGTGCTCAGGACGGGCCACCTTCACCTGAGGATGTAATGAGGAGGGTGCATGTAGCGGGTAGGCCGATGCTACCGAGAAATATGCTCGATGCTGCAACCGGTGCTATGCGGAGTCTGCATGACAGTGTTCTTTCTTTGGAGAAGCGGCGTCTCAGAGAGAAGGATGTGGCATACCCGGTTTTCGCGGCCAAGGTGCCAGAGGGCAAGGGCTTTGTGGATAACTCCATCGGGGGTACGATCGTCCTGCGGTTTGATGACATCCACGCTATGTTGAACCTTCTTCCGCTGCACTACACCTTCGTTCGGCTATTTTTGCTGAGTATGGAGATGCGGATCATTCGCGACAATACCCCGGACATCGTGATAGTCGACCCCTTCTACATGCGTGCCAAGATCTTGGGCAGCGCCGGGAACAGGCAAGTCGCGAGTTCTTACCTCGAAGGTGTCATTCTGGCAAACCGAGATAAGGATAACTTCCTCGTGCCTTACTTTCCCGAGTAAGTCCTCCGCCTCAACCGCCCCGTAACATATGAATTCTTAGATTTCGATCGTTCTTCTTTTAACATTCCGTGTTTTCTGCAGTGACACACATTGCACGCTCATCCTCCTAAGCCCCAAATATTCCATGGCCACGTATTTCGACCCGGCCCGTCAGTCGAACGTAGACTACACAAATGTCAAGATGGTTCTTGATGATGTTCTCCCCGGCTACGCCAAATCTGGAGGCACCTTCACCAGGCCTATTCGTAAGACCGGCAAGCACGTGTTCTCCCACAATACGACGTTCTGCTGCGTCAAGTAGCCGCCTGGCGGTCAGAAGGGTGCCTACTACGCCATCCATCACATGCGGGCGATCGTACGGGACCATCATTAACTTCTGCTACCGAGTAAACTCAAAGATTGGGCCGCGAGCGTGTCGGCAATCCAGGACGCGGACATCAGACAAGAATTCTTTCGCATCCAGTCGGAGTTTGCAGAAATCATCCATCAAGATGTTCTTCGTACCTCGGGGTAGTTCTACCTCAGAAATCAACCGTCGAACAGTGACATCGACACAATGCTACAAATGTAGGGTGACAACGCCCGTGATTTCATGACTCCCACGATAGACGGCGGCTTCATCCACGCTCCGGTCCCTTGAGTCGAGTCGAAAGCAGTGATGCTGTGTCTAGTTCTGAAACATCGATTGGCTCATGTTGCAATTAAACTTTAATGAACTTGTAGTATGTCTCTTTGGTTTCGAGAGTCGTTCAACTTAGATGTAATCGATGCTATTAATGTCTTGCTTTTCTCTTTCGATCGTTCTGTTGCATACTTATATATTGCTTATGTATTGTCTGTGAATTGGTACTAACGTTTCATTTGGCTAGTGCATAGCGATGCCGTCGTATGTCGTGTACAAGGGTAAGGTTTCCGGAGTCTACGACGACTGGGAGGAGTGTCGGAGACAGGTTCACCGATTCAGCGGTAACAGTTACAAAGGGTACACCACTAGGGCCGAGGCCGAATCTAGATACGCCCGCTATCTAGCGGGAGAGGGGAGGGAGCGTTGGAGGAACCGGATGAAGACGAGTTTCATCGTGATGATGCTCATCGTGATGACCGCAGCTCTCTTCTATGTGATGGTAGTTTAGATGATCGATATCGACTTGTAATGTGAAGACAAACTCGCTACTCGCGGTCTCGAGACTTGTAGTATAATGTTCTATCTTTGTCCGGTCTTTTCAATTCGGAGACTAATATGATGAATTGTATTCGGAGACTAATATGATGAATTGTATTCAGAGACTAATCTTCTATTGTATTCGATGAATCTGTTGTTGATGTGTGCTGTCTATATTCTGTCCAATTATACATTTTGTAATTTGTGCAAAAAAACAGAAAAATAATAAAAAAAAACTAATATTCATACTAATGGCGCATCACATCACAGTGCGCCATTAGTATGCCAAAGGATACTAATGGCGCATCATTAGACAGTGTGCCATTACTATGCCGAAATTACTAATGGCGCATCTTGCTGGCGTGCGCCATTAGTATGCCAAAGCACCTGGGTACACATGGCCCCCCGGGAGGCATACTAATGGCGCACTACTGTGCATACTAATGGCGCATCTGTGGTGCACCATTAGTATACCAGATACTAATGGCGCACCAGAGGTGCGCCATTAGTAAAATATACTAATGGCGAGGCACTATTGGCGCACCACTAATGCGTCATTAATGGCCAAATTAGGTGCGCCATTAGTAGGCCTTTTCCTAGTAGTGTATCAGGCTGTAGTGAGCGTGGCACACGGGCCCTGCTGCCGCCCTGAGTTCTTCCCTGCCGTCGCCCCTACCCATGCGCTGCCACTGCGTCGCCCCTTAGGGTTGTAGCGCCACAGCACGCCGTCCACGTGCGTCTACTTCTGTGTGGTATGCACCACACCATCTTCCAAGGCTCGGCAACGCCCCCATTCGCGTTGGTCTTCGTCACGCTGTCTGATTCTTCCTCACCTACTTCGAGCATAGCCGTCGCCGCTCACATTGCTCTATATGCGCATACGGCCCTCACTGAAGTCACTTAATTTTTTCTTCTGTTGCAACACATGGGCATGTCTGCTACTCCATCTGTTCTCATAAGTCTTTTTAGAGATTCCAATATGTACTACATACGGAGGAAAATGGATGAATCTACACCCTAAACGACGTCTATATACATCCGTATGTAGTTTATAAAAATCTCTAGAAAGACTTATATTTAGAAACGGTGGAAGTATGTAATATCAAGGCAGGGCCGTCCAAGGGCCTGTGCGGCCTGTGCGACCGCACAAGGCCCCCAAATTCTAGGGCCCCCCGATTTTGGTCCAGGTTTACTGTATAACTTTTATTCTGGGCTTCTTTCCTTTGCCCATGAGCCGCCATTGCCAGCAGGGAACTGGGCCTGATCGCAATCCCGAACTGGGCCTTTGATCTCTGAAACTACTACTACAGAGACATAATCTGTCGATCGATTGATCCCGTGCGATCCCCTAAAAAAAAGATTTATCCTGTGCGAGTTGCCTGCCTGCAAGGGGATCTGCATTCGTCTCTTCCGCTCCATGAAAATCTTCTAGATCGAGGAGAGACTGAGGCAGATTGTCAACGTTTCCTGCTAGATCAACATATTATTTCATGGTGTCTCTCCGTCTTTCATCCGCGGATCTGCTGACCTTTCCCACTATGTAAAAAGTCTTCGAGCTCTTCTATCTCGAGTAGATCTCCTTGGCCGCTGTTGCCATTTCTAGCTCAGAGGCCAGGCCCGATCAAGGAGTTCAATAGAGGCCAGGCCTGATCGAGAAATTCAAGAAAACGATAGAAAGCCCGAGGTTTGGGGATTCTTCATCCCGCTCGCTTCTCCCGCTATGATTTGACAATTGGCGTTTATGAATTGTCTGTTTGATTAGATGTGCGTGTCATGTGTCAATTTAGTTTTGTGCACCTCTTGTTCTTGAAGGGGATGAGAAGATGATTTGTTAAATGGAACGTTTAGAGAGAATAAATACTTGAAAAAGGCACGGCCATGAACAACAAACCCTTCAAAAGCGTCTTGCCTCCATCTATGACCCATCGAGTATACTTACATTGTGTATTATGGTAAATTTAATGCCTGAATCGCCTGGTAAGCGAGTCATTACTCGATGCAAATTTGTAATTGTTCATTTTTTTGGCAATTGGCAAGTTTATTTATTATACTACCTTTACTCTTTTAGCTTTAATATTTGAGTAAATACTAACTGTTATACTCCATCCGTTCCTAAATATATGACGTTTTGGTAGTTAAGGAACGGAGGGAGTACGAAATAACATATATTTGATGTGATATGAGTGAAAGAACCCTTTAGCTATATGTTTTTTTAAATTTGGGCCCCATTTTGCATTTCGCACCGGAGACGGCACTGTATCAAGGCAAATATCATTAGGTAACTAGATGTATAAGAAAATGTTTTTACTGGGGGGGTAAGGTCTACACGCACAGGGATGGAAAGCAACTCGGACGTACACCAAGTCAACGACGTCATGTGCGTGTTGGAAAGCAACTCGGACGAAGCCCACGACGCGATTATAAGAAGTAAGAACCAACCGCACAAGCACACGGACGCGAAAGCCCTCGTCCGTCCTCTTCACATATTGCCGGCGATCACAGGCACATGGAGACGGATCGCGCCGATCTCACTAGCGACCTCCTGGACGAGCTGCTGGGCAGCATCGTCTCCCTCCTCCCCACAAAGGACGGCTGCCGCACGCAGGCTCTCTCCCGGCGGTGGCGCCCCATCTGGCGCTCCGCGCCGCTCAACCTCGACGACAACGTACCTGAAAGGACCGTCTCTGACGTCCTCTCTGCCCACCTAGGCCCCGTCCACCGCATCTAGATCCACATCAAATCATACGCCTATTGCTTGGAGCGCCACACGCAGCGAGCCATCCTAAACGAAGCCCGCGAGGCCAGGGTCGACGGCTGATTCTCCACCCGGGTCCTCGCGCACCTCGAGGAGCTCCGCATCATCTACCTCTACGGCGGTGGCGTGGTGCCACCGTCCGTGTTCCAGCGCGCGCCCTCACTCCGGGTCGCCACGTTCGACCACTGCAGTCTGATAGTGCCACCCAATCTGCCCGTGGACTTTCCACTTCTCCGGCAACTCACGCTGCACAAGGTCACCCTAACGGAGGAGGCTCTCAGCGCCGTACTCTACGGCTGCCCTGCGTTGGAGAGCCTTCTGCTGGGTGAGAATATGGGTTTTTCCAGCCTCCGCATCAACTCCACGGCTCTCAAGACCATCGGCTTTTGTGCTACTAACTCTGGTCTTTTCAAACTCCAAGAGCTGGTCATCGAGGACGCACCTTCCCTCGAGAGGTTGCTGCCGCTCAAGCCAATGTACGGTCCGGCGACCATCCTCCGGGTAATCCATGCTCCTAAGCTAGAAATATTGCGTGGTCTAGGTAAAGACTACATAGCACCAGAACTACACCTTGGAACGAGTGTTTTTCGGGTACGTAGTTCAGGAGACTTTTATTTTAAAATCATGCATGCATTACTGTTTACAAGCTACTATTATTGATACACGTTTGGTTTATTTTCTGTCTTTTCAGGAAATTGTCGCCGTTAGCATGACAACCATAATGCCCGCGGTGAAAACTTTGTCTCTTGTTCATGTTGCCCCTGATTTGGATGCAGTTCTTCACTTCCTCAATTACTTCCCCTGCTTGGAGCGGATTTATATCATCGTGAGTATTTTTGCCAGATTGCTTAAAATGTCAAGACGATATCATGTTGCCAAATTGTTACCAAGTGTTTTCCTTTCCTTTGTCTCCAGTTAGATCCACTAAGGCGCTGGCATCGGTATGTGAGGAAGTATGCCTCATTGGATGATCCAATTGAATGCCTTGAGCACCATCTGAAAAGAATTGCGTTGAAGGTCTACGAGGGCAACAGTCCTGAAGTTGACTTTGCCAGGTTCTTTGTTTTGAGTGCCAAAGTGCTAGAGAGAATGGAATTTGGATTGGTTCAGAGATAAATCTCCAAGAAACAGATGGACGAATGGAGGGATAAACAAAAGTGGCAGCTACTAGTTGAGTGCAGAGCTTCTCGCGGTGCTCAGTTTGTATTCAAAAACTTCGTTGGAACTAATTGTAATCATCACAATAATACGGATACCCATGATCTGTCGGTGGCAGATCCACTTGACTCCTTCTTGGACGGATATGTTACAATTTGACAAGGTGTCCGTCATGATCAAAGCTAAATTTTATATCTTCTTTGTGGTCAAAATTGTAAAGTTGTACGCTGCTTCAGTGATTTATTTCTACACGGTGATCTGCATCATGTATGAATGGGGAGATTCCATGGTCCACTTGTGGATGTGTTTGTAGAGGACATACAAGGAGTATTCCATAGCCTTTAGTGAAGAGTAATAGAAAATGAACAGTTTGCCTAATAGAAAATGCAATGTCCGATGTTTGACACAATGTAAGTTACATTCCTAAATGAGTTCCAAAAAAAAATGCTACATACCTGATACCTAAATGTTTGCCCAAACATTTGCGAGCACTCTTACCCATGCTGTGGATGATCTCATGACCCACGAAGATGGGAGAAGCTGCCACATCTTCGAGAGTTGAAAACTAGCAATCAGCGTCCTCTGCCCCTCGCTAACAGTGACAGGCCTAGGATCTTACTACCGAGGGTGCCACAATTAATGTATAGAATGTATAAACAACATAAGTTCAATATACGAGAACAAAATATGTAAAGTTCCGTGAGACATGACTTTCAACACCCAGGTGCCCATTCCGCCTCTGTGAACGGTAGATTCAAAAATAGTCGAAAAAAAAAATCTGAAACTTTGGGACATCAAACGTGATCAAAGTTTCGATGATTTTGCAAAGCTTTAGCTAAAAATATCATTTGAGGAGCACTCACCTAAAAAGACCAAATCACTTTCAAGTTTATGTGCACTTTTTCTGAAAAGGGGAATATATTAATATCAGGTACTCCCTCCGTCCGAAAATATTTGTCATCAAAATGAAAGCAAAGAGATGTATCTAGAACTAAAATACGTCTAGATACATCCCCTTTTATCCATTTTGATGACAAGTATTTCCGGGCGGATGGAGTAGATACCAATTACACCTAGCCTCAGTACCAACAAGATGTTGAAAAACATCGTGGATGCACATAGCCAAAAAATGAAAAGAGAAAAAAGAAAATAAAAAAAGACACTGCCACATTGATCAATCACCCGCAGTAGCAACACTCTAACCACCGCCAAAGACACCACCTGGACAACAAAGAAGGTTCTCTAAAAGCAACGCCTACAGGAAGAAATAAAGCACAAGCCTTGTCATTGCCCGATCAAAGATCGAAGGTTTTCACCCTGGAGAAAGCCGCATTCCAAAAACAATGCCTTCAGCAAGGCCACTTCTAGGGACAGCCGATAAAGGCTAGATCTTTGGTTTTCACCCTGAAAATCACGACACGGTACTTAAAGGAGCACCACCAACCAAGAAGTATTCCAATGTTGCCGCCCCCACTTGCGGAGGCTACTATTACAGTCACGTACCTTCAGTCTCACAAGAACTCGTGCCCGGTCTAGACATGAACATATCCCGGAAGACATGTCTGAACAACTGCCTAGGAAGCAAATTCTTCGTCGCATCCAAGACCCTGCCTTCACCACTTGCAGGTCCTCAAATAACGCCATGGCATTCTCCACATGTGTTGATTCCTTGAAAATCTTGGTGCAGAAAGGTCCCAAGGCATCAATAAAAAACAAAGCTTCTCGATACATCGATGAAGGTGATTATGTTGATGTTGCGGGTGCGCATGACCGGCCCCTATCCAATCAAGGTATCCAAAGGGTGCCATATATGCCAGTCTGTTGTTTTTCTTTGAAGGTGAAGCCCGAAACTCACCGATGGGTAGATCAAAGAGGACTATCACAGGTACAATGGTGACTTTGCGCGAAGACAACTAGGGCCAATGCCAGGCCGATTATTTTGTGAGACATGAGATCCCAAGATTAACCATATCTCGATGCCCACCTCCGGCGGAAGGAGGAAGTCGACGCTGGCCAGGCACCCAAGTGATGCGGGTAGAGCCGCAGACCATCGTCAACACGGTGTAGGCCCTTGGGTTCCTCCTGGCCCAAACGCGCCCAGATCAAGCCCAACTGCCTCGCCGCCGCTGCCGGCCTCCTTCCGTCGATAGTTCTCTGGCGCCGGCGCCGCGCATCTTTGTTGTTGTAGGAGCCAAAGTGGGCGCCCCCCTACTCAACCCTAGATGCAACAGGCGGGAGCCCCATCGCCGCCATGCCACGAGAGCTTTGCCCAGCGACGCCTCTGGTGGCGGCGGAGGGAGGGGAGGGGAGGTGGGGAGGGGGCTCGAGGGATCCGGCGGTATCCCCAGTGCGGCATGGTGCCGCCGCACGGGGGGCGTCATGGGGGAGGTCGTATGAGAGGAATTATATCAAGTTTATGTGCACTTCTGAGCAGTGATTTTATTTTTTTTACTGGTGAGCGCTTCACAGATGCTATTTGTGGCTCAAACTTTGCAAGAAAATCAAATCTTTGATCCTGAAAGTTTCAGAAATTTTTAAATTTCATTTCATTTTTTACGAATTTACTGTTCACGTGGATGTATGGGCACCCATGAGCTGTTACACCTTTCTCAAAGTTCCATTAAATAGTGTAATTTGGTTAAGACATTAACGTAAATCCAACAAATAGACTATGAATAGCATCAAGTTTCTATACAATTAGTGTTAAATATGCTATGCAAAGTATTTTTCATTTCCGTATGCCGCTAGATCTACCGCTAATTGCTGATTTCTACCTGCTGCTACTACGTACCCCTCTTTCCACGAGCCCCTTTCTCTTGTTTTTTCTTCTTCTGCATGGCCAGAACTTCTCTCCTGACTGGAGTCAGGCCCGGCCCTGGGGCACGGCGAACGGGGCGGCCGCCCCGGGCCCCCGAGTGGAAGGGGCCCCCCACGATGTGGCATGTACGACGCGGAGGAGCTAACAAGCATGTGTGGTGGCGGCGGTATGAGATCTGTGCGAGGGCGCACGAAAATAAAATAACAGAACGAAGCTCCGTACTCACATGGGCCGTGTAGGCCTTTTCCCTTTAACTCGCAAAACTGGGTGGGCCAGATGACAAAGGCAGTCCTAGAGCTACTGTCAACAAACAAAAACACATGTGCTAGTGCTGCTGCACAACAGTACGGTACAGCTTGTTCTAAAAAAAAATAGTACGGTACAGCCCCCCTCAAGAGAAATACTACTACAGTAGTACAATTCTGCAACAAAAAACTAATGTATGATTAGAAAAACACTAAGTACATGAGTTCTTTCTGTAGTCTCCTTGCTTTCATCTTGCTAAACCCAAATATAATCTTCTTCCTTTCATCTTAGCATGCCCGGTACAGTAATTAATTTTTATTCAGCAGTCACATATACTTTACTAGTGAATCAATTACTTTGGTTTAGTTATTTTGCATGCTATCGACTCTACCACACCAATAATTTAGCTCATCCTCCGGCACTACGCAACCAAAAAAAGGTGGTACACAACACAATGCGCAAACTAACATCGCCCTTTGCAGTGCTTCGTTATGATCTCGATCACATACGTCATCTCATATGTGATGCTTTGTTTTTTCCTATATTGTTGTGTGACACCCACAAACAATGGTTGCCCCCTCAATTGCCCCCAAGATCATCACGAGAGGCGAGATGCGAGTCACTAGCTGAGAGGAGTACTTTATTTCATTCTTAATGCATGGCGACCCATTTAGTTAAAGTTTCTCCATGAGAGACTTTGAGTATAGGGGTGTTAGAAGAAATTTTGAAGGTGTATAAATTGTTTAATATTAATGTTGCTTTCGCCTGCTCTTTAATTTTTTTATTGTATCATTTTATATATGCATATGTTGATTATTATTTCAATGCATATATTAAGGGGCCTCGGGTTCTCGTTTTGCCCCGGGCCCCCGAAATTTCAGGACCGGCCCTGTCTGGAGTTCGATTGTTCCATGTGTGATGCTTGTGTTTTGATTATCCTAGGGTGGCACATCTTGTATATATCAGAAATATATGTATTTTTTTAGCAAGATACCTAAAATTAATGTGCTACCTTGCCATAGCCCATCTTATATACCTGGTTACAGAAATCTTTGGGGTCTAACATAAGAGCAACTCTAGCAGACCCCACAAAACGCCGGCCCGCAAAACGCGTTTGCAGTTCGCGCAAAACCGCTTTTGCGGGCCGGTGAACGCTAGCACAGATGCAGACCCCCCAAACGGACCCGTAAAAAAAAATATTCGCGGAATATGCTTTTTTACGGGTCGGCTATGCGGGTTTTGCTCGGGCAACAGCGCAACGACCCGCAAACAGAAAAACTACAAATCTGAAATTT
The DNA here is from genome assembly GCA_902687465.1 of Secale cereale. Lineage (NCBI taxonomy): Eukaryota > Viridiplantae > Streptophyta > Magnoliopsida > Poales > Poaceae > Secale > Secale cereale. Next base: position 20,012,047 of record LR738715.1, on the reverse strand, counting down.
GTCATAGGGCTTCACAAACAAGTTCAAATTCAAATGACATAAACAGTTTGCGCGCGAATAAAAGCGAAGTTCATTACACAAAAAGAGGGCATGCAAAGGTATGCGCCCATGTCCGGCATCATCTTGAGGGTCGATCTTCACTCGGCGCCATGGAGTCCATCTTGAAGTTCATCGGCGCCACCGTAGCCACCTCCGTCGCTTGTTCCAACTCCCTCGCACAGAGATCATCCACATTGCCAACGTATGGAGCTGAGAAAACATCACCGGAACTGCCAGACGGACCGGCCGAGGCGACCATTCTCCTCTTCGAGATGTCTCTCCATGCCATATCATGCCATGCTTTGATGACGTCGTCCATGTCATTGCGGTTCATTGAGATGATCTTGTTCTCTTCGGTGAGCAACAAGTCACGAGCTATCGAAAAACAATGGCGAAAATGAAAGAGAATCACCAAAGTTCGAAGAGATATACCTTCCGGCCATTTCGTCGAACACCTCGCTCGCGGGGGGAGCGGCACCATTGAACGGCATCGCCGGAGCACCTCCTTGCTGGGGGATGGCGTGCGAGGTTGAAGAAGGTTTGTTCCTTGAAGTCGGAACCTTCCTCCGCTTTGCGCCCGCGGCCTTGTCGGCCTTCTCCGCCGCCAGCCGGGATCGCACATCGGCATTGCCGCCCGGAGCGCGGGCCATCGCGGCGGCGGCAGCCGGATTCCCGCCTTGCACAAGCACGTTGCCCTGCCGCTTGCGGGCAGGCGTGGCGTGTGCTTGGGCGATGCCGGTGGGGCCTACATGGCCGGCGACGAGATCCGCCCGAGGGGAAGGGGCGTGCGCGACCTCGACTGTGACGGGGGCAGCATGGGCTCGTCCATGGCGGCGAGGGACGGACGGGGAGGAGCAGCCGGAGCTTTCGGAGGGGGGGGGGCAATGGTGGCGTAGGATGCGGGAAGCGGGAAAGGGGGCGCGGAAATGTCCCTCCCGCCAAATCTCGCGCCGGATGGGGGTTGAGATCGGGTCGGCCTCCCAGCCCGTGAAGATAGAGGTTGGGTGAGAAAATTTGCCGCGCCCCGAAATTTTTTTGCGGGCCGGGGTGTTTTGCGGTGTCTGCTCGTGCAGATTTTTCGGCCCCGACCCGCAATTTGGCGGTTATTTTGCGGGCCGGGGCGTTTTGCGGGGTCTGCTATAGTTGCTCTAAGTAAACCGTGACAACTTGATATCTTGAGGGAGCTAAACCATGTGATACTTTCGTTGTTAACTCCAAATAGTTGTCCTTTTTTCCAGGAAAAACTTCCGATCTTTGTATCAAATATTATGGCGGTACAAAGAACATAAGAAACAATAGAAATTAGTTGTTCTCGGTAGCATAGCCTTGCTACATTAACTATTTACAATGGTCAAAGTAAATGGAGTACCTTATTTCTTTCCAAAAATATTTCCTAATTTTTTTATTGTGAAGGCACGACATGCTATTGTCGACAATATTTACAGGTCGCTTAATTTGAGTTAATCAAGTTATTGTCGGATGCATGGCATGCTTATCTCGAGACCTGAACCAATAATAAAGGTAACTATGTTTTCAAATGGAAATTTGTAGCTCGGGCAAATTCCCCTCCAACCTCCACTAGCGAGTCCATGAATTCTCCTCCCCTCTACCCATCACACTTTGGCGGTGGGGGGTGGGGAGTGGAACCTGGTGCCTCGAATCAAGCTAGTAGTTTAGATTAGGGTCTTTTAGTCCTTAATTTGAGTTGGTCTTCCGGGCTTCAAGCCTTCTTGAATTCGTCAGTCATGACATAATTGATGTAGCTCCGGTGTACATTCAGGTCGTCTACTTGGAACATCGAGTTTAGGGTTTCTCATGTCACATGCATGACGATGTCATTTGGTGTGAGGCACTTCATGTCTATTCAAGGGCTTAACTATGACGACCGCGGCTCCAGCGTGATGGGCCTTATTAGGGACTCATGCACGAAGATTTCTCGGTTGTCATGGACAACACTAGTGCAGAAAAGCCTAGTTTTGGCATGGCAAAATTGTCCGTGCCAGCTTGCACAGCCGATAACACCAATATGACGCCGTTGTTAAAAAATAGTGATGATGTTGGAGCTCACGTTAGTATCATATATACATATGGCGTTCGATCTAAGTGCACCGCCGACAGTATCATATATACCTATGGCGTTTAACATTTTCCAAAGCCACAAAGAAGACGGAACTTTAGAGGCGTTGTATTTCCAGGATACTAATATATCTTAACTTTTTAAAGAAGAACTAATCTGTTAGTATCTTACAGAATGAATTTAGATTAGCCATTTTGAAAGAGAGAATAGACCCGTGGGAAGGTGTGTGATACTTATTTTCTCTTGTTGCAACAAACAGGCATGTTTCTTAGTGTCTTACAAATATATTCGTCTCCAGTGAACGTTTTCTTTCTCGGATGAGAATTTTCTTTTTTCCACAGGAAGAAAGAGGACCCTTTGTCTAGGGTTTCTCGTGCCTCCCACCGATGCCATCGCCGGTCTACCTCATCATCTGTGGTCTTAGGGCGATGGAGGCGTGGTGGATCTCAGCCCTTGCTGGCGGGAGGGCTTCGTTTTTTCATACTCTTTTGAGTTATGTTAGGGTTTTGTTAGGAGAGGCGGCGGTGGCTCTTACACATGGAATAAGTTTCTCCCCGCCTTGTTCATATCCCGATGATGTTCCTAGCATCGTCGAAGGGCGTCTGGAGGTTTGTCTAAGGAGGATCATGCAGGATTCGGTCGGCGTTTGTCTTTGGTAAATCCACGTCGATCCTGTCTTCGTCCGTCTGTGTTCATGTGTCTATAGGTTGGATCACTCTCACCTACGCTTCTCTTCCTCGGCGGCGGGGTGCTATTCTGGTGCGCTAGTCCTATGGGGCCTTAGCATGATAACTTCCCGACTGTTTACAACAAGGTTTGTCCGGCTCCGATGATGGAGGGATGAAGACAGCGTCACGCCTTCGGCTCACTCCACTACTAGTAGTCGTCGCTACCTGGTCTACGTACCTAGATGTATTTTTTACTTATAGTGTTTTTTGTACTACCTTGACAGTTGATCATTATATCTGAAGTTATTCTCGGAAAAAAACCCGTCTTTTTAGGCTTAATATTTTCACTTTATTTAGCTAATATAGCTAGGAATATCATCCGAGATTATGTCTAACACACAATCCAGGGGGCCTTCCCAAACCTTACAAAGTTCCTCACCTACACCAACTTTCGCTAACTTTTGAGCGACAACATTAGCATAATGACGAATCCACTCAACTTTAAAATTCACAGTGGTGTTGAGCGAGCATCTCCTTAATCTCTTGTATACAAGGTCCAGCCGCCGTCAGGTTCTTCTGCAGATCATTTAACATATGTACCACCGTCTTGTTGTCCAGCTCAACATGTGCCTTCTGAATAGCACGGTGAACAGCGACCTGAAAGGCCAGTTCTTTTGGTAGCCTAAAAAATAAGCCGCCTCTCTTAGTTTTATTTTTTTCGGGATAAACTTCTGATCTATTCATCTTCAATCATGGTAGTACAACGAACACTAGAAATAATAAAAATTACATCCAGATCCGTAGACCACCTAGCGACGAGTACTAGCACTGAAGCGAGCCAAAGGCGCGCCGCTGTCATCGCCCCTCCCTCGCCGGAGCCGGTCAAACCTTATTGTAGTAGACAGTCGGAAAGTCGTCGTGCTAAGGCCTCACCACCTGTTCCCCAATTTTCTTCCGCAAATTCGGCCAATTTTGACCGATTTGTCCACGGTTAACACGCACCATAACAGTTTATCCCCGACCCACCTGACGACCGGCGTTTTACCGGACGTCCGGACCCTCCAGAAAGCACCGGATGTCTGTCATCCACCGGACGACCGGAACCACCTATACAGAAGAATTTACCGGATTTCCGAGACCGACCGGACGTCCGGCGACCGGACGACCGGCAACCCACCGGATGTCCGCTAAAACCTGACAAAACTGCATTTCAGCAGTGTTCGCTCCACCTTCCGCACCCACTTACCCATTCATACACCCACATATACCATTCCACTACCACCTTTGCCTAACCAAAATCACTTCGGTCTTACCTAATTTTGTATTGGATCGTTTGATTTGTGGTTTACCCGTTTCCTTGTGTGTTTCGGCTATCTTGGAACGGAACGACATTGACATAACCACCTCTCAACCTCGACACGGACGGTAACATCGACGACACTCTGTCATTCCACCTTGCAATTGCATTGTCACCCTATAGACCATTTTGCGTAGCTTTCCCATCGAGACTAGCCATTTGAGTATTGTCGGGCCACGACACTTGTGCACATTAGTGATAGTCATACATATTGCATATTACATCATCATATCTCCGTGTGACACAAGAGTGTTCCGCATACACAATAGCTACCTTGATACGAGAAGCATGCATAAGTGGCCAAAGAAAGAGCTCACAAGCTTTTAAGCAAAAGATCCATCCGAAGCTTATAAGCAAAAGAACAATAGCATCATACGCCTTCCATCCAAAGAGATAGCAATACATCATCTTGTGCTCAAGCATCGGCACATCATACACACATAGCATACTTGTGATAGCAAGTTGTTACGTTTTGCCCCTTATAGGTCGTGCACAAGTGCGTATCCGTCTATTAAGCAATCGGTTAGCGTCTCTCTAGTGTTGTGCAACAAGAGCATTTTCCATGGGTTCCACATTTTTCGCTCACCCTTGGTTGCACAACCACATTTATCTATCCGTGTGTGTGTGTTCCGTGTGCTATCTATTGTTTGTGATCTACTTGTTGCATGAGCAAATTGTGAATCATTTTTAACATCATTGAGTCACTTTGACAATTGCATTGAATTGGTGCCACCATCCTAACCAAGATCCTCTCAAATCTTTACTTGTGTAGGTGTGAGAATCGACACGAAGTGGTACCAATAGTGATATTTCCGGGTTACAATATTGAGTGATCATTGATCCATTTTCAACTTCGGTCAAGGTACTTTGGTATTGTCTTCTCCTTTCTCCCACTAACATTCTTTCTTGTAATGATGGATAGACCAAGTACATCTACGAACCCGCTCTTTGATGATCCTCAAGAATCGAACAACTACGTCACCAAACTACATCTCTTCGGTGTCCAACGAGCTCTACATCAAGAAAGTGAAGCTATGAAAGAACCAATTGAGCAAGTCACCGCCGACGCGCGACAATTTGAAGCACAAACAAGAGAGCAATTCGACATCATGAACACCATCATGTCTACTCAATTCGATGAGCTACAGACTTTGATAGTCAACCGACGCTCCTCATCCACATCTTCTCAAAGACAAAGCCGCTCAAGTCATCATACCGGCTACACGTCCGGCTCAAGTACACGTACATCAAACACTCTTCGTCAAGCCGCACGTCAAGCTCGACATGACAGCCGGAATCCACTTCATGACAAGAGTTCCCAAGAGCTATTTGAAGAGCAAGAAAGTCGACATCGTCAAAACCAAGCTACACTTGAGCAAGCGCAAGAACGGCAACGACTACGTCAACAACAACAAGAGCAAGCACGTCAACACCAAGAAGAACAAGATGCCGAGGCTCAACGTCAAGCACAACAACGCCGAGAAGCTCAAGCTCTTGAGGTGCAACGAGCATTACATGATTCACATCGCAATGTGGCAACTCGGAATCGACACACTCGTCAAGAAGAGGAGTTCCTTCGCGATGAGTTGCAAGAGAGGCGCCACCAAGCACGAATGCAAGAAGAAGTTCCTCCTCAAGCGCGACAAGAGCAACAAGCTCAACAAGAACCACAAGCTTGGCAAGTACACCATGACAATGACCATCTACTCCGCCAAGAGCAACATGAGGTTGACAATGGTCCAAATTAAGAACGCCCTGACAATAGGCAAGCAAACAATGAAGAGCATCGCTATGGCAAGCTTAAGTTCACCATGCCAAAGTTTTCCGGAAGCATTGACCCCGAAGACTACCTATCATGGGCATTGAAAGTTGGCAAGATCTTTCGCCTAGTATTTGAAGTAGTAGAAGTCCAGCGCTAGGTTTGTGTTGCCGGGTAGTACTAGTTTGAGTCTAGATCAGATTAGGTGTCCAGAGTTGTCACGAGTACATCTAGGAACCTTTTGCGCCGGCTGGGTATGTGTATATATACATAGGGTGTTGCATGAGTTTTGTAACCGTAAGCATCAGAAAAAGGAGAAAACTAAATAAAGAGGAAGAGAAGAGGGCACGACAAAGGCCCCTTGGCTATCAGTTTTTCGTGTGCGTGTGTTCGTGTGATTTTATGTGATCGATCCTGTGGCGAAATTCCAACATGCCGCACGCAGGCACTCTCACGCCGGTGGCGCCACATCTGGCGCTCCGCACCGCTCAGTCTCGATGCCGACTTGTCCAAAAAGATTGTCTCCCGCATTCTCTCTGCTCACCTAGGCCGCATCCGTCGCATCGCGATCAGTGTGGACCCCCTTCCCTACCGCTACTACCGCCGCACGGGGAGCCAGATTGTTGATGACGCCGGCGACGACACCGGGCTCGACGGCTGCCTCCGCTCCCGTGATGACCTCGCCAGCATCCAGGAGCTCATACTCGTCCACGGTCACGGCAGCTACTGCACTGACGCGTTTCCGTCATCTGTGTTCCAGAACGCGCTCGAGCTCCGCATGACCACGTTCGGCCGATGCCGTCTGCCGTCTAACCTAGTCGTAGAATTCCCGTTCCACCAGAAGCTCACCCTGGACAGTGTCACCCTGACGGAGGAGGCTCTGAGCGCCATGCTCGTTGGCTTCCCTAGGTTGGAGAGCCTTCAGCTGCAGGAGAATGTGGGCTCTGATAGACTCTACATCAGCTCTCCGACTCTCAAAAGCATCGGATTTTGTAGTCCTTGGGTCCGACAAGAACAAGTATACCCTCTCATTGTCAAAGTCCAAGAGCTTGTCATCGAGGCCGCCCCTTGCCTGAAGAAATTGCTTGTATACAATCCAGACAATGGTCTGAGTACCATCCGGATAATCTGGGGGCTCCTAAACTAGAGATATTGGGTTTCCTAAGCAAAAAAAATATCGCAACTCCACCTTGGAACAACCGTTTTTTAGGTATTTGCAGCCATGATTTTCGAATCACCCACAAGTGACAATTCACAACTCTTTGACCTAAGCAGTAATCTTTGATGTGTATTTGGTGTATATTTTCTTTTTTGTAGGAAATGATCGCTGTTAGCTTGACAACCACAATGCGCACGGTGAAGGTTTTGGCTCTTGATCATGTCGGACCTGATTTGCATGCAGTTCTTGACTTTCTCAACTGCTTCCCCTGCTTGGAGATGCTCTATATCGTGGTGAGTGTTCATATTGGCTTTATTGCTTAAAATGTCAAGACGTCATGTTGTCGAATTGTTATGAAAATGTTTCTTTTTCTTTCTGTCTCCAGTTAGATCCATTGAAGTGCTGTCATTGGTCTCCACCGAAGAATATAAAAATTGTGAGGAAGTATGCCTCACTAGATGATCCAATTGAATGCCTTGAGCGCCATCTAAAGAAAATGTCGTTGAAGATCTACTATGGCAATGGTCCAGAAGTTGACTTTGCCAGGTTCTTTGTTCTGAATACCAAAGTATTAGGGATGATGGAATTTGGACTCGTTGAGAGTTCAATCAAGGGCAACGACATGGACAAATGGAGGGATAATCAAAACAGGCTGCTACAAGTTGAAGACAGAGCTTCTCGAGGTGCTCGGTTTGTATTCAAAAAGTTTTCTTGGACTGGCTCGAATTATAGCATCAGCAAGCATACCCATGATCTGTCAATGGCTGATCCGTTTGACTCCTCATTCTTAGACGGAACTCTAACCATTTGACTCCTCATCTGTGCGGACCATAGAATTTGTTAGTGTTTGTAGAGGGCGTACAAAGGGTTTTCCTTGTAGTCCAGTTTCCATAGTGTTGCACTTGAGTGTGAAATCTCCTAAGTTTAGTAGGTTTTTCTGTTTCTTAGTTGGTGTTGGTTGTTGCTCCTTTCTGTTGTAAGCTGGTCACTCAAGCATCTACTCCCTCCGTCCCATAATATAAGACGCTTTTGCAAGCTAACATAGCTTGCAAAAACGTCTTACATTATGGGACAGAGTAGTAGTACGCACTGCCTTTAGTGAACAGTAATAGAAAAGGAACCGTTTTGCTTATTTTTAATTTTGGTGTCCAATATTTGACACCATGTAAGTTACGTCACTTCAAATGTTTAGCCAAAAATTTGTGAGCACTCTTAGCCATGCTAGAGTGCTCATGGCCCACCTGCATGGGAGAGCAGACCACTCGCCACCACTTGTTTCAGTGTTCAGAACGGGTATCAACGTCGTCAGATGTCTGCCCTTGCTAACAATGATGGATCTAGGGTGCCACAGTTGATATATACAGTACAATGTATAAACAACACAACTTCAAAATATCAGTGTACAAAATATGTGAATTTCCACTAAAATAGTATAATTTGATTTCAACATCAGAGTAAGTCCAAAAAATAGTCTATAAATAGCATTAAGTTTCTATAAAATTAGTGTGAAGTATATTATGCAAAATATTTTTCATTTTTCCAGGGGCTTTCATCACACCCTGCACTACAGGAAAATCCTGTTTTCCCGTGTGTTAGGCTATAAGCCGAGAGCTATTTTTCGGGTACTCGGCTTATATGCCTCTACGCCGTGTCTAGGCAAAAAAAAACCGGCAAATACGAAAGACTCGGCTTATAGCCATCTATAAGCCGAGTGTAGCAAAAAAGCCCTCAGCTTATAGGGAGCACACGGTATCTACAGGAAAAGGCACTCGGCTTCCAGCAGGCACTCGGCAAAGACATCTGCCGCGTGTCCACAATGGAAGTGGTTGACGGCGCCGTCACGGAGCATCCTATAAGCTGTGTACCGCAGGATAGCACTCGGCTTACACAGTATATAAGGCGTGTGCCCTGAGATAGCACTCGTCTTACACAGTACATAAGCCGTGTGCCCTGAGAATAGCACTCGGCTTACACAATATATAAGCCGTGTGCTCTGAGAATAGCACTCAGCTTATATGCTTGCAACCCATGAAATTTATGTAAAATTGGTTTAAAATGATTTTCATTTCATTTATTTTAATTATTTATTATTATTTCTTTTTTACCCAATTTCTCCTGACTAGTTTTATGGGTCTTATGTTTAAAACTCCCAATTTAACACCACTTTATGATCACATGCAAAAGCCACTAGTGTATTCTTTCGACCCCCTGCGTACCCATATTATGATCACATGGAAAAGCCTCCTATGAGAGCATACGAAGTTTCTAGGCCAACACCATCACAAACCCCACACATTCGCTCTAGGTATACAGAGACTACCTCGGAGCTGGTGTAGTTCACAAGTGTCCTCAGATGAGGCATATTCGAAACGTGCCGAAACTTCTGCCACACCCTACGGGGGCTATGTGATGACACCATGCCAGATCCCGAGGATTTCTGGCATCGTACGATTTTTTGACGTTTTAAACGGCTGGATCAGGCATGCCACCGAGGTAATTTCGCCCCCGGTGTAAGGGCCTACGCCTCCCTCGTCCTCACAAGGCCTATGCATTTCGTAAAGACATCACATAGGATTTTCCATGCCATTTCTAGGCATGCTTTCATGTGGCGCCTTGCAGATCTGCAATTTCCGGCGCAGGAACCCTAGCAGTGCAATACATTTCTCTAATACTACATGCGGGTCCAAAAAAAGTGGGGGCCTAGCATGTGTCATTTGAAGGCCTCCTTTGAGAGCACAAGAAGTTTCGAGGTCAACAGAACAACAGGAGCATCACTTCCTTCACAAATCCGACATGTTCCCTCTCGGTACCCAGAGACTACCTTGGAGATGGTGTAGTTTACAAGCGGCCTCAGATGCGGCATATTCAAAACACGCCCAAACTTCTACTACACCCTATAGGGGCCGTGTGATGACACCGTGGCAGCTCCCGAGGATTTCCGGCATCATATGGTTTTCTTGGGATTTAAACAGTTGGATCAGGCGAGCCGCCGAGGTAATTTCGCCCCTGGTGTCCAGCCATGCCGCTCTCTCACCCGCACAAGGCCTACACCTGTCGCAAAGACATCACATATGATTTCCCATGATGCGTCTAGGGATGATTTCATGTGGCGCCTTATAGATCTGCAATTTTCGGCGGTGAAATCCTAGCAGTGTAATAAATGTATCAAATATTGCAGGAGGGTTCGAAAAATGCGGGGGCCTAGCACATGTCTTTTTATGGCCTGCTTGAGAGCACGAGAAGTTTCGAAGCCAACTGAGCAACATGACCTGCACTTCTTTCACAAAGCCGACACATACTCTCTCGGTGCCCAGAGAGAACCTCAAAGATGGTGTGGTTTACAAGCGTCCTCAGGTGAGGCCTATTCGTAACGCGCCCAAACTTTGACCACACCCTATAGGGGCCATGTGATGACGCCATACCAGCTCCCGAGGATTTCCGGCGAAGTACGATTTTACGAGGATTTAAACGGTTGGATCAGGCATGCCGTCGAGGTAACTTCGCCCGCCCGGTGGCTGCGCCTGCCCCTCCCTCGCCCGCACAAGGCCTACACATGTCGCAAAGACATCACATAGGATTTTCCCTGCCGCTTCTGCGCTTGGTTTCATGTTCCGCCTTGTAGAGATGCAATTTCCGGCGCTAAAACCCTAGTAGTGCAATAAATATCTCAAGTATTGCAGGCGGGTCCGTAAAATGCGGGGGCGTGTCATGTGTCATTCGATGGCCTACTTTGAGAGCATGAGAAGTTTCGAAGCCAACTGAGCAACATGACATGTACTTCTTTCACAAACCCGACACATTCTCTCTCGGTGCATAGAGAGAACCTCGAAGATGGTGTAGTTTACAAGCGTCCTCAGGTGAGGCCTATTCGAAACGTGCCCAAACTTTGACCACACCCTATAGGGGCCATGTGATGACGCCATACCAGCTCCCGAGGATTTCTGGCAAAGTATGATTTTACAAGGATTTAAACGGTTGGATCAAGCATGCCGACGAGGTAACTTCGCCCGCCTGGTGGCTGGGCCTGCCCCTCCCTCGCCCGCACAAGGCCTACGCATGTCGCAAAGACATCACATAGGATTTTCCATGCCATTCTGGGCTTGGTTTCATGTTCCACCTTGTAGAGCTGCAATTTCCGGCGCTAAAACCCTAGTAGTGCAATAAATATCTCAAGTATTGCAGGCGGGTCTGAAAAATGCGGGGGCGTGTCATGTGTCATTTGATGGTCTGCTTTGAGAGCACGAGAAGTTTCGAAGCCAATTGAGCAACAGGACCTGAACTTCTTTAACAAACTAGACACGTTCTCTCTCGGTACCAGAGAGAACCTCGAAGATGGTGTAGTTTACAAGCATCCTCAGGTGAAGCCTATTCGAAACATGCCCAAAATTTGACCACACCCTATAGGGGACATGTGATGACGCCATACCAGCTCCCGAGGATTTCCGGCAAAGTACGATTTTACGAGGATTTAAACGATTGGATCAGGCATGCTGTTGAGGTAACTTCCCCCGCCCGGTGGCTGGGCCTGCCCCTCCCTCGTCCGCACAAGGCCTACACATGTCGCAAAGACATCACATAGGATTTTCCATGCCGCTTCTGGGCTTGGTTTCATGTTCTACCTTGTAGAGCTGCAATTTCCGGCGCTAAAACCCTAGTAGTGCAATAAATATCTCAAGTATTGCACGCGGGTCCGAAAAATGCGGGGGCGTGTCATGTGTCACTCAATGGCCTGCTTTGAGAGCACGAGAAGTTTCGAAGCCAACTGAGCAACATGACCTGCACTTCTTTCACAAACCCGACACATTCTCTCTCGGTGCCCAGAGAGAACCTCGAAGATGGTGTAGTTTACAAGCGTCCTCAGGTGAGGCCTATACGAAATGCGCCCAAACTTTGACCACACCTATAGGGGCCATGTGATGACGCCATACAAGCTCCCGAGGATTTCCGGCAAAGTACAATTTTACGAGGATTTAAACGGTTGGATCAGGTATGCCGTCGAGGTAACTTCGCCCGCCCGGTGGCTGGGCCTGCCCCTCCCTCGCCTGCACAAGGCCTATGCATGTCGCAAAGACATCACATAGGATTTTCCATGCCGCTTTTGGGCTTGGTTTCATGTTCCACCTTGTAGAGCTGCAATTTCCGGCGCTAAAACCCTAGTAGTGCAATAAATATCTCAAGTATTGCAGGCGGGTCCAAAAAATGCGGGGGCGTGGCATGTGTCATTCGATGGCGTGCTTTGGGAGCACGAGAAGTTTCGAAGCCAACTGAGCAACATGACCTGCACTCCTTTCACAAACCCGACACATTCTCTCTCGGTGCCCAGAGAGAACCTCGAAGATGGTGTAGTTTACAAGCGTCCTCAGGTGAGGCCTATTCGAAACGTGCCCAAACTTTGACCACATCCTATAGGGGCCATGTGATGACGCCATACCAGCTCCCGAGGATTTCCGGCAAATTACGATTTTACGAGGATTTAAACGGTTGGATCAGGCATGTCGTCGAGGTAACTTCGCCCGCCCGGTGGTTGGGCCTGCCCCTCCCTACAGGGTAGGAAGACCACACACACCTGCGTGCGGACCAATGTTGGTCCGACATGTAACAGTGACCTACTATATGTATGAAATAATAAATGATGCGGATATCGCGACATTGTAAGAAATAATCAATATTTATAAAAACAATCAAATTAAAATACAAGAAAAAGAAAATACAATAAGAAGAAAATAAAATATGTGTAGTAAAGATACAATAAAATAAAATACATAAATTATTAGAAGTAAAAATAATAACCTTTTTCTATTGAAATAAAAGAAAAAGAAAAAAAATTAAAAATATAAACCATGTGTTTATATAAGACACTCGGCTTACCGGGCTACTCTAGGCTTAGCGACCGCGGGACTTGGCGAAAATAGACGCGCGAAGAGGCCATTTTGGCCCAAATCCACCGCGCTCACTCAGCCCCCAACCCCCCACAGCCCCCACGCGGTGCCCCCTGTTTCTGTCCCTTCCACCCGCGCCACCGTCCTGTTTCACCCCCTCCCACTGATACGTCTCAAACGTATCTACTTGTCCAAACACTTTTGATATTGTTTTGACCTCATTCTTGCATGATTTGAACTAAACTAACCCGGACTGACGCTGTTTTCGGCAGAGCTGCCTGTATGGTTTTATTGTGTGCAGGAAAACGGATTTTTAGGTATCTCAGAAAAATCCACGAAAAATCACAGAAAATCCACGCACCCGAAGGAACCAGGAGCCAGAAGGGGGACCAGAGGGGGACCAGGGGGGCCCAAGCGCCCTAGTGGCGCGGCCCAGCCCCTGGCCGCGGCGGGGGGTCGCCTGGGTGGGCCCCACGCCCCCTGGTGCCCTACTTCGACTCGTATTTTTACCCGTGACGAGAAAACCCCAGATCAGAAGTTCTTTTCGCAGTTTTTGTCGCGGAGCCGCCGCCACCCTCTGTTCTTCTTCGGGAGGGCTAATCTGGAGGCTAAATTGGCCTCCGGAGAGGGGAGATCATCGCCATCGTCATCATCATCACCACTCCATCATCCCTCCATCACTAGTAGATAAAGGGGGATCAGACCCGGTTCATTTGGGCCTTTAGCCCTGGTTCTGGAACCGGGGCAACAGGGTCGGTACTAATGCTCTGACCCTTTAGTCCCGGTTCAATCCAGAACCGGGGCAAAAGGGTGTCCACGTGGCCTGTGCACGGAGTCCAGGCAGGAGGGGCTTTAGTCCCGGTTGGTGGTACCAACCGGGACCAAAAGGCTCCCACGCGTCAGCATTTCTGTGGCTGTGGTTTTTGTTTTTTTTTTTGAAAGGGGAGGGGGGTTTAGGTTTTCGGGGTTAATTTAGGTGCTTGATATATTGTGTTAGCTAGCTAATTAATAGAGAGAAGTGTTCTCTCTTATGTCCGTGCTTTTGGTCGACGCTACATACTACACATACGTATATATATGAACTAGAGTAGTCACGCTAGCTAGCTAGCTAGCTGCTAGCTACTAAGCAAACGAAGGAACAGAAGATCTCGTATATATAATCAACATATATATATATGCATACAGAGAGAAGTAATAATATCGACCACCTCTCTTTCTCCGAGAGATTGGTCGAACAACAAGTTCTCGTATATCTATCCGACACTACCGGGCACATATATACAATAATTATCTCTTACAAAAATAATCTCCTAACACATGGATGCAGGGTCCACATAGTATTCTCCGTCTTCAGCGATCACGTGTTCAAGGAAGAATGCCGCCAATTCCTCTTGAATTGCTCGCAGACGATCTGGTGTTAGGAGTTCATCCCGCATCCGAAACATCTAATTTGAAGTAGGGGGTCAATACATGAAATGATGCTATAAATTTGTGAATATTACTGATTGCTTACGCACTTTAAATTGTTCATCAGTGTAGCCCCGCTCACAGGTCGTGTGGCGGATGGACTCGCAAATGTAGTATCCACAATAATCATTCCCGGGTTCCTGCCACAACCACTTTACAAGAAATAGAGCTCAATCAAACTGATAAGCAAGAATGCCAAATTGGTATTGATGAAACTAGCTAGCGCTTGAATCAAGATATAGGAGATGCGCGCGCGGAACATGCTACTATATTGTACTTACTTTCGGGTATCTAAATTGTAGCTTCTTCGGCAGTCCCGGAGCTTTTTTGATGAATGTTTTCCAAGCCCTGCCAGACAAAGGAAAAAATTAGTTGATATCAGAAATGAAGTTGCTGATATATATGCATGGTGGATAATATTGATCGATTTAACTTACCTGGCTAGTATTTGAGTCATGTCCGCATACTCCTCGGGATCTTTACGTTTAGAGTCGAAGACAGTTACTATTCCCTTCTCAAGCTTAATCTCTAAGAGAATATAGTGGAAGCTGCGCACGAATGCATGAGATCATTACATCACTATAAACTTGACTGATATATATAAGGGAAACCAAATATGCACAAGACATTAACACTCACTTGAAGTTGTAAGGAAAGAGTATTATATCTTTGTTTTCATTTACCACCAACGTTCGTAGCAAGTTGGTCTCGGTATCGCCGGGACGCAATTTAACCTCGGTTGCATCTATGAGGTATGTGTTAATAAACCCAATATCACCTACTTGTCTTTTCTTCAATTCGACGATCTTCAATCTGCATAATATAGTGAGGATAATTATAAATACATGCAATGAAGATCAGCTATATAGAGAGACTTAATGACAGAAGTAGTACTACTTACAGACAGTAGCAGGTGACCGTTGTTTTATCGAGGGCCAATTGATTGAAAAACTGATAGAACTCCTCAAATGGAACAGGCAAAAGGTCAATTCCAACGAGGTCATGCTCCGGTTTAACTCTCAGATACAAGTTATCCCTCCCCTAGACTCTCTGCAGATTTTCAAGTACCAATCATGCAATCTTCGCATATTCGTTGATAGAGATCTTTCATTTTTGACGAGAGGATTTTTGTACTCGTATCTTTCTATCTGCACTTCCAAGAAATCATAGTGTACATCGTCGGACGCGTAATCTGCAAGATTGGTATAACCGGGCACCATCCTCGGATCATTAGCGTGTTGGGGAACGTTGCAGGGAAAACAAAAATTTTTCTCTACGTTCACCAAGATCAATCTAGTAGATGCAACTACGAGGGGAGAGTAGGATCCACATACCCTTGTAGATCGCTAAGCGGAAGCGTTATGAACGCGGATGATGGAGTCGTACTCGTCGCGATTCAGATCGCCGAAGACCTAGCACCGAAGCAACGGTGCCTCCGCGTTCTTCACACGTACGGCTCGGGGACGTCTCCTCCTTCTTGATCCAGCAAGGGGTGGAGGAGAGGTTGATGGAGAACCGGCAGCACGACGGCGTGGTGGTGATGGTGGAGGAGAATTCCAGCAGGGCTTCGCCTAAGCACCGCGGGAGAAGATGTTGTGGGAGAGGGAGGGCAGCACCGAGGCACAAACTGTGTTGGCTGCCCTCCCTTTGCCCCACTATATATAGGGGGGGTGGAGAGGTGAGGGCGCCCTAGGGTTTCCCCCTAGGGGCCGGCGGCCAGGGCAAGGGGAGGGGGCGGCGGCCAGGGCAGGGGGGGCGGCCAGGCCCTAGGGTTTCCCCCCCTAGGTGCCTTGCCCCCCAAGGCCAAGGGGTGCGGCCAGCCCTAGGGGGTCCCACCCCCTTAGCCGCATGAGGAGAGGGCCCAGGGGGGGCGCACAGCCCCCTGAGGGCTGTGGTGTTCCCCCTTGTGGCCCACTAGGCCCAGAACTTCTTCCGGACCCCCGAAAACCTTTCCGGTACTCCGCCGATTTCCCGATGCTCCCCGGAACACTTCCGGTACTCCGAAACCTTTCATCCTATATATCAATCTTCGTCTCCGGACCATTCCGGAGACCCTCGTCATGTCCGGGATCTCATCCGGGACTCCGAACAACCTTCGGTAACCATACACTTTTCTCACTAACAACCCTAGCGTCACCGAACGTTAAGTGTGTAGACCCTGCGGGTTCGGAAACCATGTAGACATGACCAAGACACTCCCAGGTCAATAACCAATAGCGGGATCTGGATACCCATATTGGTTCCTACATGTTTCTCGATGATCTCATCGGATGAACCACGATGTCAAGGATTCAGGCAATCCCGTATACAGTTCCCTTTGTCTCGTCGGTATGTTACTTGCCCGAGATTCGATCGTCGGTATCTCTATACCTAGTTCAATCTCGTTACCGGCAAGTCTCTTTACTCGTTACCGTAATACATAATCCCGTGACCAACCACTTAGTCACTTTGAGCTCATTGAGATGACGTATTACCGAGTGGGCCCGGAGATACCTCTCCGTCATACGGAGTGACAAATCCCAGTCTCGATCCATGTCAACTCAACAGACACCCTCGGAGATACCTGTAGAGCACCTTTATAGTCACCCAGTTACGTTGTGACGTTTGGTACACACAAAGCACTCCTACGGTGTCAGTGAGTTACATGATCTCATGGTCATAGGAACTTATACTTGACATGCATAAAAACTATAGCGATAACTGACACGATCAAAAGCTATGTTAACGTTTGGGTCTCGTCCATCACATCATTCTCCTAATGATGTGATCCCGTTATCAAATGACAACTCATGTCTATGACCTGGAAACCGCGGTCATCTTTGATCAACGAGCTAGTCCTGTAGAGGCTCACTAGGGACACAAAGTCTGTTTATTCATCCACACGTGTATTTGAGTTTCCAATCAATACAGTTATAGCATGGATAATAAACGATTATCATGAACAAGGAAATATAATAATAACTCTTTTATTATTGCCTCTAGGGCATATTTCCAACATTCCAAGCCCTGCCAGACAAAGGAAACAATTAGTTGATATCAGAAATGAAGTTGCTGATATATATGCATGGTGGATAATATTGATCGATTTAACTTACCTGGCTAGCATTTGAGTCATGTCCGCATACTCCTCGGGATCTTTACGTTTAGAGTCGAAGACAGTTACTATTCCCTTCTCAAGCTTAATCTCTAAGAGAATATAGTGGAAGCTGCGCACGAATGCATGAGATCATTACATCACTATAAACTTGACTGATATATATAAGGGAAACCAAATATGCACAAGACATTAACACTCACTTGAAGTTGTAAGGAAAGAGTATTATATCTTTGTTTTCATTTACCACCAACGATCGTAGCAAGTTGGTCTCGGTATCGCCGGGACGCAATTTAACCTCGGTTGCATCTATGAGGTATGTGTTAATAAACCCAATATCACCTACTTGTCTTTTCTTCAATTCGACGATCTTCAATCTGCATAATATAGTGAGGATAATTATAAATACATGCAATGAAGATCAGCTATATAGAGAGACTTAATGACAGAAGTAGTACTACTTACAGACAGTAGCAGGTGATCGTTGTTTTATCGAGGGCCAATTGATTAAAAAATTGATAGAACTCCTCAAATGGAATAGGCAACAGGTCAATTCCAACGAGGTCATGCTCCGGTTTAACTGTCAAATACAAGTTATTCCTCCCCCCAGACTCTCTGCAGATTTTCAAGTACCAATCATGCAATCTTCGCATATTCGTTGATAGAGATCTTTCATTTTTGACGAGAGGCTTCCCGTACTCGTATCTTTGCATCTGCACTTCCATGAAATCATAGTGGACATCGTCGGACGCGTAATCTGCAAGATTGGTATAACCGGGCACCATCCTCGGATCATTAGCGACCATGTCGCTAGACACCTTGAGCGGGGGGCACGATTGGTTCGCTTGTTCGCCGAGCTGGGCAATTTGTTTCCCAGCTCGCCCTTCTGCTAACCTCTGATCACTTTTTGTACTTCCGGACCGCTTGGCATCTTGAAATGTCTTTTGAATAATGCGGTCATAGTTGCCCTTCGGCTTACTTTTCGCTGGTTGCTTCAGGGCAGCAAGAGTGCGCTTTGCTTTCACCGCATCTATCTTCTCCTCTGGAGGTGGATGTCTCTGTGCTTTCAACCCTTGAAAAAAGTCCTTCACTTCGCCTTCAGCGATCTTCGTGTTTTCCTCGTCGGACCTCTCGTACGGTAAATTCTCTAGAGGCGTGAGAGAAGGACCGAATCAGCATCGCCTCCCGCCTCTGGCTGTACTGGTAGACGTCGCCGGACCAGACGAAGCGGCTGTCTTTTTTACTTGCTTAGGCACCGGAGCAGGAGCAGCCGGAGCGGCGGCAGGTCTCTTCCGCCCTTGCTGATTAGGCGAAGGAGGAGCTGGCTGTCTGCTCGGGCGCGCCGGCGGCGAAGGAGGCGGAGTGCCGCCACGCGCCGGCGGCGAAGGAGGCGGTGTGCCGCCACGCGCCGGAGAAGGAGCCGGAGTGCCCTGATGGTCACTCGCCGGAGAAGGAGCCGGAGTGCCCTGATGGTCACTCGCCGGAGGAGGAGGCGGTGGAGGAGGCGGAGTGCCCTGACTCGTCGGAGGAGGAGGAGGAGGCGGAGGCGTCCAGTTCAGAATGTTGATTAGGTCCTTCCGCCATAGGCATGGAGTCTTCAGTGAAGAACCCAGCCGAGTCTCCCCTTCACCGGTAGGGTGGTCAAGCTGGAGCTCCTCAAATCCCTCCGTTATTTCGTCGACCATGACCCTAGCATATCCTTCTGGAATCGGCCGGCAGTGAAAAGTGTCGTCTGGTCCAGAAGGATAAACAGAGCCAGCAGCCGCCTTGACCTTCAGATTCATCCACTGTGCCATAAGGTGGCAATTTTGTGCCTCCGTGATAGCATCCACAGGATTCCTGGCAGTAGCCGTCAAGGCAAGCTCTGGCTGAAGCAGCTCGGTGGAAGCCACGCTGCTTCTCCGCTGAGATGGCGGGGTAGCTTCGGGGGAAGCTTCGGCAATTCTTTCCCGATCTGCTTCCCGTTCCTCTATCGCTTGTACTCTGGCCCGCAGCGCCTGGATTTCGGTCATCTCCATTTTCTTCCTCCTGTCGTGGCATTTGTAGCCTCCTGCGTCCGGAAACCCAGCACGCCACGGAAGGGAGCCTGGCGTGCCTCGTGTCCGTCCAGGGTGCTCAGGATTCCCGAGGGCCATTGTCAGCTCGTCGTTCTCTCTGTCGGGGATGAACGTCCCTGCATGCGCTGCTTTGATATACTGCCGCATCTTCCTGAGTGGTGTTTCCAATTGCTTGTCCGTCCAAATGCACCACCCTGTCACAGGGTCCAAGGATCCGCCAGCCCCGAAGAACCAAGTCCGGCAACGTTCTGGCCAGTGCATTGTCTCTGGTTCGATCCCTTTCTGAAGCAGATCATTCTCAGCCCTGGCCCACTTAGGCCGGGCTACGAGGTAGCCGCCCGACCCCGTGCGATGGTGATGCATCTTCTTTGCAGCATTTATCCGGTTTGTCTCCGACATCTTCTGACTCTTTTCCGACTTCTTATGGGCCACAAATGCGGGCCAGTCATCTTTGATCTTCTCATATATGCCCACGAATTCTGGAGTCGTTTTCTCTCTGACAAACGTATTCAGTTTTTTCTTCCATGCCCTGAATTGGTCTGCCATCTTCGAAAGTGCAGCAGACTTGATTAAGTCCTCTATAACTGGCTTCGCCGGATCAACCTCTTGCGGTAGGACGAAGTTTGACTTCAGCTCAGTCCAAAGATCTTCTTTCTGCATATCAGTGACATAAGTCACCTGAGCGTCTTTTGCAGCCGGCTTTAACCATTGATGGATGCTGATCGGGATCTTGTCCCTAACCAGAACCCCGCACTGATTAACAAATGCGTTCTTTGTGCGGATGGGTGCAATCGGCTCGCCGGAGCGCGAGATTTCTGAGATCTCAAACTTTTCATCCGGCCTCAACTTTTTCTTCGCTCCTCGTCTCTTTACCGAAGATTTGCTCGATCCGGAGGGCTAGAAAAGGAACAAAGACGAGAGTTAATGAATGAATCAATTAACTAGTCAGCACATGCTTAACTAACATATATACCTCCTGGCCGGACTCGGTTCGGTCACCGGAGCCAGCATCACGGTCTCCTTCTTGCACCGGCATTGGGTCACCGGAGCCGTCCTCACGGTCTACTTCTTCCATGTGCATTGGGTCACCGAATTCATCAATATCATAGCCTAGATCTTCCAGCCGCAGCTCTTGTTCGACCTGCTCATCGGTGTCGTTGAGATACGACCTGACGGCATTTTGTCCGTGTGCGATTATGTCCATCAACATCACTTCTTGTGCTAGGTCTCGGGTGTTGTCGTCCATTGTTTCTACAAATATTTACAACATGCCAATTATTATTCAAACATGACAGATGGATATATTAATGGCAAACGTAGAACTAGCTTCAACCCTCGACTGCTCGGCGATCCACAAACCCTAGACCCCCTCATGTCACATTTTGTCTAGCTAGTGTCAAAGGATTCAACAAAACCAATACTTCATCATTAGGCGAAAGTAACAGTAGCATGATGGTACGAAGCTCTCCAAAGTTGTTTTGGAACGAAGTCCCAGATAAGATAATCCGTAACAAAAGACGGATTATCCTATCAGGAACTCCGTTCCAGAACATCTTTGCATAACTTCGTACCAACATGCCCCGGTTACTTCTGGCAAATGATGAAGTCATGGAATTCTTCAATACTTTGACACTAGCTAGGCAACCTCTCTCGACCCCTCGACCCCCGACTGCTCGGCGATCCACAACCCTAGACCCCCTCATGTCACATTTTGTCTAGTGTCAAAGGATTCAACAAACCAATACTTCATCATTAGGCGAAAGTAATAATAGTTGCGGAAATAACTCTTCACTTTTTCTTCGCTTGTGTCATTTGCTTATTGCGCCGTAACCATGGATAATCTTCATCGTTTATCAGGATGCTTGGGTCAGCCTTGACTTTGAAGGGAGGAATTTCATGAAACTTTTCATAATCTTCAGACATGTCTGTCTTGCCCTCCACTCCCAGGATGTCCCTTTTTCCTGAAAGAACTATGTGGCGCTTTGGCTCATCGTATGATGTATTCGCTTCCTTATCTTTTCTTTTTCTCGGTCTGGTAGACATGTCCTTCACATAGATAACCTGTGCCACATCATTGGCTAGGACGAACGGTTCGTCATTGTATCCAAGATTTTTCATATCCACTGTTGTCATTCCGTACTGTGGGTCTACCTGTACCCCGCCTCCTGACAGATTGACCCATTTACACTTAAACAAAGGGACCTTAAAATCATGTCCGTAGTCAAGTTCCCATATGTCCACTATGTAACCATAATATGTGTCCTTTCCCCTCTCGGTTGTTGCATCAAAGCGGACACCGCTGTTTTGGTTGGTGCTCTTTTGATCTTGGACAATCGTGTAAAATGTATTTCCATTTATCTCGTATCCTTTGTAAATCAATACAGTCGAAGATGGTCCCCTGGACAACAAGTACAACTCATCACAAACAGTGTTGTCACCTCTGAGACGTGTTTCCAACCAACTGCTGAAAGTCCTGATGTGTTCACGTGTAATCCAGTCGTCGCACTGCTCCGGGTGTTTGGAGCGCAGACTGTTCTTGTGTTCATCGACATACGGGGTCACCAATGTAGAGTTCTGTAGAACTGTGTAGTGTGCTTGAGACCAAGAATAACCGTCCCTGCATATTATTGAGTCCCTTCCAAGCGTGCCTTTTCCAGACAGTCTGCCCTCGTACCGCGATTTAGGGAGACCTATCTTATTAAGGCCAGGAATGAAGTCAACACAAAACCCGATGACATCCTCTGTTTGATGGCCCATGGAGATGCTTCCTTCTGGTCTGGCGCGGTTACGGACATATTTCTTTAGGACTCCCATGAACCTCTCAAACGGGAACATATTGTGTAGAAATACGGGCCCCAGAATGACAATCTCGTCGACTAGATGAACTAGGACGTGTGTCATGATATTGAAGAAGGATGGTGGGAACACAAGCTCGAAACTGACAAGACATTGCGTCACATCACTCCTTAGCCTTGGTACGATTTCTGGATCGATCACCTTCTGAGAGATTGCATTGAGGAATGCACATAGTTTCACAATGGCTAATCGGACGTTTTCCGGTAGAAGCCCCCTCAATGCAACCGGAAGCAGTTGCGTCATAATCACATGGCAGTCATGAGACTTTAGGTTCTGGAACTTTTTCTCTGCCATATTTATTATTCCCTTTATATTCGACGAGAAGCCAGTCGGGACCTTCATACTGAGAAGGCATTCAAAGAAGATTTCTTTCTCTTCTTTCGTAAGAGCATAGCTGACAGGACCTTCATACTGCTTCGGAGGGATGCCGTCTTTTTCGTGCAAACGTTGCAGGTCCTCCCGTGCCTCAGCTGTATCTTTTGTCTTTCCATACACGCCCAAAAAGCCTAGCAGGTTCACGCAAAGGTTCTTCGTCACGTGCATCACGTCGATTGAAGAGCGGACCTCTAGGTCTTTCCAGTAGGGTAGGTCCCAAAATATAGATTTCTTCTTCCACATGGGTGCGTGTCCCTCATCGTCATTCGGAACAGCTAGTGCGCCGGGGCCCTTTCCGAAGATTACGTGTAAATCATTGACCATAGCAAGTACGTGATCACCGGTACGCATGGCGGGCTTCTTCCGGTGATCTGCCTCGCCTTTGAAATGCTTGCCTTTCTTTCGACATTGATGGTTGGTCGGAAGAAATCGACGATGGCCCAGGTACACATTCTTCCTGCACTTGTCCAGGTATATACTTTCAGTGTCATCTAAACAGTGCGTGCATGCGTGGTATCCTTTGTTTGTCTGTCCTGAAAGGTTACTGAGAGCGGGCCAATCGTTGATGGTCACGAACAGCAACGCCTTTAGGTCAAATTCCTCTTGTTTGTGCTCATCCCACGCACGTACACCGTTTCCATTCCACAGCTGTAAAAGTTCTTCAACTAATGGCCTTAGGTACACATCAATGTCGTTGCCGGGTTGCTTAGGGCCTTGGATGAGAACTGGCATCATAATGAACATCCGCTTCATGCACATCCAAGGAGGAAGGTTATACATACATAGAGTCACGGGCCAGGTGCTGTGATTGCTGCTCTGCTCCCCGAAAGGATTAATGCCATCCGCGCTTAGAGCAAACCATACGTTCCTTGCGTCCTTTGCAAACTCCTCCCAGTACTTTCTCTCGATTTTTCTCCATTGCGACCCGTCAGCGGGTGCTCTCAACTTCCCGTCTTTCTTACGGTCCTCACTGTGCCATCGCATCAACTTGGCATGCTCTCTGTTTCTAAACAAACGTTTCAACCGTGGTATTATAGGAGCATACCACATCACCTTCGCAGGAACCCTCTTCCTGGCGGGCTCGCCATCAACATCACCAGGGTCATCTCGTCTGATCTTATACCGCAACGCACCACATACCGGGCATGCGTTCAGATCGTTGTATGCACCGCGGTAGAGGATGCAGTCATTAGGGCATGCATGTATCTTCTGCACCTCCACTCCTAGAGGGCATACGACCTTCTTTGCTGCGTATGTACTGTCGGGCAATTCGTTATCCTTCGGAAGCTTCTTCTTCAATATTTTCAGTAGCTTCTCAAATCCTTTGTCAGCCACAGCATTCTCTGCCTTCCACTGCAGCAATTCCAGTACGGTACCGAGCTTTGTGTTGCCATCTTCGCAATTGGGGTACAACCCTTTTTTGTGATCCTCTAACATGCGATCGAACTTCAGCTTCTCCTTTTGACTTTCGCATTGTGTCCTTGCATCGACAATGACCCGGCGAAGATTATCATTTGGTTCCTCTTGATCTTCAGCAGCTTCACCCGTTGCAGCATCATTGGGCACATCGTCTGGTTCCTCTTGATCTTCACCAGCTCCCCCCATTGCAGCATCACCGTATTCAGGGGGCACATAGTTGTCATCGTACTCTTCTTCTTCGCCGTCTTCCATCATAACCCCTATTTCTCTGTGCCTCGTCCAAACATTATAGTGTGGCATGAAACCCTTGTAAAGCAGGTGGGAGTGAAGGATTTTTCGGTTAGAGTAAGACATCGTATTCACACATTTAGTGCATGGACAACACATAAAACCATTCTGCTTGTTTGCCTCTGCCGCATTTAGAAACTCACGCACGCCCTTAATGTACTCGGAGGTGTGTCTGTCACCGTACATCCATTGGCGGTTCATCTGCGTGCATTTATATATAATTAAGTGTGTCAAAAACCATTACAGAACATCATAAATAGATAATTAAGTGACCAAATGGATAAAAGTTCATCATCACATTAAAACCAAAGTACATACATATATAGTTCTCATCTAACAACATATAGCTCTCCATACACATCGAAACTATGTAAAACATTTCAACGCGAAAACAAATGCTATCATAATCGCAACCAAGGTAACAATTGATCCAACGGCATAATGATACCAAGCCTCGGTATTAATGGCATATTTTTTAATCTTTTTAATCTTCAACCGCATTGCATCCATCTTGATCTTGTGATCATCGACGACATCCGCAACATGCAACTCCAATATCATCTTCTCGTCCACAATTTTTTTTATTTTTTCCTTGAAGAATTTGTTTTCTTCTTCAACTAAATTTAACCTCTCGACAATAGGGTCCATCTTGATCTTGTGATCATCGATAACTTCCGCAACATGCAACTCCAATTCCATCTTCTCCTCCTCCATTTTTTCCAATTTTTTCTTTAACGAAATGTTTTCCTCTTCAACTAAATTTAACCTCTCCACAAGAGGGTCGGTTGGAATTTCCGGTTCAACTACCTCCTAGACATAATAAAACATCTATGCATGTCAGGTTGGTCGGCATAACTATCATAAGCACTAAAACAAATAGTTATAAATTAAAGATAATATACCACATCCGAATCGTAGACCGGACGAGGGCCCACGTGGGCGGATATCAAAACCATCGCACTATATAATAACAAGCAATAATAAACGTAAGAAAATTAGACAAATATCTATCTAAAGCAATAATAAAAGTAAGAAAAGCATGGACATAACAAGAGGCTCACCACGGTGGTGCCGGTGACGAGATCGGCGGGGCGATCGACGGCGGCGAAGACGGGGACGGGACGTGACGGACCGCTAAACCTAGACAAATCTCGGAGAAAATAGAGCTTCGAGAGGAGAAAAGCTTAACTAGTGTGGCTCGGGCATTCCACCGAACATGTTGTGTGCATAGGAGGTGAGCTAGAGCACCACTAACCCCTCTCCCCCTCGGCCAGAAAAAAAAACAGAGCAGTGAGCTCTGCTCTTGAGTGAGGGGGTTTATATAGGCAACTCACTGGTCCCGGTTGGTGCTACAAACCGGGGCTAAAGGGGTGCCTTTGGTCCCGGTTCATAAAACAAACCGGGACTAATAGTGGTGGGCCAGGAGCAAGAGCCATTGGTCCCGGTTTTTAGCTCCAACCGGGACCAATGGCCCACGTGGCCCGGCCGCCCCCCTGGGCTAACGAACCGGGTCCAGTACCCCCATTGGTCCCGGTTCTAGATTGAACCGGGGCTAATGGGCTGGACCAATGCCCTGTTTTCTACTAGTGCATCCAGTTCAGACGTGTGTTAGTTGATGAGAGATGGACCGCCTGGATGCACCTGGTTCGGAGATTGATAGAAGTTCAACTCTCCGACCAGACGGATTCAATACAATGGAAGTTAACTACGAATGGGATGTTTACGGTGAAATCTTTCTATATATATCTGATTAACTCTGGCCCCCTCTCAAGGTCGTTGCACATTTGGAAAGTTAAGATTCCTTTGCGTATTAAAATCTTCACACTAGTAGAAAACAGGGCATTGGTCCAGCCCATTAGCCCCGGTTCAATCTAGAACCGGGACCAATGGGGGTACTGGACCCGGTTCGTTAGCCCAGGGGGCCGGCCGGGCCACGTGGGCCATTGGTCCCGGTTCGTCTGGACCTATTGGTCCCGGTTGGAGCTAAAAACCGGGACCAATGGCTCTTGCTCCTGGCCCACCACTATTAGTCCCGGTTTGTATTATGAACCGGGACCAAAGGCTCCCCTTTAGCCCCGGTTTGTAGCACCAACCGGGACCAGTGAGTTGCCTATATAAACCCCCTCACTCAAGAGCAGAGCTCACTGCTCTGTTTTTTTTTCTGGCCGAGGGAGAGAGGGGTTAGTGGTGCTCTAGCTCACCTCCTATGCACACAACATGTTCGGTGGAATGCCCGAGCCACACTAGTTAAGCTTTTCTGCTCTCGAAGCTCTATTTTCTCCGAGATTTGTCTAGGTTTAGCGGTCCGTCACGTCCCGTCCCCGTCTTCGCCGCCGTCGATCGCCCCCGCCGATCTCGTCACCGGCACCACCGTGGTGAGCCTCTTGTTATGTCCATGTTTTCTTACTTTTATTATTGCTTTAGATAGATATTTGTCTAATTTTCTTACGTTTATTATTGCTTGTTATTATATAGTGCGATGGTTTTGATATCCGCCCACGTGGGCCCTCGTCCGGTCTACGATTCGGATGTGGTATATTATCTTTAATTTATAACTATTTGTTTTAGTGCTTATGATAGTTATGCCGACCAACCTGACATGCATAGATGTTTTATTATGTCTAGGAGGTAGTTGAACCGGAAATTCCAACCGACCCTCTTGTGGAGAGGTTAAATTTAGTTGAAGAGGAAAACATTTCGTTAAAGAAAAAATTGGAAAAAATGGAGGAGGAGAAGATGGAATTGGAGTTGCATGTTGCGGAAGTTATCGATGATCACAAGATCAAGATGGAACCTATTGTCGAGAGGTTAAATTTAGTTGAAGAAGAAAACAAATTCTTGAAGGAAAAAATAAAAAAAATTGTGGACGAGAAGATGATATTGGAGTTGCATGTTGCGGATGTCGTCGATGATCACAAGATCAAGATGGATGCAATGCGGTTGAAGATTAAAAAGATTAGAAAATATGCCATTAATACCGAGGCTTGGTATCATTATGCCGTTGGATCAATTGTTACCTTGGATGCGATTATGATAGCATTTGTTTTCGCGTTGAAATGTTTTACATAGTTTCGATGTGTATGGAGAGCTATATATGTTGTTAGATGAGAACTATATATATGTATGTACTTTGGTTTTAATGTGATGATGAACTTTTATCCATTTGGTCACTTAATTATCTATTTATGATGTTCTGTAATGGTTTTTGACACACTTAATTATATATAAATGCACGCAGATGAACCGCCAATGGATGTACGGTGACAGACACACCTCCGAGTACATTAAGGGCGTGCGTGAGTTTCTAAATGTGGCAGAGGCAAACAAGCAGAATGGTTTTATGTGTTGTCCATGCACTCAATGTGTGAATACGATGTCTTACTCTAACCGAAAAATCCTTCACTCCCACCTGCTTTACAAGGGTTTCATGCCACACTATAATGTTTGGACGAGGCACGGTGAAATAGGGGTTATGATGGAAGACGGCGAAGAAGAAGAGTACGATGACAACTATGTGCCCCCTGAATACGGTGATGCTGCAATGGGGGGAGCTGGTGAAGATCAAGAGGAACCAGACGATGTGCCCAATGATGCTGCAACGGGTGAAGCTGCTGAAGATCCAGAGGAACCAAATGATGATCTTCGCCGGGTCATTGTCGATGCAAGGACACAATGCGAAAGTCAAAAGGAGAAGCTGAAGTTCGATCGCATGTTAGAGGATCACAAAAAAGGGTTGTACCCCAATTGCGAAGATGGCAACACAAAGCTCGGTACCGTACTGGAATTGCTGCAGTGGAAGGCAGAGAATGTTGTGGCTGACAAAGGATTTGAGAAGCTACTGAAAATATTGAAGAAGAAGCTTCCGAAGGATAACGAATTGCCCGACAGTACATACGCAGCAAAGAAGGTCGTATGCCCTCTAGGATTGGAGGTGCAGAAGATACATGCATGCCCTAATGACTGCATCCTCTACCGCGGTGCATACAACGATCTGAACGCATGCCCGGTATGTGGTGCGTTGCGGTATAAGATCAGACGAGATGACCCTGGTGATGTTGATGGCGAGCCCGCCAGGAAGAGGGTTCCTGCGAAGGTGATGTGGTATGCTCCTATAATACCACGGTTGAAACGTTTGTTTAGAAACAGAGAGCATGCCAAGTTGATGCGATGGCACAGTGAGGACCGTAAGAAAGACGGGAAGTTGAGAGCACCCGCTGACGGGTCGCAATGGAGAAAAATCGAGAGAAAGTACTGGGAGGAGTTTGCAAAGGACGCAAGGAACGTATGGTTTGCTCTAAGCGCGGATGGCATTAAGCCTTTCGGGGAGCAGAGCAGCAATCACAGCACCTGGCCCGTGACTCTATGTATGTATAACCTTCCTCCTTGGATGTGCATGAAGCGGAAGTTCATTATGATGCCAGTTCTCATCCAAGGCCCTAAGCAACCCGGCAACGACATTGATGTGTACCTAAGGCCATTAGTTGAAGAACTTTTACAGCTGTGGAATGGAAACGGTGTACGTGCGTGGGATGAGCACAAACAGGAGGAATTTGACCTAAAGGCGTTGCTGTTCGTGACCATCAACGATTGGCCCGCTCTCAGTAACCTTTCAGGACAGACAAACAAAGGATACCACGCATGCACGCACTGTTTAGATGACACTGAAAGTATATACCTGGACAAGTGCAGGAAGAATGTGTACCTGGGCCATCGTCGATTTCTTCCGACCAACCATCAATGTCGAAAGAAAGGCAAGCATTTCAAAGGCGAGGCAGATCACCGGAAGAAGCCCGCCATGCGTACCGGTGATCACGTACTTGCTATGGTCAATGATTTACACGTAATCTTCGGAAAGGGCCCCGGCGCACTAGCTGCTCCAAATGACGATGAGGGACACGCACCCATGTGGAAGAAGAAATCTATATTTTGGGACCTACCCTACTGGAAAGACCTAGAGGTCCGCTCTTCATTCGACGTGATGCACGTGACGAAGAACCTTTGCGTGAACCTGCTAGGCTTCTTGGGCGTGTATGGAAAGACAAAAGATACAGCTGAGGCACGGGAGGACCTGCAACGTTTGCACGAAAAAGACGGCATCCCTCCGAAGCAGTATGAAGGTCCTGCCAGCTATGCTCTTACGAAAGAAGAGAAAGAAATCTTCTTTGAATGCCTTCTCAGTATGAAGGTCCCGACTGGCTTCTCGTCGAATATAAAGGGAATAATAAATATGGCAGAGAAAAAGTTCCAGAACCTAAAGTCTCATGACTGCCATGTGATTATGACGCAACTGCTTCCGGTTGCATTGAGGGGGCTTCTACCGGAAAACGTCCGATTAGCCATTGTGAAACTATGTGCATTCCTCAATGCAATCTCTCAGAAGGTGATCGATCCAGAAATCGTACCAAGGCTAAGGAGTGATGTGACGCAATGTCTTGTCAGTTTCGAGCTTGTGTTCCCACCATCCTTCTTCAATATGGGTTGTGGATCGCCGAGCAGTCGGGGGTCGAGGGGTCGAGAGAGGTTGCCTAGCTAGTGTCAAAGTATTGAAGAATTCCATGACTTCATCATTAGCCAGAAGTAACCGGGGCATTTTGGTACAAAGTTATGCAAAGATATTTTGAAACGGAGTTCCTGATAGAATAATCCGTCTTTTGTTACGAATTATCCTATCGGGGACTCCGTTCCAAAATAACTTTGGAGAGCTTCGTACCATCATGCTACTGTTACTTTCGCCTAATGATGAAGTATTGGTTTTGTTGAATCCTTTGACACTATAGCTAGACAAAATGTGACATGAGGGGGTCTAGGGTTTGTGGATCGCCGAGCAGTCGGGGGTCGAGGGGTCGAGAGAGGTTGCCTAGCTAGTGTCAAAGTATTGAAAAATTCCATGACTTCATCATTTGCCAGAAGTAACCGGGGCATGTTGATACGAAGTTATGCAAAGATGTTTTGGAACGGAGTTCCTGATAGGTTAATCCGTCTTTTGTTACGGATTATCTTATCTGGGACTCCGTTCCAAAACAACTTTGGAGAGCTTCGTACCATCATTCTACTGTTACTTTTGCCTAATGATGAAGTATTGGTTTTGTTGAATCCTTTGACACTAGCTACACAAAATGTGACATGAGGGGGTCTAGGGTTTGTGGATCGCCGAGCAGTCGAGGGTTTGAAGCTAGTTCTACGTTTGCCATTAATATATCCATCTGTCATGTTTGAATAATAATTGGCATGTTGTAAATATTTGTAGAAACAATGGACGACAACACCCGAGACCTAGCACAAGAAGCGATGTTGATGGACATAATCGCAGACGGACAAAATGCCGTCAGGTCGTTTCTCAACGACACCGATGAGCAGGTCGAACAAGAGCTGCGGCTGGAAGATCTAGGCTATGATATTGATGAATTCGGTGACCCAATGCACATGGAAGAAGTAGACCGTGAGGACGGCTCCGGTGACCCAATGCCGGTGCAAGAAGGAGACCGTGATGCTGGCTCCGGTGACCGAACCGAGTCCGGCCAGGAGGTATATATGTTAGTTAAGCATGTGCTGACTAGTTAATTGATTCATTCATTAACTCTCGTCTTTGTTCCTTTTCTAGCCCTCCGGATCGAGCAAATCTTCGGTAAAGAGATGAGGAGCGAAGAAAAAGTTGAGGCCGGATGAAAAGTTTGAGATCTTAGAAATCTCGCGCTCCGGCGAGCCGACTGCACCCATCCGCACAAAGAACGCATTTGTTAATCAGTGCGGGGTTCTGGTTAGGGACAAGATCCCGATCAGCATCCATCAATGGTTAAAGCCGGCTTCAAACGACGCTCAGGTGACTTATGTCACTGATATGCAGAAAGAAGATCTTTGGACTGAGCTGAAGACAAACTTCGTCCTACCGCGAGAGGTTGATCCGGTGAAGCCAGTTATAGAGGACTTAATCAAGTCTGCTGCACTTCAGAAGATGGCAGACCAATTCAGGGCATGGAAGAAAAAACTGAATACGTTTGTCAGAGAGAAAACGACTCCAGAATTCGTGGGCATATATGAGAAGATCAAAGATGACTGGCCCGCATTTGTGGCCCATAAGAAGTCAGAAAAGAGTCAGAAGATGTCGGAGACAAACCGGATAAATGCTGCAAAGAAGATGCATCACCATCGCACGGGGTCGGGCGGCTACCTCGTAGCCCGGCCTAAGTGGGCCAGGGCTGAGAATGATCTGCTTCAGAAAGGGATCGAACCAGAGACAATGCACTGGCCAGAACGTTGCCGGACTTGGTTCTTCGGGGCTGGCGGATCCTTGGACCCTGTAACAGGGTGGTGCATTTGGACGGACAAGCAATTGGAAACACCACTCAGGAAGATGCGGCAGTATATCAAAGCAGCGCATGCAGGGACGTTCATCCCCGACAGAGAGAACGACGAGCTGACAATGGCCCTCGGGAATCCTGAGCACCCTGGACGGACACGAGGCACGCCAGGCTCCCTTCCGTGGCGTGCTGGGTTTCCGGACGCAGGAGGCTACAAATGCCACGACAGAGGAAGAAAATGGAGATGACCGAAATCCAGGCGCTGCGGGCCAGAATACAAGCGATAGAGGAACGGGAAGCAGATCGGGAAAGAATTGCCGAAGCTTCCCCCGAAGCTACCCCGCCATCTCAGCGGAGAAGCAGCGTGGCTTCCACCGAGCTGCTTCAGCCAGAGCTTGCCTTGACGGCTACTGCTAGGAATCCTATGGATGCTATCACGCAGGCACAAAATTGCCACCTTATGGCACAGTGGATGAATCTGAAGGTCAAGGCGGCTGCTGGCTCTGTTTATCCTTCTGGACCAGACGACACTTTTCACTGCCGGCCGATTCCAGAAGGATATGCTAGGGTGATGGTCGACGAAATAACGGAGGGATTTGAGGAGCTCCAGCTTGACCATCCTACCGGTGAAGGGGAGACTCGGCTGGGTTCTTCACTGAAGACTCCATGCCTATGGCGGAAGGACCTAATCAACATTCTGAACTGGACGCCTCCGCCTCCTCCTCCTCCTCCGACGAGTCAGGGCACTCCGCCTCCTCCACCGCCTCCTCCTCCGGCGAGTGACCATCAGGGCACTCCGGCTCCTTCTCCGGCGAGTGACCATCAGGGCACTCCGGCTCCTTCTCCGGCGCGTGGCGGCACACCGCCTCCTTCGCCGCCGGCGCGTGGCGGCACTCCACCTCCTTCGCCGCCGGCGCGCCCGAGCAGACAGCCAGCTCCTCCTTCGCCTAATCAGCAAGGGCGGAAGAGACCTGCCGCCGCTCCGGCTGCTCCTGCTCCGGCGCCTAAGCAAGTAAAAAAGACAGCCGCTTCGTCTGGTCCGGCGACGTCTACCAGTACAGCCAGAGGCGGGAGGCGATGCAGATTCGGTCCTTCTCTCACGCCTCTAGAGAAGTTACCGTACGAGAGGTCCGACGAGGAAAACACGAAGATCGCTGAAGGCGAAGTGAAGGACTTTTTTGAAGGGTTGAAAGCACAGGGACATCCACCTCCAGAGGAGAAGATAGATGCGGTGAAAGCAAAGCGCACTCTTGCTGCCCTGAAGCAACCAGCGAAAAGTAAGCCGAAGGGCAACTATGACCGCATTATTCAAAAGACATTTCAAGATGCCAAGCGGTCCGGAAGTACAAAAAGTGATCAGAGGTTAGCAGAAGGGCGAGCTGGGAAACAAATTGCCCAGCTCGGCGAACAAGCGAACCAATCGTGCCCCCCGCTCAAGGTGTCTAGCGACATGGTCGCTAATGATCCGAGGATGGTGCCCGGTTATACCAATCTTGCAGATTACGCGTCCGACGATGTACACTATGATTTCATGGACGTGCAGATAGAAAGATACGAGTACAAAAAGCCTCTCGTCAAAAATGAAAGATCTCTATCAACGAATATGCGAAGATTGCATGATTGGTACATGAAAATCTGCAGAGAGTCTGGGGGGAGGAATAACTTGTATTTGAGAGTGAAACCGGAGCATGACCTCGTTGGAATTGAGCTGTTGCCTGTTCCATTTGAGGAGTTCTATCAATTTTTCAATCAATTGGCCCTCGATAAAACAACGATCACCTGCTACTGTCTGTAAGTAGTACTACTTATGTCATTAAGTCTCTCTATATAGCTGATCTTCATTGCATGTATTTATAATTATCCTCACTATATTATGCAGATTGAAGATCGTCGAATTGAAGAAAAGACAAGTAGGTGATATTGGGTTTATTAACACATACCTCATAGATGCAACCGAGGTTAAATTGCGTCCCGGCGATACCGAGACCAACTTGCTACGATCGTTGGTGGTAAATGAAAACAAAGATATAATACTCTTTCCTTACAACTTCAAGTGAGTGTTAATGTCTTGTGCATATTTGGTTTCCCTTATATATCAGTCAAGTTTATAGTGATGTAATTGATGATCTCATGCATTCGTGCGCAGCTTCCACTATATTCTCTTAGAGATTAAGCTTGAGAAGGGAATAGTAACTGTCTTCGACTCTAAACGTAAAGATCCCGAGGAGTATGCGGACATGACTCAAATGCTAGCCAGGTAAGTTAAATCGATCAATATTATCCACCATGCATATATATTAGCAACTTCATTTCTGATATCAACTAATTGTTTCCTTTGTCTGGCAGGGCTTGGAAAAAAATTCATCAAAAAAGCTCCGGGACTGCCGAAGAAGCTACAATTTAGATACCCGAAAGTAAGTACTATATAGTAGCATGTTCCGCGCGCGCATCTCCTATATCTTGATTCAAGCGCTAGTTTCATCAATACCAATTTGGCATTCTTGCTTATCAGTTTGATTGAGCTCTATTTCTTGTAAAGTGGTTGTGGCAGGAACCCGGGAATGATTAGTGTGGATACTACATTTGCGAGTCCATCCGCCACACGACCTATGAGCGGGGCTACACTGATGAACAATTTGAAGTGCGTAAGCAATCAATAATATTCACAAATTTATAGCATCATATTTCATGTCTTGACCCCCTACTTCAAATTAGATGTTTCGGATGCGGGATGAACTCCTAACACCAGATCGTCTGCGAGCAATTCAAGAGGAATTGGCGGCATTCTTCCTTGAACACGTGATCGCTGAAGACGGAGAATACTATGTGGACCATGCATCCATGTGTTAGGAGATTATTTTTGTAAGAGATAATTATTGTATATATGTGCCCGGTAGTGTCGGATAGATATACGAGAACTTGTTGTTCGACCAATCTCTCGGAGAAGGAGAGGTGGTCGATATTACTTCTCTCTGTATGCATATATATATATGTTGATTATACGAGATCTTCTGTTCCTTCGTTTGCTTAGTAGCTAGCAGCTAGCTATAGCTAGCTAGCGTGACTCTAGTCCTCTCCATATACGTATGTGTAGTATGTAGCGTCGACCAAGCACGGACATAAGAGAGAACACTTCTCTCTATTAATTAGCTAGCTAACACAATATATGAAACACCTAAATTAACCCCCAAAACCTAAAACCCCCCTCCCCTTTCAAAAAAAAAAACAAAAACCACAGCCACAGAAATGCTGACACGTGGATGCCTTTTGGTCCCGGTTGGTACCACCAACCGGGACTAAAGCCCCTCCTGCCTGGACTCGGTGCACAGGCCACGTGGACACCCTTTTGCCCCGGTTCTGGATTGAACCGGGACTAAAGGGTCAGAGCATTAGTACCGACCCTCTTGCCCCGGTTCCAGAACCGGGGCTAAAAGGCCAAATGAACCGGGGCTAAATACCCTTTATCTACTAGTGGGAGCAGATCGAGGGAGGCGTCGGGGCGGGGAAGAAGGAAACTGACGAAATTTTCGCAAGTCCTGGTTATATAGGAGGGGCATTAGTCCCGGTTGGTGGCTGAAACCGGGACTAATACCCCCCTTTAGTCCCGGTTGCTGCCACCAACCGGGACTAAAGGTCCCTTTTCAGCAGCCCAAAGGGCGGGAAGGAGGGGCCTTTAGTCCCGGTTGGTGGCAGCAACCGGGACTAATGCCACCCTTTAGTCCCGGTTGGTGGCAGCAACCGGGACTAAAGGCCTTGCCGCGGTGCGGTGGGAAGTTTAGTCCCACCTCGCTAGTTGAGGGAGAGCAGCACCAGTTTATAAGCCCCGCTGCCTCTCTCCTCTCGAACTCCTCTAAACTGCAGGCCTAAGGGCCTAAACTGACACTGCTTTGCCTGTGGTCTTGTTGGGCTTTCTACGGGCCTGAATCCTGGCCCATGGTTGGGTTTCTAGTCGTATTCAGGCCGTGTGGGCCCAGCAGGAGGCATATTTTTTCTTTTTTTCTTTGTTGCTTTATTTTTTAGTTTTGTTTCTACATTCAACAAAATACTTACTGTTGCTATTTTTATTTATTTGTTTTCTTTGTTGCTTTATTTATTTGATTTTGTTTCTACTTACAAAAAAATATTTATTGTTGCTATTTTTTTTTCAAGTTTTTTTGTTTTGTTTTCTGCATTATTTATTTTCTTTTGTAAAACCAATTACGAACTTTCTGTTAGTGCAAGTAGTATTCAAATTTGAATAGTTTAAATTTGAAATTATTTGTTTTCTTTGTTGCTTTATTTATTTTATTTTGTTTCTTTTCAGCAGAGGGGCCTTTAGTCCCGGTTGGTGGCAGCAACCGGGACTAATGCCGCCTTTTAGTCCCGGTTGGTGCCACCAACCGGGACCAAAGGCCCTGTGCTGGCGCGGGTGCGGTGGGATGTTTAGTCCCACCTCGCTAGCTGAGGGAGCTCGAGAGTGGTTTATAAGGGCTGCTGCTCCCACCCTCTCGAGCTCCTCTCAAATGCAGGCTTCTGGGCCTAACTCTGCGCGCTGCCCTGTGAGCTTGCTGGGCCTTATATTACAGGTGGATCCTGTGCTATAGGCCTTGCAGGCTCACTGGGCAGCGCCCATTTTTTTTTTCCTTTTTTGCTTTATTTATTTCTAAGTTGTTTTTTGCTGTATTTAGAGTTGCTTTATTTATTTTATTTTCTTTGTTTATTTCTAAGTTGTTTTTTGCTGTATTTAGAGTTGCTTTATTTATTTTACTTTCTTTATTTATTTTCTTTGTTGCTTTATTTATTTTATTTTGTTTATACTTACAACAAAATACTTATTGTTGCTATTTATTTTTCACGTTTGTTTTGTTTTGTTTTGTTTTGTTAGTGCAAGTAGTATTGAAATTTGAATAGTACAAACGGACAATGGTATCATACTCGTTTGTTACAAAGTTGGCATGGTATCATCATAATAGTTGCGGAAATAACTCTTCACTTTTTCTTCGCTTGTGTCATTTGCTTATTGCGCCGTAACCATGGATAATCTTCATCGTTTATCAGGATGCTTGGGTCAGCCTTGACTTTGAAGGGAGGAATTTCATGAAACTTTTCATAATCTTCAGACATGTCTGTCTTGCCCTCCACTCCCAGGATGTCCCTTTTTCCTGAAAGAACTATGTGGCGCTTTGGCTCATCGTATGATGTATTCGCTTCCTTATCTTTTCTTTTTCTCGGTCTGGTAGACATGTCCTTCACATAGATAACCTGTGCCACATCATTGGCTAGGACGAACGGTTCGTCATTGTATCCAAGATTTTTCAGATCCACTGTTGTCATTCCGTACTGTGGGTCTACCTGTACCTCGCCTCCTAACAGATTGACCCATTTACACTTAAACAAAGGGACCTTAAAATCATGTCCGTAGTCAAGTTCCCATATGTCCACTATGTAACCATAATATGTGTCCTTTCCCCTCTCGGTTGTTGCATCAAAGCGGACACCGCTGTTTTGGTTGGTGCTCTTTTGATCTTGGACAATCGTGTAAAATGTATTTCCATTTATCTCGTATCCTTTGTAAATCAATACAGTCGAAGATGGTCCCCTGGACAACAAGTACAACTCATCACAAACAGTGTTGTCACCTCTGAGACGTGTTTCCAACCAACTGCTGAAAGTCCTGATGTGTTCACGTGTAATCCAGTCGTCGCACTGCTCCGGGTGTTTGGAGCGCAGACTGTTCTTGTGTTCATCGACATACGGGGTCACCAATGTAGAGTTCTGTAGAACTGTGTAGTGTGCTTGAGACCAAGAATAACCGTCCCTGCATATTATTGAGTCCCTTCCAAGCGTGCCTTTTCCAGTCAGTCTCCCCTCGTACCGCGATTTAGGGAGACCTATCTTATTAAGGCCAGGAATGAAGTCAACACAAAACCCGATGACATCCTCTGTTTGATGGCCCATGGAGATGCTTCCTTCTGGCCTTGCGCGGTTACGGACATATTTCTTGAGGACTCCCATGAACCTCTCAAAGGGGAACATATTGTGTAGAAATACGGGCCCCAGAATGACAATCTCGTCGACTAGATGAACTATGACGTGTGTCATGATATTGAAGAAGGATGGTGGGAACACAAGCTCGAAACTGACAAGACATTGCGCCACATCACTCCTTAGCCTTGGTACGATTTCTGGATCGATCACCTTCTGAGAGATTGCATTGAGGAATGCACATAGTTTCACAATGGCTAATCGGACGTTTTCCGGTAGAAGCCCCCTCAATGCAACCGGAATCAGTTGCGTCATAATCACATGGCAGTCATGAGACTTTAGGTTCTGGAACTTTTTCTCTGCCATATTTATTATTCCCTTTATATTCGACGAGAAGCCAGTCGGGACCTTCATACTGAGAAGGCATTCAAAGAAGATTTCTTTCTCTTTTTTCGTAAGAGCATAGCTGGCAGGACCTTCATACTGCTTCGGAGGGATGCCGTCTTTTTCGTGCAAACGTTGCAGGTCCTCCCGTGCCTCAGCTGTATCTTTTGTCTTTCCATACACGCCCAAGAAGCCTAGCAGGTTCACGCAAAGGTTCTTCGTCACGTGCATCACGTCGATTGAAGAGCGGACCTCTAGGTCTTTCCAGTAGGGTAGGTCCCAAAATATAGATTTCTTCTTCCACATGGGTGCGTGTCCCTCATCGTCATTCGGAACAGCTAGTGCGCCGGGGCCCTTTCCGAAGATTACATGTAAATCATTGACCATAGCAAGTACGTGATCACCGGTACGCATGGCGGGCTTCTTCCGGTGATCTGCCTCGCCTTTGAAATGCTTGCCTTTCTTTCGACATTGATGGTTGGTCGGAAGAAATCGACGATGGCCCAGGTACACATTCTTCCTGCACTTGTTCAGGTATATACTTTCAGTGTCATCTAAACAGTGCGTGCATGCGTGGTATCCTTTGTTTGTCTGTCCTGAAAGGTTACTGAGAGCGGGCCAATCGTTGATGGTCACGAACAGCAACGCCTTTAGGTCAAATTCCTCCTGTTTGTGCTCATCCCACGCACGTACACCGTTTCCATTCCACAGCTGTAAAAGTTCTTCAACTAATGGCCTTAGGTACACATCAATGTCGTTGCCGGGTTGCTTAGGGCCTTGGATGAGAACTGGCATCATAATGAACTTCCGCTTCATGCACATCCAAGGAGGAAGGTTATACATACATAGAGTCACGGGCCAGGTGCTGTGATTGCTGCTCTGCTCCCCGAAAGGATTAATGCCATCCGCGCTTAGAGCAAACCATACGTTCCTTGCGTCCTTTGCAAACTCCTCCCAGTACTTTCTCTCGATTTTTCTCCATTGCGACCCGTCAGCGGGTGCTCTCAACTTCCCGTCTTTCTTACGGTCCTCACTGTGCCATCGCATTAACTTGGCATGCTCTCTGTTTCTAAACAAACGTTTCAACCGTGGTATTATAGGAGCATACCACATCACCTTCGCAGGAACCCTCTTCCTGGCGGGCTCGCCATCAACATCACCAGGGTCATCTCGTCTGATCTTATACCGCAACGCACCACATACCGGGCATGCGTTCAGATCGTTGTATGCACCGCGGTAGAGGATGCAGTCATTAGGGCATGCATGTATCTTCTGCACCTCCAATCCTAGAGGGCATACGACCTTCTTTGCTGCGTATGTACTGTCGGGCAATTCGTTATCCTTCGGAAGCTTCTTCTTCAATATTTTCAGTAGCTTCTCAAATCCTTTGTCAGCCACAGCATTCTCTGCCTTCCACTGCAGCAATTCAAGTACGGTACCGAGCTTTGTGTTGCCATCTTCGCAATTGGGGTACAACCCTTTTTTGTGATCCTCTAACATGCGATCGAACTTCAGCTTCTCCTTTTGACTTTCGCATTGTGTCCTTGCATCGACAATGACCCGGCGAAGATCATCATTTGGTTCCTCTTGATCTTCAGCAGCTTCACCCGTTGCAGCATCATTGGGCACATCGTCTGGTTCCTCTTGATCTTCACCAGCTCCCCCCATTGCAGCATCACCGTATTCAGGGGGCACATAGTTGTCATCGTACTCTTCTTCTTCGCCGTCTTCCATCATAACCCCTATTTCACCGTGCCTCGTCCAAACATTATAGTGTGGCATGAAACCCTTGTAAAGCAGGTGGGAGTGAAGGATTTTTCGGTTAGAGTAAGACATCGTATTCACACATTGAGTGCATGGACAACACATAAAACCATTCTGCTTGTTTGCCTCTGCCACATTTAGAAACTCACGCACGCCCTTAATGTACTCGGAGGTGGGTCTGTCACCGTACATCCATTGGCGGTTCATCTGCGTGCATTTATATATAATTAAGTGTGTCAAAAACCATTACAGAACATCATAAATAGATAATTAAGTGACCAAATGGATAAAAGTTCATCATCACATTAAAACCAAAGTACATACATATATATAGTTCTCATCTAACAACATATATAGCTCTCCATACACATCGAAACTATGTAAAACATTTCAACGCGAAAACAAATGCTATCATAATCGCAACCAAGGTAACAATTGATCCAACGGCATAATGATACCAAGCCTCGGTATTAATGGCATATTTTCTAATCTTTTTAATCTTCAACCGCATTGCATCCATCTTGATCTTGTGATCATCGACGACATCCGCAACATGCAACTCCAATATCATCTTCTCGTCCACAATTTTTTTTATTTTTTCCTTCAAGAATTTGTTTTCTTCTTCAACTAAATTTAACCTCTCGACAATAGGTTCCATCTTGATCTTGTGATCATCGATAACTTCCGCAACATGCAACTCCAATTCCATCTTCTCCTCCTCCATTTTTTCCAATTTTTTCTTTAACGAAATGTTTTCCCCTTCAACTAAATTTAACCTCTCCACAAGAGGGTCGGTTGGAATTTCCGGTTCAACTACCTCCTAGACATAATAAAACATCTACGCATGTCAGGTTGGTCGGCATAACTATCATAAGCACTAAAACAAATAGTTATAAATTAAAGATAATATACCACATCCGAATCGTAGACCGGACGAGGGCCCACGTGGGCGGATATCAAAACCATCGCACTATATAATAACAAGCAATAATAAACGTAAGAAAATTAGACAAATATCTATCTAAAGCAATAATAAAAGTAAGAAAAGCATGGACATAACAAGAGGCTCACCACGGTGGTGCCGGTGACGAGATCGGCGGGGGCGATCGACGGCGGCGAAGACGGGGACGGGACGTGACGGACCGCTAAACCTAGACAAATCTCGAAGAAAATAGAGCTTCGAGAGGAGAAAAGCTTAACTAGTGTGGCTCGGGCATTCCACCGAACATGTTGTGTGCATAGGAGGTGAGCTAGAGCACCACTAACCCCTCTCCCCCTCGGCCAGAAAAAAAAACAGAGCAGTGAGCTCTGCTCTTGAGTGAGGGGGTATATATAGGCAACTCACTGGTCCCGGTTGGTGCTACAAACCGGGGCTAAAGGGGTGCCTTTGGTCCCGGTTCATATAACAAACCGGGACTAATAGTGGTGGGCCAGGAGCAAGAGCCATTGGTCCCGGTTTTTAGCTCCAACCGGGACCAATAGGTCCAGACGAACCGGGACCAATGGCCCACGTGGCCCGGCCGGCCCCCTGGGCTAACGAACCGGGTCCAGTACCCCTATTGGTCCCGGTTCTAGATTGAACCGGGGCTAATGGGCTGGACCAATGCCCTGTTTTCTACTAGTGCATGACTTCTCCTTTCATGTGTGAGTAATTCCCCTGCTGTAGGCAAAGGGGATGGTAGGGATTGGATGAGTTCGATCATGTAATAGTTTGTCAGATCGTTGGGGGCATGTTGCCTATCATCTACTATGGTGTTTATCATCTTTGCTTCAACTTGTTATTCTTAATGCTTGACACTTAGGGCCTGAGTGCCATGATTTCAGATCTGAACCATATGTGTTTGCATGAATATATTTGTGTTCTTGATCCTACCAATGAGTTGTTTGCACCTGTTACGGTTCGGAACTGGCGATCCCAAAAGTGACAGCTTGGGACACCAAAGGGGATGGTCCGTAGTTTGAGGATTACATGTATCCATTGAGTTCATTGCTTTGTTCCAGTGCTCTTTGACAGGAACACGTTAATCTCCATAAGTTCCTTTTGGCCCCGTTCGTAGCGGGATGGTAGGACAAAAGATGTTGTGCAAGTTCTTATTGCAAGCACGCACAACTACCTACGGGATACATGCCTAATGATTGATATTTGCCTAGATGATCATTACTTTCCGTGTGCCGTGCCCCAAGTTAGAATCATGATATATCTCATCCATGCAGCGCCCAACCATCCATCTCCCTAGCCTACAGTGTTTTAAAGCCTGCTTGTCACTAGTTGCTACTTTTGCCATTTATCTTTACTATTTACTTTCGTTGTTTACTTTTACTATCACCATCATCGCTATCATATCACCGTTACCATTTATCTTTTGTTGCAAGTAAGTATATTTCAGGTGCGGTTGAATTGACAACTCAACTGTCAAAGCTTATAAATACTCTTTCGCTCCCCGTGTGTCGAATCAATAAATTGAGTTATTCTTACCCGCGAAGACTATCTCGATCCCTTACGGTTGAGGGTTATCACCCACCCGCGCCGCCGTCCTGTTTCCCCCCTCCCACCCGCGCTACCCCTCACCTCCGGTGCCACGGCTCACCTCCGGCGGCCGCCCCTCACCTCCGGCACCGCCCCCC
>LR738715.1:19949142-19969261 GCA_902687465.1 Secale cereale | reverse complement strand
CTCTCTCTCTCTCTCTCTCTCTCTCTCTCTCTCTGACCGTCTGACCGGCCTATTTCTCTGTTGACCAGGGCCGGCTCCTCGGACGACAAGGTGCTCCAGCGTGGAGATGCTGGAAGGTGCCCCTGCTGATCTCCTCCTCGTGCAACAACAACGTCAGCAACCAGGTTTTGGTTCCCCTCCCTCCCCCAATTGCATCTTCAGGAGCACAT
The DNA here is from genome assembly GCA_902687465.1 of Secale cereale. Taxonomy (NCBI): domain Eukaryota; kingdom Viridiplantae; phylum Streptophyta; class Magnoliopsida; order Poales; family Poaceae; genus Secale; species Secale cereale. The sequence continues at coordinate 19,969,052 of LR738715.1, read as the reverse complement.
GCATTTTCTGTTACACATTTGGGCCCTGTCTGATGCAAGGTGTTGAGCTTGGCGATGTAGTTTCAGTTGATGCACTACTTATGGTGACCCTCGACGTTGATTGCAAAGAAGGTAAGGTCGTTCCGTCCATGCGCTGCTCCGCCATGTGATGCGCCACCGGCTATGCCATGTTCTAAAGTGTCAGGTTCTAGCTCCACATGCAGCTCCGGGAGTCCCTCAATGCTATCACAGAAAAGGGCGAGGAGTACCTCGTTTTGCAGTAGTTTGGCTGCCCCGCCGAGCTTCGTGCATGTACGCTTAGTTTAGCCGTGGCATTTGTGCATAGCCATTGAGTTTGCAATGGCTCGCTTGCTAAGGATTAAATAGCTAGCTAGCTAATTTACTTTGCTTTATACATCAGTAGCCAAACACCTCAATTTTATTTGAATCAATTGTGATGGACACATCAAATGCATTTTGCCTACCTAGGTGTTCATAAGCTGCAAGAATTACCTATACATGAGATTTTTATCGTCTATAGAAATCAAATTGCGAGTCAGTTTTATTTGAATCGATTCTGTAGCTATGTTCATGGCAGAAATAGCGAGGGGAGGGCTAATTGACGGGCAGCCACACCCTTTGCCCCGCGCTGGGACAAATTGTTCAGAACAAATTATTTGCCCTCCATTATACAAGATAAAGGTTGATGGATGATTACCAAACATGCTGGGTTGGAAATAAATGAAGAGTGACTTATTAAGGAATTGTACAATATGTTGTGTTCTGGTTTGTGCATGTGAATTATGTTTAATAGCGTGTTCGGAGCGGCGTGCCATGATGGGTGGTCCAATACACCTTCAAGGCAACCTCAACCTCCACGCTTATGTGCAAAAGAAGGTAAGAATATCATTTGGCTTCTGAACTTCTGAACTTGCCTACTTGTGCCCTTATTGGATATTATTGCTTCTATTGCAGAATAGGGAGAGAGGTGAGGGCGAACCGCAGCTCAATACCTTCACAAGATTATGTCTTTCCGGCATGTCAAAGAAACCTGAAGGGGGGTGGGTCAACCTAGGCTGTGGCTTGAGGATTGATGCATATAGTGGGAAGTTCAAGGAGCGCAACGTGCCCAATTCTGATCCGGCCTCACAGGACATTGACGTTATGTTTTCCCTCCAGGCAGGAGAAGGCAAGAAGGATGGCCGGTTATATGTTGGTGATGGTGCCATCCGTAAGGACATTCCAAAACTCGCCCACCTCCGTGCTACCACATGGAGCTCAGGTCCTACTATTGAGCGTCGCCCACAGCCTGGGCTACACATGATGCATCAATTCGAGGTATATTTTGCTTCATTGTGTTTTCTTCTTTGCATTGTAGCGATGGTGAACTTGTCGTGATGGCATATTGTAGGCCCGCCTAGAGGAAGAAACCAGGTTGCTGCGGGAAGAAACCAGGTTGCAGAAGGAGGCTCAGACCAATTCCCTCCTTCAACAGGAGCAAGCCATGAAAAATGCAGCAAGCCCTCTTGCAACAACATGAATTCATGGCCAAACAACAGGCATCCCTGCTTGAGACGTTTGCTTAGTTCAAAACTAATATGCAGGGTTCTACTTTGCCGGATCTTCCTCCTGGTCCTACTTTCAGCTTGTAAGTCTTCCAACTTTTTAATTATGCATCTTACCATCATGCTTAAATATCATGCATCTTACCATCATGCTTAAATATCATGCATCTTACCATCTTACCGTCTCATGCTTGAAGTGTTCTCAGTCGGGACAAGCCTCAAATAACTTCTTGGTACTTGGATCCATTCCTACCCAAGCAAGCCCAGTGAGACCCACTACGGCTTCGACCTCCTTGCAACAATGATCACTTGAGGTAGTTGTCTATGTTTGTGCATTGTTGATGCTTGCGTCTTGTCTTTGTGCTTCTCAACTTACAACTTGTGCATTGTTGATAGTAGAGCCCACAAGTGTTGATGCTTATACTGTTCATACTTCTTAGCTTCAATTTGAACCTTATATGTTGATGCTTGTTGACTCTTGTGCCTTATCGATCATTTGAAACTTAACATTGGAAACTCTGCGTTTGGTAATGGACTTATAGGTTGGCATCGTGGATACCGTTGACGGTGGGCATACATGCTACGGTGGATCTCATTGCATCTTTGAGGTTCATGATTGGTGTGAACTTGGAACTCATGCTTTTGTTTGTGAACCTTGTTGGATATGCACGCATGTTGTTGTGAACCTTGGTTAGACATATACGCATGTGTGGACTTGGAACTTATGGTACTTCCGTTTGCGAACTCTTGTTGCATATTTACGCATGTGTGGACTTTGGACTCATGGTCAATTTGTTATGGTTGTCAAGTTGTAATATTTTATTGTTGGATAAATATTGCTTGCTGGATCTATATATTGCTGGATATATATTGTTGGACATGTTGCTTGCTGTATCAATATATTGCTGGATATATAAGCCATGTTGCGGCTGCTCGCTGAAGCATGCAGAAAAAAAATGCAATTTTGCCTATAAACTGAGTGAGTGTCCCAGGGACATGGCACCCGGCTTATAGGCATATTCTGCCATGGGAGCTATATAAGCCGAGTACTCCAGGTGCCAGGCACCCAGCTTATAGGTTGTGTGTAACAACGGCTGGCATATAAGCTGAGTACAGCAGTAGAAGGCACCCGGTTTACATGTTTATATATAAACCGTGCGGCTCATTTAGGCACTCAGTTTATAGATAAAAAGTGTATCACTAGTAGGCACTCAGTTTATATATAAACCGTGTGGCTCCAGTAGGCACTCGGTATATATTTTATATATAAACCGTGTGGCTCCAGTAGCCACTCGGTTTATACAGACGGTGACACGTGTCCGTTATCTCCCGGCTGCCGTCGTGTTACTTTAGTAAGCCGAGAGCCTCGTATAAACACCCGGCTTATACATAAACCGAGAGTTTTTCCACTAGCACCCGGCTTACATCTTATAAGCCGATCAAGTGTAAACCATGTCATATAAGCCGGGTGTTTTACTCGGCTTATATATAAACCGAGTTTAAATCAATATAAGCCGAGTGTATTGGGTACACGGCTTTAATATTTTTTCCTGTAGTGCTGACACCCCCTAGGTCTACCCCTAGTCGCTAATTTCTACCTGCTACTCCCATTTACCACGAGGCCATTTCTCTTGTTTTCTCTTCTGCATGGCTGGAACTTCTCTCCTGGCTGGAGTTCACCCGCTCCATGTGTGATGCTTGTGTTTTGATTATCGCAGGGTAGCGCATCTTCTATATATCAGAAATATATGTCCTTGTAGCAAGACAAAAATGAATGTGTTACCTTGCGATAGCCAATCTTATGTACTTGAAGCTTAAAGAAAGTATTGGGGATCTAACATAGGTAAACTAGTTGTAAAGTAACTAACGACATATACTAAATGGTAAACAGTAGCTGGTATATATTGTACTCCCTCCGTTCCAAAATGGATGACCCAACTTTGTACTAAGTTAGTACAAAGTTGGGTCATTTATTTTGGAACGGAGGGAGTAGCTATGGAGCGACAAGTTGATATGTGGAGTAAGCTAAACCATGTGATACTGGACATTCGGACACATCGTTGTTAACTGCAAATAGTTGTCATCGTTGTTCACTATTATGCAAATAGTTGTCATCGTTGTTCACTATTATGCAAATTGTTGCCTTTCTACCTTAACTATTTAGCAATGGTCAAAGCAAATGAAGTACCTTGATTGTTTCAGGACCGTTAGATTTATATAGGGGTTGACGGAAACACACACATATATCGGTAATTTGCTCAATCCAGGATGATCATCTTTTATATATCATGCATATATGTTGTAGTCTTTGCATTTTAGCAGAAGATAACTGAAATGGATGAAATTACTTTGTCACAACCCAGCTTTGGAAAGCCCTTACAGCAGTGGAGTTTAACATTATTCTTCAATTCATGCCTGCATGGCTTAATTCATGCTGTACAAGAGATATACAAATGTAAAAAGGGATTTCCGCTATATAGGTAATGTAGCCAAACCCTTGCTCAGCATTCAACTCTATCTACACAAAGTAACTCATTTAGATACGGCTTCCGCTCTAGTATTTGATTCATGTTTGCATGAGTTAAATTGGTATGTATCTCCTACGTGAGTGAGAGTGAAGGGATATGCAAATCTAGAAAGGAGATTTTTCTCCCACGCAAAAAAAAAGAAAGGAGATTTTCTCTTCATAGTTAATGCAGCCTAAAACTCTTGCTCAACAGCTAACTATAGTTTTTTTTTTGAAAGTCACCGGGGGAGGGCAGCGCCCTCCACCTGAATCATTTTCATTTCCAAATATATCGCACCACACGTATGGGAGGGGGAGGAGTTGTACATGGACTAACTAAAGGGAGAGAGAGAGCGCTGGGAGGGGGCGGGGGTGCAAGCGCGGCATGCGCCGGAGAAGGCTAGTGGCCACGCGAGAACGCGCTCAGCCACCTATCTACACACGGCTGGTCTGCCGTTTTAAGATGATCTCTCCAAAGGACCGAGTCCTCACGACAGCACATGAGCAAGCGAGCAAGCGATGGCCAAGCGCCCTGGAACACCACGGCATTCCTGTGCTTCCACACCTGCCAGCAGCACAGCAGGGTGAAGGAGGCGCGAGGCGCGTCGCCGGCCACGCACCGAACGTCGAGCTCTGGGAGCGCGCCTACATGGTAGCCCCGTCCGAGCACGTCGACCTCCACAGCCAGCCAGAACGACCGGGCAAGTGGGCAGTCGAAGATTAGGTGGTCAGCCGTCTCAAGCGCGTGCGCACATACGAGACACGCGGCCTCCCCAGCTTCGACGAAGTTTTTACGGAGCAGGACGTCGCGGGTGTGGATTCTCCGAAGAACCAGTAGCCATCCGAAGAAACGGACCCGGGACGGCGCGCGCGCCCCCCAGATGAACTCGGCGAAAGGAGCCCGTGTGCCGCCGAAGCGACTCAGGGCGTAGACGCCCGCCGTGGAGATGGCCCCGCGAGCGCCTCGGCATAGCACCGGGCAGCGTTCATCCTCGCCGTGAACCGCCTCGACACCAGCGATCAAGTCAAGGACCACGCCCCGCTCGGCAGCCCCGGCGGCAGTGAGCCTGGGGACGAGCACGCTGTCAAGCCCGCGCGTGCGCGCCTGCCACACCGTAACCTCCGCATCCGTGGCGTGCGAAAAAAGGGCCGGGAAGGCCGCGGACACCGGTCCGCATGGGAGCCAACGGTCGAACCAGAATGACGTCCGGCGGCCGTCGTGGACCACCACCGCCGTCAGGCTGCGGTAGAGCGGGAGCATCTTGGCCAGAGCCCTGGCGTGCTCACCGGCGGCCCGGCTGCAAGCGGCAGACAGCAGGGAGCGCCCGTCGCTCTCCGCCCACACCCACATCGCCCAGCACGAGGTCGCAGGCGCCGCATGAAGACGGTGCAGCAGCTTGATCAACAAGCTCCGGTTCTGAGTCGCGAGGTCGCGAACCCCGAGCCCGCCCTCTTCCTTGGACCTACAGACCCGCTCCCAAGCGACGAGGCATTGCGCGCCGGAAGCGCGCTCCGCCACGTTCCAGAGGAAGGCACGGCGCAGCGAATCCATCTTCTTGATCACCGTCGGGGGGAGGAGCATGGACGCCATCGCGTATGTAGGAAGGGCGTCCAACACAGCGTTGATCAAGACAAGCCTCCCAGCGGGGGAGAGTAGACGAGCCCGCCAGCCAGCCAGGTACTTGTCCACCTTCGCGATCATGGGGAGGAAATCCGCGAAGGTGAGCTTTTCCCACGACAATGGCAGCCCGAGGTATGCCTGGGGAACCCTTGGACCGCACATCCCAGAACACCAGCCGTTTCCTCCAAGACGTCCGGAGGTACATGCATGGGGACAAGCGTGCTTTTGGAGAAGTTGATGTCGAGCCCCGTCGCAGATGCGAAATCGTCGAGGATACGGCGCAGGCGCTCCGCCGCCCCACGCTCCGCCTTGAGGATGACCAGCGTGTCGTCGGCGTACTGGAGCACCAAGGGGGGGGGCACCGTCTACGAGCGGATGACAGAGCTCGCCGTCCTGCCTGATCATTTGTTGAAGGACGTCGGCGATGATGAGGAAGAGGTAGGGCGAGCACGGGTCCCCCTGACGCAGGCCACGGCGCACCGTGAACCACCGCCCCGGCACGCCGTTGAGCAGGACCGCCGACCGGGAGGACCGGAAGATCAGGTCCATCCAGGTGCACCACCGATCAGGGAAGCCGCGAACGGCAAGGATACGCCGCAGCGCGCCCCAGTCGATAGAGTCGAACGCCTTGGCGAAATCGAGCTTGAAGACGAAGGCAGGAGCGCTGCGCCGGTGACAGCACTGGATCACCTCGGCCGCGAAAACGAAGTTTTCGGAGATGCTCCTTCCAGCCAGGAACCCAGATTGGTCGATGTCGATGATGCCCCCGATCTACCGCTGCAACCTCGTCGTGAGGCTGCGGCACAGGATCTTGACGTCTCCGTTCTGAAGGGAGACAGGGCGGAAGTCGCCGGGCTTGGGCACTCCCATGCTTTTGGGGAGCAGGGCGATGTAGGCCCGGTTGATGGCACCGAGGTCCACGTCGCCGGCGTGGACGGCGTCGAAGAGGCGCTGCAGGTCCCCAGAGACCGCTCCCCAGGCGGCCTGGTAAAAAGCGGGTCCGAGGCCGTCCGGACCAGGGGCGCTGGACCGGTCCTGGAGACCAGCCGCGTCCTCGATCTCCTTGGCCGAGAAAGGAGCGATCAGCGCCGCGGCGTCGACCCTCGCGGCGTCACGGTACAGGGCCGCCAAGTCGAACCGCCAGACAGAGGGCCGCTCCCTACCCAGCAGCTCAGTGTAGTAGGATAGCAGCGCCGCCGCCTTCCCCGCGTGGTCAAGCACAGCAGCGCCGCCCACGTCGAGGGCGCGGACCATGTTGGCTCGCCGCCGATGGGAGGCGCACGCGTGGAAGAAGCCTGTGTTCTCGTCACCCTCGCGCACCGCCCTGCACTTCCCGCGCTGTTTCGAGAACGCGCTCTGGCGTTTGATCGAGTCGGCCAGCCCCAGCCTGGAGTCGCCGCGGAGCTGCAGTTCATCAGAGGACAAGGAGCTAACTATAGTTATGTATCTCCTACGTGAGTGAAAGAAGGCGGCCCAGCCTTTGGATCTTGAGATTGCATCAAGTGGCACCATAGTTAATGAATCAGAACCCTCGTTCACGTTCAACTCTCCATGTACCAAAGGGTGCACATTAAATGAAGATGTGCATAAGGAGTATCTTAAGAGCATGGTTAATAATATAGCCAGCTGCTGGCTATATGATGTTGTCATGTCACATATAGTTAAGCTTATAGCCAACAAGTACAATAGCTAGATATAAATATGTACTACTTTGTTGATACATGGTCCACCTCACCCTCTCACAAAGTACTTAGGAGCACGTGCTACAGCCGGCTGTTAACTAGTAGCCCGCTTCTCTTCTCTCTCCTCTTATCTCTCTTCCAAGTAAGCAAAAATATAATATTTAATGTCTTACAGCCCGCCTACATCACCTTATTGTACTTGCTCTAAGGAAATCTTTGCATTATAATTAATGCATCCAAATCTCGTTCAACATTTAGCTCTCTATGTACAAAAGGCTAGCACATTAAATGAAGATATGCATAGGGGTATCTTAAGGGGATTTTGGAACCATAGTTATTAATTGCAGCCAAACCCTCGATAAATATTTAACTTTCCATGTACAAAAGGGTAGCAAATTAAATGAAGACAAGCATAGAAGTATCTGATGGGGATTTTGGCACCATAGTTAATGCAGTCATACCCTCGTTCGACGTTTAAGGCTGGTCACAATGGGGTGGAACTTAGGAGTAACATCACATATTTTAATACAACGTTGCTTATGTGGCGCATATTTAATGAAGAGTGAGGTGCTTGTGGTAACTAGCTAAGTTATCGGAACATCACACACTTCAAGAAACAATGAGTCTATAAGCTAATAAATGCATCGTTGCATGACACTACCTACATGTTCCTACCCACTGTGGAGGTAGTAACATAGTCTAGATAAATGTGTATGTTACTACTTTATGTTCCTGCCCATTGGGACCAGCCTAAGTCTCTATATGTAAAAAAGGGTAGCACATTAGTAGATGAAGATATGCATACAAGTATCTTAAGAGGATTTTGGTACCATAGTTAATGCAGCCAAATCCTCGCTAAACATTGAACTTTCCATGTAAGTACAAAAGGATAGCAAATTAAATGAAGATAAGCATAGAACTATCTGATGTGGATTTTGGCACACCATAGTTAATGCAGTCATACCCTCGTTCAACATTTAACTCTCTATGTACAAAAGGGTAGCACATTAGTAGATGAAGATATGCATACGAGTATCTTAAGGGGATTTGGGCACCATAGTTATACGCCGGTTCAACATTTAACTCTTCATCTACAAATGGTCGTTAGCGCGGAGATTTAGGTGCGGTGCTCTAGCTTGCTAGTGTGACTGTGTTGCTGCAACCATGGAGCTTGACACACACGCTCTCGCCCTCCTCCCGCTGGTGCTTGCCTCGCTCGCGATGTTCCTCCAGCCTGCCGTTGCAACCCATGGCATGCCACGCCCCAGCGGAGGCTTCAGCCTGCGCCTGGTGCCCAGCGCCGGCTGGAACAACACCATGCACGTCGACAGCGGCGGCTTCCTGCACCTCAACGAGCAGGCAGCCACCACATCGCTTCGGCCGCACATCCACGGTAGGAGAGGGTTAACGTACAGTGTGGCCACCACCGTCGGGACGGGCCGTGGCCGCCGCACGTACGACCTGGCGCTGGACACGGTCAGCAGCCTGACGTGGATGCAGTGCATGCCGATTGCGCATCCGTTCCCACAGATGCCGCCGCCCTTCCACCCGGAGATCTCGACGTCGTTCAGACGCGTCTCGCACGGGAGCGGGCTATGTCATAAGCCATACAGGGGCAGCGTTTGCGAGTTCCGAGCCACCAGCCTCAACGGCGCCGGCGCGCACGCGAGCGGTGTGCTCGGCAACGAGACCTTTGCCTTCGCGAACGTTGGTGGCGCGGCTGCGGCTGCGGAGGTTCGCGGCGTGGTGTTTGGCTGCGCGCACAGCGCCACAGGGTTCGACAGCCAAGGAGTCCTCGCCGGCGTCCTCGGCCTGGGGAAGCAAAGACCGTCGCTCATCTGGACTCAGCTCCATCAGCACGGGCAGGACGGGCGCTTCTCCTACTGCCTCTTCGGGCCCGGGCGTCCGGACAGGCACGGCTTCCTCCGTTTCGGCCAAGACGTCCCGGCCACGGGCCACATGAAGAGCACCAAGATCCTCTACATGCAACATATGACTAGCCCAGCCTTCAGCGGCTACTTCGTAAGCGTCTTCGGCATCAGCGTCGCCGAGAAGGCCCTGGCCCCGCCACCCAGAGAACCCCGAATGCGCGTATTATTACGGCGCCACAGGTCGCACGACGGTACGTGGCACGGGGGTTGCCTCATCGATCCAGGGACGAGCACGACGGCGATAATGCAGCCCGTGTACCACGTCCTGGAGCACGCCGTGGAGGAGCATGTCAACAGACTCGGGCTGCCGGTCGTGAAACGCGACGGGTACCGCCTTTGCTTCGGCGGTGCGACTCAGGCCGCCTTGGAGCACCTGCCGACGGTGACGCTTCGCTTTGAGGAGGGCGCGGGCCTCGTGATCAGGCCGCAACAGCTCTTCGTCTTTGTTCAGCACGACATCTGCCTCACCGTGGTGCCGAGCAGGGACATGACAATCATCGGCGCGATGCAGCAGGTGGACACGCGCTTCGTCTATGACATTGCAGCCGGCAAGATCCACTTCGCCCCCGAGAGATGCAGTGACGACACAGGCGGACAGAATTGACCTGCCTTTTTCTAGTAAACCGTACGTTATTTAAAAAGCATTGTAATTCCAATTTAGTTTTTTCTTGAATTGTATGCTATCAACGGTCTACCAAATGAAAAAGAAATAAAGAGGACTAGACACATGTGGCTCTCCATTCCCCCCGCAAAGAACTTTCTAACGGCGAATCATCTACCGCATAGTTGCTTCGTGATTCGTGTGGCTCTAAGGCCATTTTATTTGTATATATCTTTGTAATTTCAGCCAGCCCAATCTTCGTGTATGAGGTTAGTGAATGTAGATAGGCCCCCACACATGTGCCCTATCTCTATCTTCGTTCGCATATATAAAAAAAGATCTTCAGGAATTACACGTAGCACGGGGCTGGATGGGATCGACTCTCGAGGAAATCAAACCCTCAGATCGCTTGATTGCTTGTTCGCAGAGAGCGAGGGTAGAATGGGTTATATATGGTGAGAAAAGCACATAGTCACGGAGCCAGCAGGCGCAGACGCAAGAGTCAAATCAAAGCGCTACAGCGTCCAGATGGACAGATTCCTGAAAATATTATTGAGATGGAGGCTTTGACAACCTCGTTTTATAAGAAGTTGTACACCTCAAAGGGAGTAAACAACATGGAACAAGACATTGATATTATCCCAACAAAGGTAGCCCCAGCGGTGAATGACTCTCTGAATGCACCATACAGTAAACAAGAGGTCAAGACTGCATTGTTTCAGATGTTTTCTAATTTCTATAAAGGCACCCAGTCCATACGGGTTCCCAACCCATTTTTTTCAAAGACACTGGAATGTGCGCGGTGACGAGGTTACTAATGTTGTGCTCAAAATAGTAGAAGGCACAGAGTCGGCGGAATGCATTAATGAAACAGTTTGGTGTTGATCCCCAAGGTAAAAGATCCAACCCTCCTATCACATTCCGACCGATCAGTCTTTGTAATGTGCTATATAAGACTGCTATGAAAGTTATATCTAATAGACTAAAGACCGTGCTACTTAAGATAATATCAGAGGAAATGTCTGCTTTTGTGCCTGGTAGGTTGATCATTGAGAACATCATAACAACATATGAATGTTTACACTTCATGAAAATAAATAAGGCAAAGAAGCATCAATCTTGTGATCTCAAGCTAGACATGATGAAGGCTTATGACAGGATCGAGTTGCCTTACCTTAGACCTGTCATGCTAAAGTTGGGCTTCACGGAGAGGTGGGTTAACATTGTGATGAGCCTTGTTGCCACAGTCAAGCTTTCAATCATGATTAATGGGAATAAATTGGAAGAATTACAGCCGTCTCCTGGAATCAGGCAAGGGGACCCAATATCTCCATAATTGTTCTTATTAGCAACAGAGGGTCTGTCGTGAAAATCAAAAGAGGTGTCATCAAATTTGCATGGTCTACAAGTAGCACCCTCGGCAACACAGGTGAATCATCTTTTATTCGCTGATGAAGCTCGCGGACGACATCGCCGTACTCCTCCAGCCTGCGCACCCAGACTCCTCATTGCCTGCCACCCTAATCGGCCTCCACGGTGAGAAACTCTTTCAAGCACTGTTGGCCCTGCAAGCTGCCCGCCGACGCAACAAAGAATTTCCACCTCGAGGTCGCACTCGCCGCTAGGCTCCTCGCCCTGCAAGAATTCATCAATCTACACATCCACGTGTACGAGGAAGTCATGTACATAGGCATCTACAAGGCAGCTGAGGACGCTACGACGTTGGTCTTCGTCAACCGGCTGGAAGCCTTGGACGCCTTTGTTGAGAAGCACATTGACCTCGCCACAAAAGCCGCCGCTCCTCAGCCGCCGGTCGGTGACCCGGCGCACTGAGTCGAGGAGGAGGAGTTCGTTGATGGATGCATCTTTCTTCTTGGCTCATGTAATTACCACTGCGACCGTGTCGTCGTGGCCTTAATTCTTATTGTACTATTGCATTGCTGTTCTAGTCAATAAAGACATGTGTGATCCCTTTGCTCACATTTGGCGTCAATTATATGCATCACTGTAAGTCTGTAACTAGTACTCCCTCCATCAATTTATAAGTTGTGCTTACCTTTTGCATCAACTTCATAATTTGCGTACGATGCTTGACCCGGCCTACAAACTACTCGTAAATTCAAAAACTGAGACCAAAGTACTCGTGCAGCACGCCGGTCACGTTCGCAAGTTCAAAACGAGAAACTGGAACACGTAGATGAAGCATGTCCCCTACTTGTCGCATACCACACTGTCGTTTCGGCCCCTCGGTCAACGCGCATTGGTAGGCTTTATATCACTACAAAATGTGGGACCACATGTGACCAAACCGATAACGCGCCAACCTAGCTACTACCTTGCTTATCTGTCGGGAAAATCCCCGCCCTTGCATTTCCAATCGTTATTTCTATCTATCGATCGTGCCAAGGAGTAGAACCAAATGTTACAATTCATACATGTTTCTCTACTCCTATAAAAGACTAAGTTGGTGATGATGGTGTGTTTGCCATCCGTCATTTCTGACCATTAGATCTGCATCTAACAGCTGTGAGGTAAGTTGTGGCATTTTTGTAAAGCACAGGCTCGCATTAGAATACAAACAAGGATATGACTTACGCTTACAACCGTTGATGTTACAGAGAGTGAAACCGTACAACATCGACAACGCTTACAACCCACGGTTCCACCCTTAGAATACAAACAGGGTGAAATGAATAAATTACTTTGTCACAACCAGTTCCGATAAGCGCTTACAGCAGTGTTGTTTAACATTATTATTTAATTTGTGCCCCCATGAGTTAATTCATGTTGTGCAAGGGATATATAAATCTACAAAGGAATTTTCGCTAAATAGTAGTTAATGTAGCCAAACGCTTGCTCAACATTTAACTCTATCTACGCAAAGTATCTCGCTTAGAGTAAAATGAGCATATTGGATATGACTTGCGCTTCATATTTGCATGAGTTAATTGGTATGTATCTCCTACATGAGTGAGAGTGAAGGGATATTCAAATCTATAACATAAATTTTCTCTACATAATTAATGCAGCCCAAAACTCTTGCTCAACAATTAACTCTATCTATAGAAATTATAACTCAGTAAGGCAAAGACAAACATATTGCAGTATACTCACATGAATCGGTGCACATTAAATGAAAATAGCATATACTCATTTAACGTGGATTAGGAGATATGCACATTAAATGAAGATATGGATTTTGCCATCGCAATTAGTTAGTGCAGCCAAACCCTAGCTCAACATTGAACTCTCCATGTACAAAAGATACCAGGGAAGATTTTGTTGCATGCAAACCACAAAAGTTAGGTTCTCTAGCTAGTGTGCGACTGCGTTGCTGCAACCATGGAGTTTGAGAGGCGCGCCCTCGCCTTCCTCCCGCTCGTGCTCGCCTCGCTTGCGATATTCCTCCAGCCTGCCGCTCCAAACGATGGCACGCCACGCCCCAGCGGAGGCTTCAGCCTTCGCCTGATCCCCAGCGCCGGCTGGAACAGCACCATGCACGTCGATGGCGGCGGGTTCCTGCACCTGAACGAGCAGGCAGCAACCACTTCGCTTCGGTGATACGTCCATAACGTATCTATAATTTCTGCTTGCTCCATGCCTCTTTTGGGTGATATTGCTATGTTATTTATACACTTTCATACACTTTTGATCATATTTGGACTAACCTATTAACTCAGTGCACCCCAGTGCCAGTTTCTGTTTTCGGCTGTTTTTGTATTTCAGGTTTTCACATTACGAGAACTGCCAGAAAAAATCCAGAAAAATTATATAAAAAATCAGCGTTCCAGAAGCTACCAGGCACCCGAAGCACAGTCGGAGGGGGGCCACCAGGGCCCCAGGCGCCCTGGTGGCGCCCCCCCCCCCCCCTGGGCCGCGCCGGGGGGGGGGGCCTGGGCCCCCTGAGCCTCGTCTGATGCCCCCCTTTGGCATAATTTTAAAGCGTCTCCCGAAACCCTCGAGACGGGAACTCTTTTTCGCGATCTCATCTCTGTTCCGCCGCCGCCGCCGCTTCCAAGATCGGGAGCACCAGGAGAACTCTTCCCGGCACCCTGCCGGAGGGGAGGATCACCACCGGGAGCTTCTCCACCACCATGGACGCCTCCCGGATGAGTTGTGAGTAGTCTCCCTTGGACCATGGGTCCATGACCAGTAGCTATGTGATGTTATCCTCCCGTTCTTGTGCTTCACTAATTAGTCCTCGTGAGCTGCCCTACATGATCGAGGCACATATGTAATCCTTATGCTGTTGCTATGATGAGTTTGCTGGGATCCGATGGATTATGAGATTATGTTCAGATTGTGTTTGAGTAATATATTTGATTCACCTCTTTTATATTTATGTTCGTAAGTAATTCTTGCATGTTCTCCGTTGTTATTTATTGCTTTGGCCAAGTAGTAGGTAGTGACTCCAAGAGGGAACGTTATGCTTGATTGTGGGTTCATGCCCCTCGATGACTAGCTTGAGTGACAGAAACATGAGTCTAGGGGATGTGCTGTTGCCACAAGGGGGAAAACAACGGTGCTTGTGCCCGCGGGTGCAAGGATTGTTTAATTTACGCAAGGTTCTTTTAATGCAGTTGTCTGTTGCTTTGAGTTTACACTATGGGTGAGATTCGCAACTTAATACCAGCGAGATGTGCTGGATAGATATCTCAAGGTGGATGATTAGTAGTAGATGCAGATGGATTTCGGTCTACTTACCTCGGCGTACCGTCAATGCTTTGAACCTCTACCTTTCTTGCAACATAGTTAGCATTGGTTTGCGCACATAATTCTGTCAATTGCCCAGCTGTAATTCGTTTACCTCACATAGCTGTTTTATCGTCTTTTGGGAGAGAGATATCACTAGTGAACATCATGAGACTCCGGTCCATATTACCATCATTGATCACATCCGCTATTTACTTTCCGCTTTTACTTACTATTGCAATTATATCTATCACTATTATCACTTGCGTTTGATCCTTTGTAAACTACAAGGCCGGAGGGATTGACAACCTCTCTGTACTCGTTGGGAGTAAAGTTATTTGTATCTGTGTGCAGGTCCACGTTGATTGCTAAATATCTGGCGCCGTTAGCAGTTGACACCTTCTTGTTGAAACTGGGAGTCTCAGGGAAATCGATCCTTGGTATTGCCAAGGGAAAACTTCCGCTACACTGAATCTCAAACCTTCCACTTGGGGTAACCAACGAGGGGCGAGAAGCCATCATTAGGCCGCACATCCACGGTCCGAGAGGGTTCACGGACAGTGTGGCCACCACCGTCGGGACGGGCCGCGGCCGCCGCACGTACGACCTGGTGCTGGACATGGCCAGCAACCTGACGTGGATGCAGTGCGTGCCGATCGCGCACCCGTTCACACAGATACCGCCGCCCTTCAACCCGGACATCTCGCCGTCGTTCAGTCGCGTCTCGCGCAGGAGCTCCCTATGTCACGGGCCATCACCGCACCAAACATGTGAATTCCGGGCCACCCGCCTCAACGGCGCGCACGCGAGCGGTGTTCTTGGAAACGAGACCTTCGCATTCGCGAACGATGGCGGCGCCGCCGCCGCCGCGGAGGTTCGTGGCGTCACGTTTGGCTGCGCACACAACGCTACGGGGTTCCACAGCCACGGAGTACTCGCCGGTGTCCTCGGCCTGGGGAGGATGAGACCGTCGTTCATCTGGACTCGGCTCCACCAGCACTGGCAGGACGGCCGCTTCTCCTACTGCCTCTTCGGGCCAGGGCGACCGAACAGGCACGGCTTCCTCCGATTCGGCGCAGACATCCCGGCCACGGGCCACATGAGGAGCACCAAGATCCTCTACATGCACTACACGACCAGCCCGGATTTTACCGCCTACTTCGTCAGCGTCTCCGGCGTCAGCGTCGCCGAGAAGGCCCTGGCCCCGCCACCCGGACAACGCCGAATGAGCGATTTGTTCAAGCGCCACAGGTCGCCCGATGGTAGATGGTACGGCGGGTGCCTCATCGATTCCGGGACGGGCACGACGGCGACAACGCAGCCCGTGTACCACGTCCTGGAGCACGCTGTGGAGGAGCATGTCAAGAGACTCGGGCTGCCGGTCGTGAAACGCGACGGGTACCGCCTTTGCTTCGGCGGTGCGACTCAGGCCGCCTTTGAGCACCTGCCGACGGTGACGCTTCGCTTTGAGGAGGGCGCGGGCCTCGTGATCAGGCCGCAACAGCTCTTCGTCTTTGTTCAGCACGACATCTGCCTCACCGTGGTGCGGAGCAGGGACATGACAATCATCGGCGCGATGCAGCAGGTGGACACGCGCTTCGTCTATGACATTGCAGCCGGCAATATCCACTTCGCCCCTGAGAGATGCAGTGATGATACAGGCGGACAGAATTGACTGTTATTTAGAAAGCATTGTAATTCCAATGTAGTTTTTTCTTGAATTGTATGCTATCAACTGTCTACCAAATGAAAATGAAATAAAGACAGGTTTGCTATTTCACATCTAGACACATGTGGCTCTCCATTACCCTCGCAAAGAACTTTTTAAGAGCAAGTACAATATGTGAAGGAGAGAGACATGAAAAAGTAAGGAGAGTGGGCTCTTTTGCAAGAGTCTAGCTATATGCATGCTTCAAGGCAAATGCAATAAATGTAAGGAAAGAGATGGAGAGAAGATAAAAAAAAGTAGTAATCTTATAGCCAATCTTATAACTAACCTTATTTTATGAGTGACTATATGTGTTGGCTATAGATGACATGACAACATCTTATAGCCAGCAGTTGGGTGTATTATTAACCCTGCTCCAACGGAAGTGGTACCTAGCGGTGAAGCATCTACCGTACAGTTGCTTCGTGATTCGTGTGGCTGTAGGCCCACTTTATTTGTATATATCTTTGTATTTTCAGCCAGCCCACTGTTCGTGTATGAGATTAACCATGCCCCAACACATGTGCCCTGTCTCTCTATCCCGTTCTCCACATGCATGCAGATTAAAAAAAGATCTTCAGGAATTACGCTCAGCACAGGGCACGACGGGATCGACTCGCTAGGAAATCATCAAATCAAAGTCTCAGATCGCTTGATGGCTTGGTCTCAGAGAGCGAGGGTAGAATGGCTTATACATGACGACAAAAACACGTAGTCTCTGAGCCAGCAGGCGCAGACGGAAGAGCCAAATCAAAGCGCTACAACGTCCGGATGGACAAATTACTGAAAATATTGTTGAGATTGAGGCTTTGACAACCATGCAGTAAACAGCATGGAACAAGTCATTGATACTATCCCAACAAAGGTAGCCTGAATGCACCATGCAGTAAACAAGATGTCAAGACCATATTGTTTCAGATGTTTTCTATAAAGGCACCCAGGCCAGACGGGTTCCCAACCAATTTTTTTTCAAAGGCACTGGGATGTGTGTGGTGAGGAGGTTACTAATGTTCTGCTGAAAATAGTAGAAGGCACAGAGTCGACAGAGTGCATTAATGAAACGGTTTGGTGTTGATCCGCAAGGTAAAAAATTCAACCCTCGTATCACATTCCGACCAATCAGTCTTTGTAATGTGCTATATAGATTGCTTCGAAAGTTATATCTAATAGACTAAAGACCGTGTTACCTGAGATAATATCAAAGGAACAGTCCGCTTTTATGCCTGGTAGGTTGATCACTGACAACATCATAACAGCATATGAATGTTTACACTTCATGAAAATAAATAAGGCAAAGAAGCATCAATCTTGTGCTCTGAAGTTAGACATGATGAAGGCTTATAACAGGATCGAGTTGCCTTACCTTTGAGATGTCATGCTAAAGTTGGGCTTCACAGTGAGGTGGGTTAACATTGTGATGAGCCTTGTTACCACAGTCAAGTTTTCAGTCATGTTTAATGGGAAGACATTGGAAGAATTAGAGCCGTCTCGTGGTATCAGACAAGGGGACCCAATATCTCCATAGTTATTCTTATTAGCAACAGAGGGTCTGTCATGTCTACTAAACTTAAAAGGAGTGTCATCAAATGTGCATGGTCTACAAGTGGCACCCTTGGTGCCACCGCTGAATCATCTTCTATTCGCTGATGACACCCTACTGTTTTTGAAGGCTAACAATGTTGGAGCTACAGAGGTGAACCATGTTCTAAATAGTTATTGCCAAGCTTCTGGGCAGCATATCAACCTTTTGAAGTCATCCTCTTTAGCAAAGGGGTGTCGGAAAGCTCTAGATCGGAAATAAAAGGCTTGCTAAATGTTCTAAATGAAACTCAGAATGAAAAGTACTTGGGCATGTCATCAGACATAGGAGGTTCTAAAAATGGTGCCTTCAAGTACTTAAAGGACCGTCTCTCGGAAAAAATAATTGTCTACCAAATGAAAAAGAAATAAAGAAGACTAGACACATGTGGCTCTCTATTCCCAACAATGCTAGAACTACGGACATATCATACGGAATGTAACTTATGCTCTAACTTGGCAACATTTAACTGGAAATCAGGGGGTAGTAGGGCCCACGCCATGGAAATCAGGGGGAGAGTGATTGGCCGGTGGGAGCAGTCCGTAAGTTTCATATCCGTAAGCATCTACCGCATAGTTGCTTCATGATTCGTGTGGATGTAGGCCCACTTTACTTGTATATACTCGTTCACCTGCTGTAAGCGCATGCGGGCATGAATTGAAGAAGAGGTTGAAAAATAATGTTAAGTTTTTCCATGCTGCTAGGCTTCTCGCCCCTCGTTGGTTACCCCAAGTGGAAGGTGTGAGATGTAGTGTTGCGGAAGTTTTTCCCTTGGCAAAGATACCAAGGATCGAATCCCCAGAGACTCCTAGGTTCAACAAGAAGGTGTCAACTGCTACGGCGCCAGATATTAGCAATCAACGTGGACCTGCACACAGATACAAATAACTTTGCTCCCAACGAGTACAGCGAGGTTGTCAATCCCTCCGGCCTTGTAGTTCACAAAGGATTAAACGCAAGTGATAGTAGTGATAGATATATTTGCAATAGTAAATAAAAGCGAAAAGTAAATAGCGGATGTGATCAATGATGGTAATATGGACCGGAGGCTCATGATGTTCACTAGTGATGTCTCTCTCCCAAAAGACGATAAAACAGCTATGTGAGGTAAACGAATTACAGCTGGGCAATTGACAGGACCATGTGCGTAAACCAATGCTGATTACATTGCAAGAAAGGTTGAGGTTCAAAGCATGGGCGGTACGCCAAAGTAAGTAGACCGAAATCCATCAATATCTACTACTAATCATCCACCTTGAGATATCTATCCAGAACATCTCGCTGGTATTAAGTTGCGAGTCCCACCCATAGTGTAAACTCAATGCAACAGACAACTGCATTAAAAAAACTTTGCGTAAAGTAAACAATCCTTGCACCCGCGGGCACAAGCACCGTTGTTTTCCCCCTTGTGGCAACAGCACATCCCCTAGACTCATGTTTCTGTCACTCAAACTAGTCATCGAGGGGCATGAACCCACAATCAAGCATAACGTTCCCTCTTGGAGTCACTACCTATTACTCGGCCAAAGCAATAAATAACAACGGAGAACATGCAAGAATTACTTACGAACATAAATATAAAAGAGGTAGATCCAATATATTACTCAAGCACAATCTGAACATAATCTCATAATCCATCGGATCCCAGCAAACTCATCATAGCAACAACATAAGGATTACATATGTGCCTCGATCATGTAGGGCAGCTCACGAGGACTAATTAGTGAAGCACAAGAACGGGAGGAGAACATCACATAGCTACTAGTCATGGACTCATGGTCCAAGGGAGACTACTCACAACTCATCCGGGAGGTGTCCATGGTGGTGGAGAGGCTCCCGGTGGTGATCCTCCCCTCCGGCAGGGTGCCGGGAAGAGTTCTCCTGGTGCTCCCGATATTGGAAGCGGCGGCGGCGGCGGAACAGAGATGAGATCGCAAAAAGGGTTCCTCCCTTGAGGGTTTCGGGAGACGCTTTAAATATATGCCAAAGGGGGGCATCGGAGGAGCCTCGGGGGGCCCAGGCGCCCCCCCGGCGCGGCCCCGGGGG
>LR738715.1:19784223-19935577 GCA_902687465.1 Secale cereale | reverse complement strand
GGGGGAGGGCAGCGCCCTCCACCTGAATCATTTTCATTTCCAAATATATCGCACCACACGTATGGGAGGGGGAGGAGTTGTACATGGACTAACTAAAGGGAGAGAGAGAGCGCTGGGAGGGGGGGGGGTGGTGCAAGCGCGGCATGCGCCGGAGAAGGCTAGTGGCCACGCGAGAACGCGCTCAGCCACCTATCTACACACGGCTGGTCTGCCGTTTTAAGACGATCTCTCCAAAGGACCGAGTCCTCACGACAGCACATGAGCAAGCGAGCAAGCGATGGCCGAGCGCCCTGGAACACCACGGCATTCCTGTGCTTCCACACCTGCCAGCAGCACAGCAGGGTGAAGGAGGCGCGAGCCGCGTCGCCGGCCATGCCCCGAACGTCGAGCTCTGGGAGCGCGCCAACATGGTAGCCCCGTCCGAGCACGTCGACCCCCACAGCCAGCCAGAACGACCGGGCAAGTGGGCAGTCGAAGATTAGGTGGTCAGCCATCTCAAGCGCGTGCGCACATACGGGACACGCGGCCTCCCCAGCTTCGACGATGTTTTTACGGAGCAGGACGTCGCGGGTGTGGATTCTCCGAAGAACCAGTAGCCATCCGAAGAAACGGACCCGGGACGGCGCGCGCCCCCCCCCCCCAGATGAACTCGGCGAAAGGAGCCCGCGTGCCGCCGAAGCGACTTAGGGCGTAGACGCTCGCCGTGGAGATGGCCCCGCGAGCGCCTCGGCACAGCACCGGGCAGCGTTCATCCTCGCCGTGAACCGCCCCGACACCAGCGATCAAGTCAAGGACCGCGCCCCGCTCGGCAGCCCCGGCGGCAGTGAGCCTGGGGACGAGCACGCTGTCAAGCCCGCGCGTGCGCGCCTGCCACACCGTAACCTCCGCATCTGTGGCGTGCGAAAAAAGGGCCGGGAAGGCCACGGACACCGGTCCGCATGGGAGCCAACGGTCGAACCAGAATGACGTCCGGCGGCCGTCGTGGACCACCACCGCCGTCAGGCTGCGGTAGAGCGGGAGCATCTTGGCCAGAGCCCTGGCGTGCTCACCGGCGGCCCGGCTGCAAGCGGCAGACAGCAGGGAGCGCCCGTCGCTCTCCGCCCACACCCACATCGCCTAGCGCGAGGTCGCAGGCGCCGCATGAAGACGGTGCAGCAGCTTGATCAGCAAGCTCCGGTTCTGAGTCGCGAGGTCGCGAACCCCGAGCCCGCCCTCTTCCTTGGACCTACAGACCCGCTCCCAAGCGACGAGGCATTGCGCGCTGGAAGCGCGCTCCGCCACGTTCCAGAGGAAGGAGCGGCGCAGCGAATCCATCTTCTTGATCACCGTCAGGGGGAGGAGCATGGCCGCCATCGCGTATGTAGGAAGGCGTCCAACACAGCGTTGATCAAGACAAGCCTCCCAGCGGGGGAGAGTAGACGAGCCCGCCAGCCAGCCAGGTACTTGTCCACCTTCGCGATCATGGGGAGGAAATCCGCGAAGGTGAGCTTTTCCCACGACAATGGCAGCCCGAGGTATGCCTGGGGGAACCCTTGGACCGCACATCCCAGAACACCAGCCGTTTCCTCCAAGACGTCCGGAGGTACATGCATGGGGACAAGCGTGCTTTTGGAGAAGTTGATGTCAAGCCCCGTCGAAGATGCGAAATCGTCGAGGATACGGCGCAGGCGCTCCGCCGCCCCACGCTCCGCCTTGAGGATGACCAGCGTGTCGTCGGCGTACTGGAGCACCAAGGGGGGGGGGGGCACCGTCTACGAGCGGATGACAGAGCTCGCCGTCCTGCCTGATCATTTGTTGAAGGACGTCGGCGATGATGAGGAAGAGGTAGGGCGAGCACGGGTCCCCCTGACGCAGGCCACGGCGCACCGTGAACCACCGCCCCGGCACGCCGTTGAGCAGGACCGCCGACCGGGAGGACCGGAAGATCAGGTCCATCCAGGTGCACCACCGATCAGGGAAGTCGCGAACGGCAAGGATACGCCGCAGCGCGCCCCAGTCGACAGAGTCGAACGCCTTGGCGAAATCGAGCTTGAAGACGAAGGCAGGAGCGCTGCGCCGGTGACAGCACTGGATCACCTCGGCCGCGAAAACGAAGTTTTCGGAGATGCACCTTCCAGCCAGGAACCCAGATTGGTCGATGTCGATGATGCCCCCGATCTGCCGCTGCAACCTCGTCGTGAGGCTGCGGCACAGGATCTTGACGTCTCCGTTCTGAAGGGAGACAGGGCGGATGTCGCCGGGCTTGGGCACTCCCACGCTTTTGGGGAGCAGGGCGATGTAGGCCCGGTTGATGGCACCGAGGTCCACGTCGCCGGCGTGGACGGCGTCGAAGAGGCGTTGCAGGTCCCCAGAGACCGCTCCCCAGGCGGCCTGGTAAAAAGCGGGTCCGAGGCCGTCCGGACCAGGGGCGCTGGACCGGTCCAGGAGACCAGCCGCGTCCTCGATCTCCTTGGCCGAGAAAGGAGCGATCAGCGCCGCGGCGTCGACCCTCGCGGCGTCACGGTACAGGGCCGCCAAGTCGAACCGCCAGACAGAGGGCCGCTCCCTGCCCAGCAGCTCAGTGTAGTAGGATAGCAGCGCCGCCGCCTTCCCCGCGTGGTCAAGCACAGCAGCGCCGCCCACGTCGAGGGCGCGGACCATGTTGGCTCGCCGCCGATGGGAGGCGCACGCGTGGAAGAAGCCTGTGTTCTCGTCACCCTCGCGCACCGCCCTGCACTTCCCGCGCTGTTTCCAGAACGCGCTCTGGCATTTGATCGAGTCGGCCAGCGCCAGCCTGGAGTCGCCGCGGAGCTGCAGTTCATCAGAGGACAAGGAGCTAACTATAGTTATGTATCTCCTACGTGAGTGAAAGAAGGCGGCCCAGCCTTTGGATCTTGAGATTGCATCAAGTGGCACCATAGTTAATGAATCAGAAGCCTCGTTCACGTTCAACTCTCCATGTACCAAAGGGTGCACATTAAATGAAGATGTGCATAAGGAGTATCTTAAGGAAATCTTTGCATTATAGTTAATGCATCCAAATCTCGTTCAACATTTAGCTCTCTATGTACAAAAGGCTAGCACATTAAATGAAGATATGCATAGGAGTATCTTAAGGGGATTTTGGCACCATAGTTATTAATTGCAGCCAAACCCTCGATAAATATTTAACTTTCCATGTACAAAAGGGTAGCAAATTAAATGAAGACAAGCATAGAAGTATCTGATGGGGATTTTGGCACCATAGTTAATGCAGTCATACCCTCGTTGATCAATTTAACTCTCTCTGTATACGATGAAGATATGCATACGATTAGTTATTGCAGCCAAACGCTGGTTGAACATTTAACTCTTCATGTATAAAAGGTTAGCAGGAGATTTAGGTAC
Source organism: Secale cereale (assembly GCA_902687465.1). Taxonomy (NCBI): domain Eukaryota; kingdom Viridiplantae; phylum Streptophyta; class Magnoliopsida; order Poales; family Poaceae; genus Secale; species Secale cereale. The sequence goes on along the minus strand of LR738715.1, from coordinate 19,932,211 downwards.
GATTACAATGCTCGACCTAGCTAGTGTGGGTGCGTTGCTGCAACCATGGAGCTTAACACACGCGCTCTCGCCCTCCTCCCGTTGGTGCTCGCCTCGCTCGCGACATTCATCCAGCCTGCCGCTGCAACCCATGGCACGCCACGCCCAGGCGGAGGCTTCAGCCTGCGCCTGGTCCCGAACGGCGGCTGGAACAACACCATGCACGTCGACAGCGGCGGCTTCCTGCACCTCAACGAGCAGGCAGCCACCACATCGCTTCGGCCGCACATCCACGGTAGGAGAGGGTTCACGTACAGTGTGCCCACCACCGTCGGCACCGGCCGCGGCCGCCGCACGTACGACCTGGTGCTGGACACGGTCAGCAGCCTGACGTGGATGCAGTGTATGCCGATTGCGCATCCGTTCCCACAGATGCCGCCGCCCTTCAACCCGGAGATCTCGACGTCGTTCAGACGCGTCTCGCACGGGAGCGGGCTATGTCATAAGCCATACAGGGGCAGCGTTTGCGAGTTCCGGGCCACGAGCCTCAACGGCGCCGGCGCGCACGCGAGCGGTGTGCTCGGCAACGAGACCTTTGCCTTCGCGAACGTTGGTGGCGCGGCTGCGGCTGCGGAGGTTCGCGGCGTGGTGTTTGGCTGTGCGCACACCGCCACAGGGTTCGACAGCCAAGGAGTACTCGCCGGCGTCCTCGGCCTGGGGAAGCAGAGACCGTCGCTCATCTGGACTCAGCTCCATCAGCACGGGCAGGACGGGCGCTTCTCCTACTGCCTCTTCGGGCCCGGGCGTCCGGACAGGCACGGCTTCCTCCGTTTCGGCCAAGACGTCCCGGCCACGGGCCATATGAAGAGCACCAAGATCCTCTACATGCAACATATGACTAGCCCAGCCTTCAGCGGCTACTTCGTAAGCGTCTTCGGCATCAGCGTCGCTGTTAGAATAATCCGAGGCATACCGTCGATCATCCGAGGACCAAGCAATCACACGAGCACGACACCAAGATTTGTTAACGAGGTTCACCGATATGGCTACATCCCCGGGGCTTGACTACGGGTGCTCCTCTCCGTGACACCGTCACAATACCGCACACCGCCCACCCGGGCGCCGGCACATGCCGCCGGCTCCCCCTTGCGCGCCTCTGCTATTATGTTGGCATAGGTTACATCGTGTGTCTACCCTCGCTATATAAGAGAGGCCTAGGATACAAGTGTCCTACTAGGACACGAATACATATCCTATCAAAAGACAATACTACTCATAGTCCAACTGTAACCTGCCTTGTACACAATATTCGACACAACTCTAACAAACTCCACCTTGGCGAATATTCTCCACCACCTTGAATTCGTCAATGCGTCAAACTTCCATGTACATTGGACTTGAGCTTATCCCGCGAGTACTGCTGCTACTCCAAAGACTCCATGTGACTCCACCTGCAACTTGTAGTCCCTTCTTTTCTTAACCACAGTCAACACTTGAGCAAAATTAAGTTTTACATTACTCTAGTTAACGCTCCCAACTTCCAGAGTATCAGTCCAACGCCATCACACACTGATCACTGACCTGCGTGAAAGTGAACAACTCACATATTGGGTGTCACACATAAGAGTTACCTGAACTCAACATCACCACTCCTTTCTCGACCGCCTGTCTGAAACATGAAGGAATTTCATCGTTGCTTGTAGTCATCCCGAGTCAAATTCGCAGTTGTCTCACGACATGTATGACCACCAGAGCCATGGCCCGTCTCCATGCGTGCATACCGCACGCCTCCCCGCTATTACTGCGTCGAGCCTCCGCTGTCCCGGTCGAGTCTCAAGGGTCGCGAACCACACCACCCAAACCCCACTGCAGAGTACCACCGATCATCACCGACCGTTGACGAGTTCTACGCTTCCATCAGACCACTGGGCTCCGGTCCGAATTACATGTCCCTCGCTTTTCCCCGTCCACTGAATAGGCTTCGATTCCCTGGATCCTTACACCGTAGCCCCTCAATCCAGCTCCACCTTCAACATGACTCCATGGTAGATGATCAGTCCACCATCGCGCCCCGTCGACTCCAAGCTCTCATGTGCACCGTCTTGAATCAACCCCGCGCCATAGTCTTGTCGAAGTCACACAAGCCCTCAGGCCTGCGCTACGTGTTTCCACGCCCCAAAAGTCGGTCACCATCAGCATCACGCTCCTACGTCGTCTTCGCCGATCCCACCATCATCTTCTGTACCAACCGACTTGCGTCGATCCGTCAGACTGCCTAGTCCGACCCAGCCGAACTCGTTCGACTGTATGACACGCTCGAGGCTCCCAAATTATCTTCCGCGAATTCTCATCCATCACATGATACTTCCATCTTAGCTGTCCTGACTTCCTGCAACACCTTCAAGCATCCGTGTTGCACCAACAAATCTTTCAATCCTGTCTGCCGTAACCCAAGGTTTTCAGTTTCGTGAACCTCTTCACCTCAAACCTGATACCCATTGGCGCCATGGTTCTTCGTACGGATGACAGTATGAAAAAGTATCCGAGCTTCCAACACGTGCTCAAGTACACAAGATACACCAGTAGCAAATTCCTACCAAAAATCTTTCTTGTACTCACGTGTAGCTCCCAGCATTGGCCTTAACTCCCGATGCTAGCGTTTGCCTTGTCCAAGCCCTTGCTAATTCCTGATGGATGCGTATCATGTATCAATGAATTTTCTTCGACTGATTTGATCTGCCTCAGTCCGCGTGGTACAAGGACTCGGTCCTCTTTTCTTTTCAAACAAATCTCAGGTACATAGCCCTCTAGTTCCAACTTGCTGCTATCGGCCGCGTTAGCTCCGTCTTGGCTTCAGCCACCTGTGCACACGGCTACACAGGGCGTGCTGCCTGCACGTTCTGCTACCGCCGCGAAGCGCCGAGAACTTCGATCTCGCCGATAACTTCTTGCGAACCGATTGCTCCTGCATTGGATCGGATCGTCATGCTGCTCTCTGCTGTCATGTCCCGCGCTATAGCAAGATCCCGTCGACACCAGACTAGCTTCCACAGCCACGATCCCTTCGAAACCTCCTCTAGATCAACGATCCGCAGCCTCCAAACAACCTAGCTCATGATACCACTTGTTAGAATAATCCGAGGCATACCGTCGATCATCCGAGGACCAAGCAATCACACGAGCACGACACCAAGATTTGTTAACGAGGTTCACCGATATGGCTACATCCCCGGGGCTTGACTACGGGTGCTCCTCTCCGTGACACCGTCACAATACCGCACACCGCCCACCCGGGCGCCGGCACATGCCGCCGGCTCCCCCTTGCGCGCCTCTGCTATTATGTTGGCATAGGTTACATCGTGTGTCTACCCTCGCTATATAAGAGAGGCCTAGGATACAAGTGTCCTACTAGGACACGAATACATATCCTATCAAAAGACAATACTACTCATAGTCCAACTGTAACCTGCCTTGTACACAATATTCGACACAACTCTAACAGTCGCCGAGAAGGCCCTGGCCCCGCCACCCAGAGAACCCCGAATGCGCGTATTATTACGGCGCCACAGGTCGCACGACGGTACGTGGCACGGGGGTTGCCTCATCGATCCAGGGACGAGCACGACGGCGATAATGCAGCCCGTGTACCACGTCCTGGAGCACGCCGTGGAGGAGCATGTCAAGAGACTCGGGCTGCCGGTCGTGAAACGCGACGGGTACCGCCTTTGCTTCGGCGGTGCGACTCAGGCCGCCTGGGAGCACCTGCCGACGGTGACGCTTCGCTTTGAGGAGGGCGCGGGCCTCGTGATCAGGCCGCAACAGCTCTTCGTCTTTGTTCAGCACGACATCTGCCTCACCGTGGTGCCGAGCAGGGACATGACAATCATCGGCGCGATGCAGCAGGTGGACACGCGCTTCGTCTATGACATCGCAGCCGGCAAGATCCACTTCGCCCCCGAGAGATGCAGTGACGACACAGGCGGACAGAATTGACCTACCTTTTTCTAGTAAACCGTTATTTAAAAAGCATTGTAATTCCAATTTATTTTTTTCTTGAATTGTATGCTATCAACCGTCTACCAAATGAAAAAGAAATAAAGAGGACTAGACACATGTGGCTCTCCATTCCCCCCCGCAAAGAACTTTCTAACGGCGAATCATCTACCGCATAGTTGCTTCTTGATTCGTGTGGCTCTAGGCCCATTTTATTTGTATATATCTTTGTAATTTCAGCCAGCCCAATCTTCGTGTATGAGGTTAGTGAATGTAGACATGTGCCCTATCTCTATCTTCGTTCGCATATGTAAAAAAAGATCTTCAGGAATTACACGTAGCACAGGGCTGGATGGGATCGACTCTCGAGGAAATCAAACCCTCAGATCGCTTGATTGCTTGTTCGCAGAGAGCGAGGGTAGAATGGGTTTTATATGGTGAGAAAAACACATAGTCACGGAGCCAGCAGGCGCAGACGCAAGAGTCAAATCAAAGCGCTACAGCGTCCAGATGGACAGATTCCTGAAAATATTATTGAGATGGAGGCTTTGACAACCTCGTTTTATAAGAAGTTGTACACCTCCGAGGGAGTAAACAACATGGAACAAGACATTGATATTATCCCAACAAAGGTAACCCCAGCGGTGAATGACTCTCTGAATGCACCATACAGTAAACAAGAGGTCAAGACTGCATTGTTTCAGATGTTTTCTTTAAAGGCACCCAGTCCATACGGGTTCCCAACCCATTTCTTTCAAAGACACTGGAATGTGTGCGGCGATGAGGTTACTAATGTTGTGCTGAAAATAGTAGAAGGCACGGAGTCGGCGGAATGCATTAATGAAACAGTTTGGTGTTGATCCCCAAGGTAAAAGATCCAACCCTCCTATCACATTCCGACCGATCAGTCTTTGTAATGTGCTATATAAGACTGCTATGAAAGTTATATCTAATAGACTAAAGACCGTGCTACTTGAGATAATATCGGAGGAAATGTCTGCTTTTGTGTCTGGTAGGTTGATCACTAAGAACATCATAACAACATATGAATGTTTACACTTCATGAAAATAAATAAGGCAAAGAAGCATCAATCTTGTGATCTCAAGCTAGACATGATGAAGGCTTATGACAGGATCGAGTTGCCTTACCTTAGACCTGTCATGCTAAAGTTGGGCTTCACGGAGAGGTGGGTTAACATTGTGATGAGCCTTGTTGCCACAGTCAAGCTTTCAATCATGTTTAATGGGAAGAAATTGGAAGAATTACAGCCGTATCCTGGAATCAGGCAAGAGGACCCAATATCTCCATAATTGTTCTTATTAGCAACAGAGGGTCTGTCGTGAAAATCAAAAGAGGTGTCATCAAATTTGCATGGTCTACAAGTAGCACCCTCAGCAACACCGGTGAATCATCTTTTATTCGCTGATGAAGCTCGCGGACGACATCGCCGTACTCCTCCAGCCTGCGCGTCAAGACTCCTCATTGCCTGCCACCCTAATCGGTCTCCACGGTGAGAATCTCTTTCATGCACTGTTGGCCCTGCGACTGCCCGCCGACGTAACAAAGAATGTCCACCTCGAGGTCGCACTCGCCGCTAGGCGCCTCGCCCTGCAAGAATTCATCAACCTACACATCCACGTGTACGAGGAAGTCATGTACATAGGCATCCACAAGGCAGCTGAGGACGCTACGACGTTGGCCTTCGTCAACCGGCTGGAAGCCTTGGACGCCTTTGTTGAGAAGCACCTTGACCTCGCCACAAAAGCCGCTGCTCCTCAGCCGCCGATCGGTGACCCGGCGCACTGAGTCGAGGAGGAGGAGGTCGTTGATAGATGCATCTTTCCTCTTGGCTCCTGTAATCACCACTGCGATCGTGTCGTCTTGGCCTTAATTCTTATTGTACTATTGCATTGCCGTTCTAGTCGATAAAGACATGTGTGATCCCTTTGCTCACATTTGGCGTCAATTATATGCATCATTGTAAGTCTGTAACTAGTACTCCGTCCATCAATTTATAAGTTGTGCTTAACTTTTGCATCAACTTTGTAATTTACATACGATGCTTGACCCGACCTACAAACTACTCTTAAATTCAAAAACCGAGACCGAACTACTCGTGCAGCACGCCTGTCACGTTCGCAAGTTCAAAACGAGAAACTGGAACACGTAGATGAAGCATGTCCCCTACCTGTCGCATACCACACAGTCGTTTCGGCCCCTCGATCAACGCGCATTGGCAGGCTTTATATCACTACAAAATGTGGGACCGCATGTGACCAAACCGATGATGCGCCAACCTAGCTACTGCCTTGCTTATCTGGCGGGAAAATCCCCGCCCTAGCATTTCCAATCGTTATTTCTATCTATCGATCGTGCCAAGGAGTAGAACCAAATGTTACAATGTATACATGTTTCTCTACTCCTATAGAAGACTTAGTTGGTGATGATGGTGTGTTTGCCATCCGTCATTTCCGACCATTAGATCTGCATCTAACAACTGCGAGGTAAGTTGTGGCATTTTTGCAACGCACAGGCTGTCATTAGAATACAAACAGGGATATGACTTACGCTTACAACCGTTGATGTTACAGAGAGTGAAACCGTACAACATCGACAACGCTTACAACCCACAGTTCCACCCTTAGAATACAAACAGGGTGAAATGAATAAATTACTTTCTCACAACCAGTTCCGATAAGCGCTTACAGCAGTGTTGTTTAACATTATTATTTAATTTCTGCCCGCATGAGTTAATTCATGTTGTGCAAGGGATATACAAATCTACAAAGGAATTATCGCTAAATAGTTAATGTAGCCAAACGCTTGCTCAAAATTTAACTCTATTTACGCAAAGTATCTCGCTTAGAGTAAAATGAGCATATTGGATATGACTTACGCTTCATATTTGCATGAGTTAATTGGTATGTATCTCCTACATGAGTGAGAGTGAAGGGATATTCAAATCTATAAAATAAATTTTCTCTACATAATTAATGCAGCCTAAAACTCTTGCTCAACAATTGACTCTATCTATAGAAATTATAACTCAGTAAGGCAAAGACAAATATATTGCAGTATACTCACATGAATCGGTGCACATTAAATGAAAATAGCATATACTCATTTAACGTGGAGTAGAAGATATGCACATTAAATGAAGATATGGATTTTGCCACCGCAATTAGTTAGTGCAGCCAAACCCTAGCTCAACATTGAACTCTCCATGTACAAAAGATACCAGGGAAGACTTTGTTGCATGCAAACCACAAAAGTTAGGTTCTCTAGCTAGTGTGTCACTGCGTTGCTGCAACCATGGAGTTTGAGAGGCGCGCCCTCGCCTTCCTCCCGCTCGTGCTCGCCTCGCTTGCGATATTCCTCCAGCCTGCCGCTCCAAATGGTGGCACGCCACGCCCCAGCGGAGGCTTCAGCCTTCGCCTGATCCCCAGCGCCGGCTGGAACAGCACCATGCACGTCGATGGCGGCGGTTTCCTGCACCTGAACGAGCAGGCAGGCACCACTGCGCTTCGGCCGCACATCCACGGTCCGAGAGGGTTCACGTACAGTGTGGCCACCACCGTCGGGACGGGCCGCGGCCGCCGCACGTACAACCTGTTGCTGGACATGGCCAGCAGCCTGACGTGGATGCAGTGTGTGCCGATCGCCGCCCTTCAACCCGGACATCTCGCCGTCGTTCAGTCACGTCTCGCACAGGAGCTCCCTATGTCACGGGCCATCACCGCACCAAACATGTGAATTCCGGGCCACCCGCCTCAACGGCGCGCACGCGAGCGGTGTTCTTGGAAACGAGACCTTCACCTTCGCGAACGATGGCGGCGGCGCCGCCGCCGCGGAGGTTCGTGGCGTCGTGTTTGGCTGCGCACACAACGCTACGGGGTTCCACAGCCACGGAGTACTCGCCGGTGTCCTCGGCCTGGGGAGGATGAGACCGTCGTTCATCTGGACTCGGCTCCACCAGCACCGGCAGGACGGCCGCTTCTCCTACTGCCTCTTCGGGCCAGGGCGACCGAACAGGCACGGCTTCCTCCGATTCGGCGCAGACATCCCGGCCACGGGCCACATGAGGAGCACCAAGATCCTCTACATGCATTACACGACCAGCCCGGATTTTACCGCCTACTTCGTCAGCGTCTCCGGCGTCAGCGTCGCCGAGAAGGCCCTGGCCCCGCCACCCGGACAACGCCGAATGAGCGATTTGTTCAAGCGCCACAGGTCGCCCGATGGTAGGTGGTACGGCGGGTGCCTCATCGATACCGGGACGGGCACGACGGCGATGACGCAGCCCGCTTACCACATCATGGAGCACGCCGTGGAGGAGCATGTCTAGAGACTCGTGCTGCCGGTCGTGAAACGCGACGGGTACCGCCTTTGCTTCGGCGATGCGACTCAGGCCGCCTTTGAGCACCTGCCGACGGTGACGCTTCGCTTTGAGGAGGGCACGGGCCTCGTGATCAGGCCGCAACAGCTCTTCGTCTTTGTTCAGCACGACATCTGCCTCACCGTGGTGCCGAGCAGGGACATGACAATCATCGGCGCGATGCAGCAGGTGGACACGCGCTTCGTCTATGACATTGCAGCCGGCAATATCTACTTCGCCCCTGAGAGATGCAGTGATGATACAGGCGGACAGAATTGACTGTTATTTAGAAAGCATTGTAATTCCAATGTAGTTTTTTCTTGAATTGTATGCTATCAACTGTCTACCAAATGAATATGAAATAAAGACAGGTTTGCTATTTCACATCTAGACACATGTGGCTCTCCATTACCCTCGCAAAGAACTTTCTAAGAGCAAGTACAATAGTGGGCTTATAGCCCGATTACATGGCAATTTTGCCTATGTGAGGGAGAGATACATGAAAAAGTAAAGAGAGTGGGCTCTCTTGCAAGAGTGTAGCTATATGCGTGCTCCAAGGAAAATGCAATAAATGTGAGGAAAGAGATAAAGAGAAGATTCAAAAAAGTAGTAATCTTATAGCCAACCTTATAGCTAACCTTATTATATGAGTGACTATATGTGCTGGCTATAAATGATATGGCAACATATTATAGCCAGCAGTTGGCTGTATTATTAACCATGCTCTAACGGAAGTGGTACCTAGCGGTGAAGCATCTACCGCACAGTTGCTTCGTGATTCGTGTGGCTGTAGGCCCACTTTTTTTTTTTTGAGATCAGGAGTAGTAATAGGACTACTCAGAAAGACTAGTACATTCAGCCAGCATCAAAGGTCGTAGACTAGTCGGGACATCTTGAAGTATCATCTGCTCACCACTGCTCCTGTGAAGTGCAGCTAGCCGATGAGCTAGGCCATTGTTGCATCGCTTGGCGTGGGCAATTTTGCATGCAGCAAAGGCGCCCATTGCGAGTTTGATGTCCATGATAATGCCATAGCATTGGGATCGCGTGGGGCTCTTCATTTCCACTTCTTTGACCATCATTTGATTGTCCATCTCCAGGATCACCTCACCACTGTGAATTGCCGTCAGCGCTTGCAGACCAACTATAGCAGCTCTAGCCTCTGCCTCCTCCACGCTGCGGCTCATCGGCACCTCCTTGCAAGCAGATAGGAGCACGACGCCGCGATGGTCTCTGGCGACAAACCCAGCCGCGCCCCTCCCCGACTCTTTTTCATAGGCGTCGGTATTTAATTTAACCACGCCGGGGGAAGGTGGGCACCAACCTTTGCCCAGGGCCTCCGTAGATCTCCGCTCGTAGTTGGCCTCATCAGTACTTGTTCCTCCGTTTAGAGACATCACTGGGGAAACAACCAGTCTTGTTTCCTCCTCAAATTTCTCAAGGAATTGTGCTGATGATTTGATAGTTTGCTTTCCCTCATTCCTCACGCAGCCCACTTTATTTGTATATATCTTTGTATTTTCAGCCAGCCCACTATTCGTGTATGAGATTAAGAGGGTGCTTGGATACGTTTTAGTTCCATGACTAAAAGTAGTGTGACTAAAACTTGCTAGCCTCACCCTTACTTGGATCCAAATACTAAAGAGTCTAAAATCAAGTTAATGAGCATTTATTGTCCTCCAAACCCTCCAATCCAGAACTTGCATGTGTTAGAGGAGAGGAGTTAAATGAGGAGAGAGAGGATTAATTCACATTTTAGTAGGGGTACCCCTAACTAAAAGATTTTAGTCTCAAGACTAGTTTTAGCCCCTCTTTAGTCGGGGGTGCTTGAAACTTTAGCCTCTTAAAGAGACTATTTTTAGTCAGACTAAAATAAGTTCCTTGGATCTAAGCAGGGCCTAAGTCAAATCTGGATAGGCCCCAACACATGTGCCCTATCTCTCTATCCCGTTCCTCCACATGCATGCAGATTAAAAAAAGATCTTCAAGAATTACGCTCAGCACAGGGCACGACGGGATGGACTCGCTAGGAAATCAAAGTCTCAGATCACTTGATTGCTTGGTCTCAGAGAGCGAGGGTTGAATGGCTTATACATGATGACAAAAACACGTAGTCTCTGAGCCAGCAGGCGTAGACGGAAGAGTCAAATCAAAGCGCTACAACGTTCGGATGGACAAATTACTGAAAATATTGTTGAGATGGAGGCTTTGACAACCATGCAGTAAACAACATGGAACAAGTCATTGATACAATCCCAACAAAGGTAGCCTGAATGCACCATGCAGTAAACAAGAGGTCAAGACCGTATTGTTTGAGATGTTATCTATAAAGGCACCCAGGCCAGACGGGTTCCCAACCCATTTTTTTCAAAGGCATTGGGATGTGTGCTGTGACGAGGTTACTAGTGTTTTGCTGAAAATAGTAGAAGGCATGGAGTTGACGGAATGCATTAATGAAACGGTTTGGTGTTGATCCCCAAGGTAAAAAATCCAACCCTCCTATCACATTCCGACCAATAAGTCTTTGTAATGTGCTATATAGATTGCTTCAAAAGTTATATCTAATAGACTAAAGAGCGTGTTACCTGAGATAATATCAGAGGAACGGTCCGCTTTTGTGCCTGGTAGATTGATCACTAACAACATCATAACAACATATGAATGTTTACACTTCATGAAAATAAATAAGGCAAAGAATTATCAATCTTGTGCTCTGAAGTTGGACATGATGAAGGCTTATAACAGGATCGAGTTGCCTTACCTTTGAGATGTCATGCTAAAGTTGGGCTTCACAGTGAGGTGGATTAACATTGTGAGGAGCCATGTTACCACAGTCAAGTTTTCAGTCATGTTTAATGGGAAGACATTGGAAGAATTAGAGTCGTCTCGTGGTATCAGACAAGGGGACCCAATATCTCCATAGTTGTTCTTATTAGCAACAGAGGGTCTGTCATGTCTACTAAAATCAAAAGGAGTGTCATCAAATGTGCATGGTCTACAAGTGGCACCCTCGGTGCCACCGCTGAATCATCTTCTATTCGCTGATGACACCCTACTGTTTTTGAAGGCTAACAATGTTGGAGCTACAGAGGTGAACCATGTTCTAAATAGTTATTGCCCACTCTTCCATTCATCTACGGAATATTATTCCAGCAGGAGTATGTTTGTATTTTCAGCCCACTCTTCGTGTATGAGATTAAGTCAAATCTGGATAGGCGCTCACAATGTGTCCTATCTCTATCTCGTTCCTCCGCATGCATGCATGACAAAAATAAAATAAACCCTCTCACTCTCCTCTCCCACATAACAAATTCATCCTTTTTCAACCGGTGCTAATTCAAACCCACCATATCTTTTAAACCACAGTTACGTTTCTATAACTTTTTATATATTTGAACTCCAGTAGCTTAGACCACTTGGACAAGATCATTCTTGAATACATTCAAACATTTTCAAATTACAATGTTTGAATGATAGCAATTTGTTTTCTAAAATAAGTGAAATAAGTTTTTAAAATTGAATGAAACAATTTTTTAAAATGACTTAAATTGGGTTTTCTAACATATGAAACATATTTCAGTGTGTTATTTCAAAAATAAGAAACTAGTTATTTAAAAAATGTGAAGCTGGGTATTTCTAATTATTTCATAAAATGAGTGAATCTATGTTTGAAACGAGTGAAATTGTTTTTAACTGACATTTTGAAATAAGTGAAATTTTCTGGAAAAAGTGAAATAAGTTTTCTGGAATAAGTGGAGTAAGTATTTTGGATTGGGTGAAACCAATTTTTTGAAATGGGATAAATGTGTTTTTCATAAACGTGGCACATATTTTGCTGTGAAATTTATGAAAGTTCTAAAAAAAATGAAACTAGTTATTTAAAGATGTGAAACTGATTATTTCAAACCTTTATAAAATGAGCGAAATATGTTTTATAAAATAAGGGAAATGTTTTAAAGATAATCTGTAAGAAGATAGAAACTAAATTAATAGAATGCAGCAACTGGCCCCATCGTTATGTTTGCTAAGGACAAGCCGTTTATGTTTCTTATTGATGGTGGCATACACCAGGGGTGGCTAACCAAGGGGAGCCCGGCAGGAGACCTGCCAGAAGGCCCGCAAGGCCCATCGACCATGGGGAACCCGAAAAAGGTGATATGCACCTGATGACCATCTTGTTCTCCAGGTTAACAGCGGCAGCTACATGGATCGCATCTCCCTCTGTAAAACCCTAGCCTCTACCATGTATATAAGGGGGGATTTGATGATTTGCCACAGCTTACTTTGCCATTTGATGATTTGCCCCGGGTTGTCTCAATGACGGGTGGACCCGGGCCCCACCTGTCATTCTCAGGGGGGGTGGGGGCAAATCATCAAATGGCAAAGTAAGCTGTGGCAAATCATCAAATTTGCCGTATATAAGGGGTGGCTAGTGGGCTCTCATACCAATCTACTGTAAAATAGACCAACTCTCAGTAGGAATCTCGTCTACATCATTGTATTCCATTGCACGAGGTATCCCTCTACCATGAATAACAAGAAGAGGAATGATGTAGGGTATTACTCTTCGGACGCCTGAACCTGGGTAACTTGTGCATGCGGGATCCGTCCTAGTAATTCCGACCAAGTTTGCCACCCTACCGAGGGCTCTGACAGTTTTGTGCACTATAAATTCTGTCGGAAACCGAATCCGGGATAGAGATCGAGATGAAGCCTATAAGCTCACCCTAAGCCAGACCCTCACCTTCGGCTCTTTCGAGCTAGTGCTTGATAGTTGGGGACGGCCCTTGGACGTCACGCCCCCGCCCTACATCACCTACATGCGCTTCCGGACGATCGAGTTCCACTTCAATGAGGACGCGAGACCACGATAAGCTATGACCAAAACTCATTCGCGTAGTTCTAGGTTATCGATTTGAGGAATTAAATATGTGTTATATGTCATGAAAAGTATATCACTAGATTTCTACACGGATGTAGTTTCTAAATATATATTTTTTGTTACATATAATACATATTTAGATAGTTAGATTGTGGACCTAGAACTACGCGAATGACTTATTCACCTAGACGGAGGTAGTATATAGGATTCATGCCCGCATGAGTTAATTCAGGTTGTGCAACAAATATACAAATCTAAAAGGGGATTTTCGCTACCGAGTTAACGTGGCCAAATCCATGCTCAACATTTAACTCTACCTACGCAAAGTGTATCTCGCTTAGAGTAAATTGATTATATTTGATATGGCTTTGGCGTTAGGATTCGATTCATGTTTGCATGAGTTAATGGGTATGTATCTCCTACATGAGTGAGAGTGAAGGGTAATGCAGCCCAAAACTCAGTCTAAGGCAAAGACAGACATACTTGCAGTATACTTATATGAATCGGCACACATTAAATGAAGATATGCATATAGTAGTAGTAGATATGCACATAAAATGAAGATATCGATTTTGGTACAAAAGGATAGCGAAGACTGCTTGCATTCAAGCCACCATGGAGGTGGAGCGGTGCACCATGGAGCTTGACACACACGCTCTCGCCCTCCTCCCGCTCGTGCTCGCCTCGCTTGCGATATTCCTCCAGCCTGCAGCTCCAAACGATGGCACACCACGCCCCAGCGGAGGCTTCAGCCTGCGCCTGGTGCCCAGCGCCGGCTGGAACAGCACCATGCACGTCGACGGCGGCGGGTTCCTGCACCTGAACGAGCAGGCAGCCACCACTGCGCTTCGGCCGCACATCCACGGGCCGAGAGGGCTCACGTACAGCGTGGCCACCACCGTCGGGACGGGCCGCGGCCGCCGCACGTACGACCTGCTGCTGGACACGGTCAGCAGCCTGACATGGATGCAGTGCTTGCCGATTGCGCATCCGTTCCCACAGATGCCGCCCCCATTCAACCCGGAGATCTCGTCGTCGTTCAGGCGCGTCCCGCACCAGAGCGACCTGTGTCATAAGCCATCCAGGGGCAACGTTTGCGAGTTCCGGGCCACCCGCCTTGATGGCGCGCACGCGAGCGGTGTGCTCGGCACCGAGACCTTCGCCTTCGCGGACGATGGCGGCCGCGCCGCAGCCGCGGAGCTTGGTGGCGTCGTCTTTGGCTGCGCGCACACCGCCACAGGGTTCCACAGCCATGGAGCACTAGCCGGCGTCCTCGGCCTGGGGAAGCTGATGCCGTCTCTCATCTGGACTCGGCTCCGCCAGCACCGGCAGGACGGCCGCTTCTCCTACTGCCTCTTCGGTCCCACGCGTCCGGACAGGCACGGCTTCCTCCGGTTCGGCGCCGATGTCCGGGCCACCAGCCACATGAAGAGCACTAACATCCTCTACATGCGCTGGACCAGCCCGGATTTCAGCGGCTACTTCGTCAGACTCCTCGGAGTCAGCGTCGCCGGCAAGCGCCTGGCCGGGCTGTTGAATAAATAGGCAATTTTCCGAGTAGATTAATCCAGGAAATAATTACTAACATGGCATTGACTGGGTACATGACATACTGATCACGGAGTATACTAGCAAGTACTACGCATATAGCAGAAACATCTACACGTATAACCAGTACTGCTAGTGCAAACATAAACAAGAGAGAGACATACCCTCCGATCGGCCAGTTGGCCGTAGCAGCAGCAGCGGTGGCGGCGGCAGCATCCTCTGCCGCCTTCTTGTCGGATTCGGCCTTCTCGCGGGCGAGACGGTCAGCTTCGCTTGGTGAAGCCATGGCGATGAAGAGGACGACGCGGACGTAGACGAAGCAGACGGACGGAGGCGAGCAGTCGCGTGATCGCTCCCCAAAAACCTAATCGCCCCTCTTCCCCGTACAGGAACCGGAGAGGCGGGGTTTCGGAGGCCTGCTCTCCCGTCGACCGTGTACGCGGCGAACGGGATGGAGTCGCCGGCGGCAGCAGCAGCAAAGGAACAAAGGCGCGTGAGGCAGATGTGATCTGATTCTCGTTGCGGCTAGGGTTGCGTTAACGCTGCTTATATAGGCGGCTGGGCGGAGAGACGTGGGCCGAACCCACGTCCGAGTCGGTAACAGTCCCACGATCCGACGTCTCGGATCGTGTCGTGTCCGTTACGTATTCTCCGTTCCTGACCGACAAAAATAAGCGCGTAGGT
Source organism: Secale cereale (assembly GCA_902687465.1). Classification (NCBI taxonomy): domain Eukaryota; kingdom Viridiplantae; phylum Streptophyta; class Magnoliopsida; order Poales; family Poaceae; genus Secale; species Secale cereale. Next base: position 19,916,749 of record LR738715.1, on the reverse strand, counting down.
ATGAGCTCGGCTCGGCTCATTCCCGCAACCCGCGGCGCGTCGTGACGAGGCGTGGCGTGGCGAGGCGGGCGGCGGAGGAGGAGTGCGCGAGGGCTCCTTCTCTTCTCACTCTCCAATAGCATGTAGAAGAGAGACCCTTATAAAGGAGTCCAACTCCTTCTCCACTAGCATGGTGGGACTAAACTTCCCACCTTGTCATCCCACCACCTACATGGGCCCTTGGAGATTTTTCTGAAATTCTCTTATGGGCCTAAAGTCCATTACTAAATTCAGCAATCCCCCACCAGATCTCAAGGGCACATCGTGTTCCCTCGTTCCATTCACTGTTTTAATATACCAGCATTTCAGTGAAGACCTGTTAAGGTTGAGCTTCACCTAGAACAAGTAGCTACACTCCTTTACAACTGAACAATGGACTATGCCTTGAATTGTCAGTTTGGCGTAAAGAAGCTTCACCACAAGTCTTACTAGTACTAGGCTACCGAAGGCCGACCCCTCGGGTGGAGCATATAAGTCACACTCCTGGCCTATTCATGAGTTTACTAGAGATCACCCCAATCTCATAGACTGTGACCAGCAGTCGGGCTCATATAGGTGTGTTCCTCCAAAGATCGCTCTGTAGGATAGCATCTTGCTTATACATATAAGCCTTGGAACACATTAAGACAGTAGTCATCCTCCCATACAGTTTTGAGAGTATTGCATCTCCAGCGGAGTGGGTTAGTATATTTACTCTCCTCAGTTCACCACTGGCTTGTTTTCCCAGGTCCTACTTCACGGGATCTCCGATCACATAGGTTGGGTTACCACCATGGCAACTCATGTGGGTCTCATGCCCATCTCCCTCGATGCATTATCTATCACAACACGTGATAGCCCTTTTGTAAAGGGATCTGCCAGATTCTTAGCCGTATGGACATATTCCAACGCTATCACTACGGAGTTTCTCAATTTTCTGACAGCTTTTAATCTCATTCTTATGTGTTTGTTGGACTTCATGTTGTCCTTTGAACTCTTCACCTTGGTGATGACGGTCTGATTGTCACAGTTCATAAGGATAGCCGGAACCGGTTTATCAACCAATGGCAAGTCCAACAAGAGATCTCGAAGCCATCCCGCTTCGACACCAGATGTGTCTAATGCTGTTAATTCTGCTTCCATTGTCGATCTCGTTAAGATCGTTTGCTTGCAAGACTTCCAGGAAACAGCGCCACCTCCAAGAGTAAACATATACCCAGTTGTGGCCTTCATCTCATCAGCATCAGAGATCCAATTCGCATCACTATACCCTTCAAGTACCGACGGGTATCCGGTATAGTGAAGTCCATAGTTCATAGTACCCTTCAGATAACGCATAACTCTTTCAACATAATGGGATTGCAAAAGTGTAATCCCACCCTCATTATCTCTCAGTAGCTTGATGTTCAAGATAACATCAGCCACACCAAGGTCTTTCATCTCAAAGTTCTGAGATAGAAACGACTTGACCTCCTCAATTACTTTGAGGTTGGTTCCGAATATCAGTATATCATCAACATACAAGCACAGTATAACTCCTTCGCCCCCACCATGGCGATAGTATACACATTTGTCAGCTTCATTAACAACGAAGCCAACAGATGTCAGTGTTGTATTAAACTTATCATGCCATTGCTTAGGTGCTTGCTTCAGGCCATATAAAGATTTTATCAACCTACACACTTTTCCTTCCTGACCGTCTATCACAAAGCCATCTGGCTGTTGCATGTAGATTTCCTCGTTTAGCTCTCCATTTAGGAAAGCTGTCTTAACATCCATCTGGTGGACGAGAAGACCATGCGAGGCCGCCAACGAGAGTAATACTCGAATGGTGGTCAGTCTGGCCACAGGTGAATAAGTATCAAAGAAATCTTCCTCTTCCTTTTGGTCATAGCCCTTGGCCACAAGCCTAGCCTTGTACTTTTCAATCGTACCATCGGGCCTAAACTTCTTCTTGAACACCCACTTACATCCCAATGGTTTGCAACCATAGGGACGCTCAGTAATCTCCCATGTCCCGTTAGCCATGATGGAATCCATCTCGCTACGGACCGCTTCCTTCCAGTAGTCAGATTCTGGAGAGGCATACGCTTCTGAAATAGAAGTGGGAGCATCATCCACGAGGTACACGAAGAAATCATCACCAAAGGTCTTTGCAGTCCTTTGTCTCTTTCCCCTACCAAGGGTTTCCTCGTCATCCTCCTCAGGATTTTCATTATGTGTTCGTTCATAGTATTCCATAGGAATGGCAGGCTCAGGAGTCTCCTCAGATTCCTGTCTAGAAGTGCTTTGCTTATCTCTCATAGGAAATATATCCTCGAAGAATGTAGCATCCTTAGACTCCATAATTGTACCAACCTTTTGATCAAGTACCTCAGATTTCACTACTAGAAATCTATAGCCAACGCTATTCTTAGCGTAGCCCAAATTAACGCAGTCCACGGTCTTTGGTCCAAGCTTGCGCTTTTTGGGGATCGGCACATTGACTTTCGCCAAACAGCCCCAAGTACGCAAGTACGAGAGTGTTGTCCTTCTCTTCGCCCATTTCTCATAGGGAGTGATCTCATTGTCCTTTGTCGGAACTTTATTCAGGACATGACATGCTGTCAATATAGCCTCCCCCACCATGCCTTGGATAAACCCGACGTATCTAACATGGCGTTAACCAAATCAGTTAGAGTACGGTTTTTCCGCTCGGCAACCCCGTTTGACTGGGGTGAATAGGGAGGCGTCCTCTCATGAATAATGCCGTGTTCCGCACAAAAGGAGTCAAACTCACTCGAGAAGTACTCTCCACCACGATCTGACCGAACTCGTTTAATTTGTTTTTCAAGTTGTTTCTCAACTTCTGCCTTATAGATTTTAAAGTAGTGTAGAGCCTCATCTTTAGTGTTTAATAGATAAACATAGCAATATCTAGTGGAATCATCTATCAATGTCATGAAGTATTTCTTTCCACCTTTAGTCAACACACCATTCATCTCACAAAGATCAGAATGTATGAGTTCTAATGGTGCCAAGTGTCTCTCCTCCGCGGCCTTGTGAGGCTTGCGAGGTTGCTTAGCTTGCACACATGAAAGGCACTTAGAACCTTTGGCTAAAGTGAAACTCGGGATTAAATTCAACTTAGCTAGCCGCGTCATAACACCGAAACTAATGTGACAAAGACGTGAATGCCAAACTTCTGATTCATTAACATTCGAATGAATATGGTTCACGACTTTATTACAAAAATCTGCGAGGGAAAGGCGGAACATTCCTCCGCTCTCATAACCTTTTCCAACAAAGAGTCCATATTTCGTAACAACTAATTTATTAGACTCGAAAACCAACTTAAACCCTTCTCTACATAGAAGGGAGCCACTAACGAGGTTCTTCTTGATGGCGGGGACATGCTGCACGTTCTTCAGCTGCACGATCCTTCCCGAAGTAAACTTCAGATCGACCGTGCCAACACCATGAACAGAAGCACTCGCGCCATTCCCCATCAATACGGACCCGTGGCCTGTGACCTGGTAAGAAGTGAACAATGAAATGTCAGCACACACATGAACTCCTGCACCTGTGTCCACCCACCAATCGTTGGGCTGAAACACTGAAAAAACAGTAAATAAATTACCGTACCCAGATGCACCATTGTCATTGTTGCCCACAATCATGTTGACAGACTTGGAGTCCTGTCCTGGCTTCTTGTACTTGTTTGGGCACTTGTTGGCCCAATGTTCAGTAGAACCACAAGTAAAGCAGCCCTCATCCTTCTTGTTCTTCTTGAAGGTCTTCTTACCCTTCTTCTTAAAGTCGGCATTGTGTTGGACACCGTTCTTTCCCTTGGGCTTGTGGGAGTTGGAGTTCCTCTGGTTCACCATGTTGGCGACAGAAGTCCCCTCAGCTGCTTTTCCGTTCGAGTCCTTTGCCCTTGAGTTCTGCTCAACACTCAGATGGCCAATGACATCCTCCACTGAGAATTCACGCCTCTGATGTTTCAGAGTAGTAGCAAAGTTCCTCCAGGAACCAGGGAGCTTAGCAATTATACAACCCGCGACAAATTTGCCCGGCAAATTGCACTTCAGAACCTCAAGTTCTTTAGCAATGCATATTATCTCATGAGCCTGTTCCAATACAGAACGGTTCTCAACCATTTTGTAATCATGGAACTGCTCCATAACATACATCTCGCTCCCAGCGTCAGTGGCCCCGAATTTAGATTCGAGGGCCTCCCACAAGTCCTTGGCAACATGCATATGTAAATATGCATCAACCAGCTTATCTCCGATCACGCTAATGACTGCTCCAAGGAATAGGACAGTGGCCTCCTTAAACATCTTCTCCTGTTCAGGAGTGATAGTTTCCGTAGGAGTGACACTTGCTACCCAGAACACGTTCATAGCAGTGAGCCATAAGGTGGTTCTCGTTTGCCAACGCTTGAAATAAGTACCGGTAAATTTATCCGGTTTCAGTGCAGCAGCAAAACCATTACTCGAAAAATTCCTACACATATTAGGTTTTTGGATTGTTGAATAAATAGGCAATTTTCGAGTAGATTAATCCAGGAAATAATTACTAACATGGCATTGACTGGGTACATGACATACTGATCACGGAGTATACTAGCAAGTACTACGCATATAGCAGAAACATCTACACGTATAACCAGTACTGCTAGTGCAAACATAAACAAGAGAGAGACATACCCTCCGATCGGCCAGTTGGCCGTAGCAGCAGCGGTGGCGGCGGCAGCATCCTCTGCCGCCTTCTTGTCGGATTCGGCCTTCTCGCGGGCGAGACGGTCAGCTTCGCTTGGTGAAGCCATGGCGATGAAGAGGACGACGCGGACGTAGACGAAGCAGACGGACGGAGGCGAGCAGTCGCGTGATCGCTCCCCAAAAACCTAATCGCCCCTCTTCCCCGTACAGGAACCGGAGAGGCGGGGTTTCGGAGGCCTGCTCTCCCGTCGACCGTGTACGCGGCGAACGGGATGGAGGCGCCGGCGGCAGCAGCAGCAAAGGAACAAAGGCGCGTGAGGCAGATGTGATCTGATTCTCGTGGCGGCTAGGGTTGCGTTAACGCTGCTTATATAGGCGGCTGGGCGGAGAGACGTGGGCCGAACCCACGTCCGAGTCGGTAACAGTCCCACGATCCGACGTCTCGGATCGTGTCGTGTCCGTTACGTATTCTCCGTTCCTGACCGACAAAAATAAGCGCGTAGGTATGAGCTCGGCTCGGCTCATTCCCGCAACCCGCGGCGCGTCGTGACGAGGCGTGGCGTGGCGAGGCGGGCGGCGGAGGAGGAGTGCGCGAGGGCTCCTTCTCTTCTCACTCTCCAATAGCATGTAGAAGAGAGACCCTTATAAAGGAGTCCAACTCCTTCTCCACTAGCATGGTGGGACTAAACTTCCCACCTTGTCATCCCACCACCTACATGGGCCCTTGGAGATTTTTCTGAAATTCTCTTATGGGCCTAAAGCCCATTACTAAATTCAGCACGGGCCACCCGGACACCGCTTGATCGACTTATTCCAGCGCCACAAGTCGGGCGATAGGTGGTACGGCGGGTGCCTGATCGATCCCGGGACGGGCACGACGACGATGACGCACCTCGCGTACAACGTCCTGGAGCACGCCGTGGAGGAGCACGTCAGGAGACTGTGGATGCCGCTTGTGAGGCGCCACGGGTATCGCCTCTGCTTCAGCGGCGCGACTCAGGCCGCCATCCCGCACCTGCCGACGATGACGCTGCACTTCGACGAGGGCGGGGAGGACGACGGTGACCTCGTGATAAGGCCGCAACAACTCTTCGTCTTCGTTCAGCACGACATCTGCCTCGCCGTGGTGCCGAGCGAGCACATGACCATCATCGGCGCGATGCAGCAGGTGGACACGCGCTTCGTCTATGACATCACAGCCGGCAAGATCCACTTGGCCGTATGCATCGCCCTGATGCAGAGGCCGGGGGTCATCCTCCTTTTCTAAAAAAAAAAAAAGATCCACTTCGCGCCGGAGAGATGCAGCGACGATACAGGCGGTCCCAATTGAACTAGGATGTGGGCTTCAAGTAAACCCTGATTTAAAAAGTTTACAGTTTTCAATGCAACTTTTTCTTGAATTAGATGTTGTCATCAACTGAAAAAGAAATAAAGAAGACTACATACACATTTGGCTCTTCGTCCCCTCTCCATTCCTTCATTAGTGCATCTCCAACGCGGACCGTCCGGACGCATCCGCGGATATGGATGCACGAGCCGCTCATCTAACCATTTAAACGCATAGTAATATAAGAGCCAATTAAAAGTACGGTGTTCATACTTCATAACGGTCGATCACAACCAAAATGAGGCGGATGTTCATAGTTCTTACATGTGCTCTATCACAGAAGTTTCAGTCCGGCATTCCAGGCAAAAAAGACATTTTCGCCCTCCCAGACCAAATGTATGTGCCTCCTCGCTAACTCTGTCACCAGCTACTCCACATTGGCCGCCTCCTTCTCCTCCACCGTCAAACACTTCAATATTCTAACACGGACGACTTGCGGGCCGAATAACCTCGTAAAACAAAGGCCCAAAACACAACATGAACCACAAACGGGCTAAAAGCACAAGGGGCCCCACACACTTAACGAGCTGTTAACAGGCCGAAAGGAACCACAATTTACAGAGGCCGTAGACATAACGGATCATTATGGGCCGAAACTCGTCACGGGCTTAAAATGGCCCAAAGGCTTCATGGGCCTTTAACGAACCGAAAAATACCACAGGTCGAGAATGATCAAATGGCAGAACATGCGTTAGCGAGCCAAAAGTCGTCAAGGGCCCGAAATGGCCCCCGAGACTACATGGGCTCTTAACGAGCCGAAAGATACCACCGGCTAAAAATGTCCCAATTGTAGAAAATGACGTTAGCGGGTCGAAGGTCGTCGAGTCTCGTAATTGTGCCCAGGATGACACGGGCTCTTAATGAGCCGAAAGATGCCAAAAATTACCCGAAAAGAGCACAGTCGTTAATGAGCTGAAAGCCTCTACGTGTTTTAGATGGGCCAAAAGCACCACAAGCCCTTAATAGGCCACGCTTTACAAATGACCACACATGGGCCAAATCACATCAACGGCCACAAACGGGCCCCAAGCCCCGACTTCTCAATAGGCTGGAGCTATATTGATGGCCTACGTGCCGGTAATTGGCCGAATTCATAAAGGTCCTAATGGGCGTGCATACCACTACCTGCCGATGGCACTTTCTATGCCGACGGCCTTTTGTTGGGGCCGTCGGCATAGGTAGGGATGTCCGTCGGCATAGGCCATTGCCAGAAGCCTCCTGGAGATGACACGTGGCGGGGCTAAGCTGGCGGCCTAGCAGTCGACTTAGCCCCGCCACGTGGCCTCTTCCAATTGATGCCACTTGGTGACGTCGCCATCAGTTGACGTCTGTCGGATTCTTTTGCCGGCGGGGTATCTAATGGTGATGACCATACGGAATATCATCGGCATAAATGGCTATGACAACGGTCTGACAAGACTACGCCGTCGAGATCAATGTCGATGGCCACTGACGGTAGCCGTCGGCATAGGGATAAGCCGACGGTATAAGGCCTATGTCGACGGCAACGTAAATGGGGCTAAGATAGCTAGATCCCCTAATGAAAGAACCATGCCATCGCTCCATCTTGACATGCCCATGTCTCCCAGGAGCGCCTCCAAACCCTCCTTCCCAGGGCATGCGCATGCTTGCACCAACCGCAACCCTCAGGTTGTAGTAGAGGCGTCGTCAGTCAGCTCACAACAAAAATGTTGTCAACCTCGCCATGCACCGACCACGGCTGAAGCCTGCAACACGAGCAAGCTCTAGGTTACAATACCAGGTTGCAGCAACACCATTGCTGCGAGCACCCCCTTGAAGCATCGGTGATGCTCCATTGCAGCCCGGCACACTTCAACATGGATGCTAATAGCAAGCATTTTTGTAAAGTCATTTTTCTAAATGCCTCAAAACTCTGTTTAGGAAGGCATTATCCAAAAACACCTCGGCTGGACGTGGGATTGAAGATGTCTTTACAAAATGCCTCAGCTTGACATAGCTTTGAAGGCGCTTTTTTTGTTTGCAAAACACCGCCTCACGGATTGGGCATAGCTTTCAAAGCGTTCTTTTTAAAGGCCTTCACTTCATCAAGATTTTAAGGCGTTCGACAAAAATAGCCACCTTATTGTTTAGGATTTGAGGGATTTTTCTAAATTGCATCCAAACTTATCATTGATCCCAAAGATCCTCGTGAATTGGCTTAAGAGAAGATAATATTGGCTTGATTGACATGTGTGAAGCCCATTGTCGCAGGTGGCCCAACAGAGTCCGACAGACAGACATGCCTAGTTGTGGAGACACTCATGTAGCACCGCACCGCTCTGGTACAACAACCCCGCATCCCCGCTTCATTCTATTCCCTGCAGCGTCTCCGTCCTGTGGCCTTCGAAAACATCGGAGCAGCTCCGCCGCTCATCTCACACCACTCATTGCTGCATCACTGTTGCTGTGAGCCCGTCCTTTATGCAGCCTCATGTTGCTACTCGCCATCTCCATAGTCGGTTACCGTCCTTGCAGCTTGTAGCGCGACGATGGTCGAGGAGTTGGCAACACTCCATTGCAGTATTGGTGACCGCGCGTAATGGTCCATGGCAGCATCTACCACACGTGGAAGTTTCGCCTGCGGGAGTGGAAGCTCTATCAAAGCACTAGTGGCGCTCGACAATGCTTCTTATCCATCAAATGCTCCATCACAACGTCGACGATGTTGCATTGGTGTTGCGCAGCCGGTGGTCGGCGTTGAACCCTCTCTTGATTTGGGTAGAGGGAAGATGGTGGTCGCCGTCGGGAGCTCCTCCCCATAGCCGGCGACGAACAAGAAGACAAGTATGTGTGGAGGAGACATGTCATAGAAAGGATAAGGTTGGGTGGGGTGCGGTGGGCGTGCCCCATAGGAAGCAGGTGTCGAGCGGAGGATGCATCTGGCGGAAGGGAGGGATGATTATTGGAACTAAGGAGTTTTCCTTTCTTTATTGCTCTTGTACGTGTGTGGTTGTTCCTTGTCTTGACTACTCCCTCCATTCCAAATTATAAGTCTTTTTGGACATTCTAATATGAACTTCATACGTCTCCAATGTATCTATAATATTTGATTGTTACATGCAGTTATATTATTATTCTTGGGTGTTTTACAATCATTTTATATCATTTTTTAGGACAAACCTATTGACATAGTGCCAAGTGCCAGTTGCTGTTTTTTGCTTGTTTTTTACATCATAGAAAATCAATATCAAATGGAGTCCAAATGCAGCGAAACTTTTTGTGGATTTTTGTGGACCAGAAGACATCCAATGGGCCAGAGAAGCACCTGGGGGTGCCCCAAGGGGGGCACAACCCACTAGGGCGCGCCCAGGTGGGTTGTGCCCACCTCGGTGGCCTCCCGCACCGCCCCTTCGCTCTATAAATGCCCAAATATTCCAAAAACCCTAGGGGAGTCGACGAAATTTTGTTCCAGCCACTGCCAGTTCCAGAACCACGAGATATAATCTAGAGCCCTTTTCCGGCACAATGCCGGAGGGGGAAATCAACACCGTGGCCATCTTCATCATCCCGGCGGCCACCATGATGAGGAGGTAGTAGTCCACCCTCGTGGCTGAGGGTTTGTACCAGTAGCTATGTGTTTAATCTCTCTCTCTCTCTCTCTCTCTGTCTCTCTCTCTCTCTCTCTCTCTCTCTCTCTCTCTCTCTCTCTCTCTCTCGTGTTCTTGAGATGCACACTCTTGATGTATCGCGGGTGTCGTGGAATTAGCACGGCAGATGTCCGGTTTAGAGGACTTAGGTGTGAGGCCATCGCGCGGGTTAGCTTGAAGACGTTAAAAGCACACAAAGGACACAGAGGGTTTATACTAGTTCAGCCCCTTCGATGAAGGTAAAAGCCTACGTCTAGTTTGGTGTGGTATTGCTTATGCGTCGATGAACAGGGAGCGAATCGCTTGCCTGTGTTTCGCGCTGTTGTTTCTTGTCCTGAACCGTCGCCGGGTCGTCCCTTTATATAGGAGGCGACGCCCGGTCCGGTTTACAGAGTCCTGAGGCCAGCTCATAAACGTGTCCGCCTCGGTCTCTACTCTGTCTATCTTACATCCCAAGTTACATGATATGACGGTTTACAAACCGTAGGCCTTACACATGGGCCCTAAACCTCTATGGGCTGTAACCTCTACTGGGCTTGTGATAATACAACTATGTCGGTGTAATCCGGATCTTCCTGGCCGATTTATACCTGCTAGTAATATCCCTGACATTAGGCCCCAGATTGATTTGAACTTGTTCATGTCAGTCTTCTAAACCTTGCATAAATCTCCCTTTTGCAATTTATCTGCTTCATAAACCGGCCATGACGTCATCTCCTGGAATCACCTTAATCCGTCATGACATCATCTCCGCATTTAATGTCCGCCTTTGTCTGTTACCTTTATTAAATTTCGTACCGAAAATCGAGGCGACAGCACGATCTTTATCCAATCTCTGGCCTCCTCGACTCCCGCGCTTACCGTTTTCACCTCTTCGGCTTATAAATACCGCTGGGGCATGCCTCTTTTCCCCTTCTGCCTTCGTCTTCCTCCATCTCCGTCGCTCGACGCTCCGCCGCCGCTCTTCGAGCTCCTCATCGTCCTCGAGCCAAGCCGCTGCATCACCCTGAACGTTACCAGAGCACTTCACCGCCGCCCTTTACTTCGTCAGGTACTCTTTCTTCTTCCCTGTAGATCTCAATCTAGGGTTTCTTCCGTAGCTCCGCCATGAAACCTTGAAGCTTTTGCTGTTCATCCCCGTAGGTCAGCCTTGCTGTAGATTCATACTTATTTAGTTCTGACCTGAATCCATGCGTTTCCGCTCCGCCATCATAACCCTAGTTCATCTAGCTTTATCAGCTTAGATTCGATCTGTAGAGAAAACTCCGCAGCCCTTCCTGTATATTACTTGCGTTTTATTCTATCTTTTCCTTGCGCCTTAAATCCATATTTACCTCAGCTCTTTACGGAAACTGTTTCTTCATACTTTAGATCTGTAGCTCGTCTCCCTAGTTCAGCCAAGCTCGCACGTCATACGTTTTACTGACGGTTTAGATGTAAGCCCGTATTCATAATTGACGGTTTAACTCCTTCTTCCCTGTCATCATGAACCTGTTGTTGTCTTACTCGTATTTGCTTTTGGATTATTAATACCATCAGTCCCTTGCTTAAACCGACAATTAGATCCATAGCTTTATATAATGCTCCGGCTTAACTTTTAGCAATTGGTAAACCGGGTTTTGCACTGTACCTTTCGGCACTTCCTTATTCCAAACGATGGCCAAGCAGTTCGTCGCTTGCAACTGGGCTCCTTCCCACATCACTGAGGCTGACTTAACGAACGCTGCTTCAATCGGTATTCTGGGTCCTAAGGAGGTTCTGCATTGGCGGGCTCCTGAAGGAGAATGCCCTCCTGCGCCTAAGGAGGGAGAAGTTGTAGTTTTCTTTGATCACCTGGCCCGGGGGTTCAGTCCTCCCGGTTCAAAATTCTTCCGGGATGTACTAGCTGCTTTTCAACTCCACCCTCAGGATGTAGGCCCAAATTCTATGTCAAACATCTGCAATTTTCAAGTCTTCTCAGAAGCATATCTTCAAGAAGAACCATTAGTGGACCTTTTCCGAGACTTTTTTCATATGAACCGGCGGACGGAGTTTACTGACGGGCCGCATCAGGAGTTGGGTGGCGTCAGTATCCAAAAGAGAAAGGATGTGAGTTTCCCTCATGCTGCCCTGCACAGCCATCCCAAGGAATGGAACCAAACGTGGTTCTATTGCAAAGACACTTCACCTGAAGGAGAGAACCCGCTGCCGGGTTACCGCGCATACCGCCTGGCGACGGATCATCCCTTGACGCAACGCCTCAGCGCCCCGGATCGTGCCCGGTTTGCTCCTCAGCTTTCTAAGCTCAGGGCCTTCGTAGCCAACGGCTTAACCGGAGTCGACTTTGTTCGTTGCTGGCCTTCTTGGAGCATCCTTCCATTAAGCCGGCGCTCAGGCCTGATGTGCGAGTACACTGGTAAACCGGATGATCCTCAGCGCCACATTGATATAATACTTCCTGAAGACGATGTTACCGAGTCTGCGAAGAAAATGTTAAACATCCCTCTGGAAGAGTGCAGCCGGACCGGTTTAGCTCTGTTCTGCGAAACCAATAAACCGCCAGCGGTAAGTCCTTTCCGATCTTTGTTTGTTTTAATCCGGCCATACCAATTGTCTTCCATTTATTTCCTATCTTCTACACAGGCCAATGATCCCTTTTGGAAGAGGAAATCTCAAGATAAACCGGCCAAGCAACCACGCCGGAAAACTTATGCCATTAAGAAGAAGAAAGTTGTTGCTGCCTCCGGTTCACATCCTGAGGAGGATGATCCGAATTCTGAGGTACGAATTAAACCTTATATGCTTTAATCTTCCTTTATCCAAATTTATGTTAACAGTGTCTTTCCACAGGATCTGGCGGAAGGAAGTAAAGTGGCGGGAGTTGAGGTAATTTCTCTCTCTTCTGACTCAGAACCGCTGCCCCCCAAAAGCCGCCGGGTGTCCCAGAAATATCCCTTTTCTCATCCTTACGCTCAGTTGGATCCCAACTTTCTTTTGAAGAAACAACAGCATGAAGCACGCCGGACCACGTGCCATAGCGGCCATGTGGTGGAGTCATCCGGAATACCTCTTACGTCGGCTCGCAGGCGTCGCTCCATGGTTTTACTTTCTCCAACTCTCCTTCATACAAAAGCCGGCCTCATACGTAAACCGCTTAAACCGTCTGATCCTAACTATCAGGAGGCTCCTTTGTCCTCTTCCGACGAGTCAACTGCTACACAGGTCCCCGTGCTGAAGACCGTGCCTGGGTAAGTCATTTTCTCCAACATCCGGTTTACCTTTATATTTGTAACTTCATGATTCTCATTGTTCCCTTTGATTTTTATCAGAAATCCGAAGCCTAGCAAGAAGGCGAAAGCAACCAAAACGGCTGTTGAGACTACTGCCGCTGATCCGGCCGGTGACCCTGAAGCGGCTATTGTTCCAGAAGATAACCCTGAAGCTCGGTTTGATGACCCTATTCCTATGGATCATGACGACATTGCTGCTCCGGGAGATGATAATGCGGCTGAACCGGCGAGTCCTGTCCAGGTTAGCCCTCCTCGGGCTAGCTCGGCTCCTGTCAGCCCAGCGCCTACTGCTGCCCCTCTCCAGCCAACTGCCTCTTCATCCGCGGACGTTGAGATAACCGGGTTAGGCTTCACTGCCCCCACTGAGCCTGTCATCTTGGCCAGACATACTGCCAAGGAAGAAAAACTTCAACAAGACAAAAGCAAATGGAGCACAGACTTATCCAGCTACGCCTAGTTGAGTGCCCAGGAACTTCATTCCGGGTATCTGAACCGGATTTTTACCAGCCGCGAGTATGAAGCCGGACTGGTTAACATGATGAAGGATAAGTACGAGGTAATTTCCTTTCCTTTTACTTATCTCTGTTTTGTGTTCTTGCAATCCTGCCTTCAGGCCATAGTAGCCCCCAAGTACCGGTTTAGCTTCAGTGTAGGTGAACGGGGACTTCCATTGTATCTGAAAATGAACTTACATTAGCCCCCAAGTGCCAGGGGTATAACTTGTTTTATGCGCTTGGGACTTGTCTGAATTTCTCGTTCGTTACTTCAATTGCACATTAGCCCCCAAGTGTCAAGTGTATAACTTGTTATATGCTTGAGACTTGATTGATCTGTCTTTCTAATCCGTTTGATTTCCTTGTAAGCTGACTTGACCCGGAGGGCTTCGGAGCTAACTGAGCTCCGGAATAGCTTGGCGGTTAATGAAACTGCCTCTGCCAAAGCCAAGGAAGAGCTTGTGCTTACCTTGACCAACATGGAGAAACTGAAAAAAGGACTTTGAAGCGGAACGGTCCACCTGGGAAGTGCAGAGGAATGCTCTTGAAAAAAGAGCAAAGGATGCTGAAGCTGCCCTTAATTCAGTTACACAGGAGTTGACCGGTTTAAGACAGCAAATAGAACTCATGACTTCTGCTATCTTTGGTGAGTACCGCTCTGCATATGTCTTTCATCTTTGCCATCCTTTGTTCCGCTACGGTTTAACTTGGCAAATATATATATAGGGAGGCGCATAACTCATCTTGGAGATGATGTCCCGAAGAAGCTCAAAGCATCTTATACCCTGGTGGAGCAGCTTTATTCCGGCACTCAAAGGGTTATTAGTGCAATGTCCCATAACAAACCGGCACCAACTACCATCCAAGCCACTTTGGAAAAGCTCTCTGTCCTGCCTATGCATCTGGTGGAGGTGAAGAAGTCTGCTGCACGGGCCGGTTCTCTGATGGCGTTGACCCGGGCCAAAGCATGGGTTCCGGATTTTGATCCGGCTGAAGCTATGAACGGCTATCCCAGCAACAAAGAGGACGGGTCAGTCTTCTCTGCCGAAGACCTCCGTGCTCTGACTAAGGACATGCGCCCACTTGCCAGTAAGCTTGCCGATGAAGTGGATTTGACAAGGTATCATCCGGCCTATGACTTAGAAAATAAGCGGGTAGATCGGCCGGTTTACGACACCGAGAATCTGATCCCACCAGTGCGTGGCCATACTTTCGCTCCAGATATTGATTCGTCAGATCTTATTAATGAGGAAATGTACTTCCGTCCACTCTCCAAGATTGATTGGCGCGTTCCTGATTTCCAGCCACTACCTGAAGATGAAGAAGACCCGGAACAAGTCAACCCTCAGCCTTTGCAGCGTGAAGAGGAGTCATAAACCGTCCGGTTTAAGTTGTAGCTTGCCGAATATTTTTGTCAAACTTTAATCTATTCGGGCTGAAGGTGCCTTGTAATAGGATAGCTTGAAACATTATCCTTGTCCCAATATGGATGTCACCGCTTGACTTGGCGTCTGCCAATTTAATCCTTTGTTCTGCCATGCTTGATCTGTTTATATTATTTGTGCCTGCATAAATGAGGCTAAAAAAGATGTCCTGGCGGTTTACCACCGGACCTATTACACTGATCCAATAGATATATATAACAAAGGAATGTCTGTTTTATACCAAAGATACCTCATACCTTTGATTAAGTGTGCCTGACGCCCTTAATCCGGTAGGCAGAATTGAAAGCGTAGATGCTAATGAGGCTCTTGGCTCTCTTGGCGTTTGCCTGATGACTGATCCGGGTTATAATGAACGCCGGTTTAACTGATGCCGGTGTTCATGACCCAGACTTTTAACTTTGCAGATATATGGTCAACTTTGTAGTTGCCCAATCCCGGATCAATAGATTTGGTTAAAAACAAAACTTGTAAAATCACAGAAACAAAGCATTTTTGGCAAATAAGACCATGTAGTCGAGGCTTTTACGAGCTGCCAGGCTCCAAATTCGAGGCTTTTTATGAGCTGCCAGGCTCGAAATCGAGGCTTTTTACGAGCTGTCAGGCTCTGGCTTTTTGCGAGCTGCCAGGCTCCAGGCTTTTTGTGAGCGGCATATAAGCTCTAGGCTTTTTATGAGCTGCCTTTAGGCTCTTGGCTTTTAGCGAGCTGCCAAGCTCCAGGCTTTTCGTAAGCGGCCTTTAAGCTCTAGGCATTTTTTTATGAGCGGCCTTTAAGCTCTTGGCTTTTTGCGAGCTGCCAGGCTCCAGCCTTTTTGTGAGCGGCCTTTAAGCTCTAGGCATTTTTTATGAGCGGCCTTTAAGCTCTAGGAATTTTTTATGAGCGGCCTTTAAGCTCTATAATTAACGTTGTCATCAATACTACCCAATGTTTCAAGTCCTCTGAGGGATCTTGTCTTTCGGTGATCGACTCGATGATTGTCAATGGCTTTTTACGAGCTGCCAGGCTCCATATTTAATGCATCAAGGGCGCCGATTTAGGAGGCTGGGTACCTATGTTTGAGTTGCGCTGTGCGGCCAACCCTCTTTGGTCCCTTAATAAATAATTGTCCTGCATATCCAAATAGACAGATCAAAGCAATTTGTTTTCTTGATGAAAATGATATATATCAAGAGAAATAAACTTTAGATGGATATCACTTGAGTGAATTCCCATATGACACTTCTATTCGAAGAAGATGGCTGATCCCCCGTTTTACCGGGGGCGCTGGTTTATTTATTAAGCAAAATATGTACAGGATGCATGAAGCGGAGCCAATGGCTCAAGTGTAGTAAGGCCGCAGAAGAGCGATGTTCCACGGCCGATTCGTCTCTTCCTCTGCTGTACGTGAGTCTTTATGCTCTTAAACGTCAACCAGGTAGTATGAACCGTTGTGTAGGTTCTTGCTGACCACAAAGGGTCCTTCCCAAGGTGGGGATAACTTGTGCATATCTGTCTGGTCTTGGATGAGCCGGAGCACCAGGTCCCCCTCCTGGAACGTCCTGGTCTTAACCCGGCGGCTGTGATATCGGCGCAAGTCTTGTTGATAAATTGCTGATCGTGCTGCTGCTGTGTCCCGTTCCTCATCTAGCCGGTCTAAGTTGTCTTGTCTTGCTTGCTCATTAGCCGCTTCAACATAGGCTGCCACCCGTGGTGAGTCGTGCCCGATGTCACTAGGGAGAACCGCTTCAGCACCATATACCATGAAGAAAGGCGTATAACCTGTAGACCTGTTAGGTGTAGTGTTGATGCTCCAGAGGACAGAAGGTAACTCCTCAACCCAGCAACCTGGTGTTCTTTGCAAAGGAACCATAAGCCGGGGCTTGATGCCTCTCAAGATCTCTTGATTGGCCCTCTCAGCTTGACCATTGGATTGAGGGTGAGCTACTGAAGATACATCCAGGCAAATATGTTCCCTTTGGCAAAACTCTTCCATCTCTCCTTTAGATAGGTTGGTGCCATTATCAGTAATGATGTTGTGTGGAAAGCCGAACTGGAAAATTACCTTTTTGATGAATTTAACCGATGTTGCCGCATCACATTTACTGACAGGTTCTGCCTCAATCCACTTTGTAAACTTGTCCACTTCTACCAATAGATGGGTTTTCTGATCTTGGGATCGTTTAAAGGGTCCAACCATATCAAGCCCCCAGGTTGCAAACGGCCAAGTAATTGGAATCATCCGTAGCTCCTGCGCCGGAACATGAGCACGTCATGAAAATTTCTGACAAGCATCGCATCTCCGGACTAGATCCTCCGCATCAGCATGAGCCGTTAACCAGTAGAACCCATGACGGAAGGCCTTGGCCACCAATGACTTTGAACCGGCGTGATGCCCGCAATCTCCTTCATGTATCTCTTGAAGAATATCACAGCCTTCTTCCGATGATACACAACGCTGAAATGCCCCAGAAACGCTGCGGCGATGCAGTTCTCCGTTGACGATGGTCATAGATTTGGATTGCCGGATTATCTGCCTAGCCTCAACCTCATCATCCGGCAACTCTCCTCGGCTCAGGTATGCCAAGTAAGGGAGTGTCCAATCCGGAATCACATGAAGTGCTGCAACTAGCTGTGCTTCCGGATAATGAACAGCCATATCCTCCTTCGATGGTACATGTACCGATGGACTGTGCAATTCATCCAAGAAGGTATTTGGTGGAACCAGTTTACGCTGAGAGCCTAGCCGGCTTAATGCATTGGCCGCTTCATTTTTCCGCCGGTCTATGTGGTCTACCTGATATCCTTTGAAATATCCTGCAACCGCTTCAACTTCTCGCCTGTAAGCTGCAATGAGCGGATCTTTAGAGTCCCACTTGCCAGACACCTGTTGTGCCACTAGATCTGAATCACCAAAGCACTTGACCCGGCTCAAGTTCATCTCCTTAGCCATCCGTAGTCCATGAAGGAGAGCTTCATACTCAGCAGCATTGTTAGTGCAAGGGAACATTAGTCGGAGGACATAACAAAACTTGTCACCTCGTGGGGAAGTTAACACGACTCCAGCCCCCAAGCCCTCTAATTGCCTTGAACCGTCAAAGTGAATAGTCCAGTATGTATGATCCGGCTTCTCCTCTGGTGCTTGCAATTCTGTCCAATCATTGATGAAATCTACCAGTGCTTGGGATTTAATAGCAGTACGGGGTACATACTTCAATCCGTGTGGGCTAAGCTCAATGGCCTACTTTGCCACTCTGCCAGTGGCTTCTCTGTTCTGGATTATATCCCCCAACGGAGCTGAGCTGACAACAGTGATTGGGTGGCCCTGGAAATAGTGCTTTAGCTTCCGGTTTGCCATGAACACGCCGTATACCAGCTTCTGCCAGTGCAGATACCTTTGCTTTGACTCAATAAGAACCTCACTGATGTAGTAAACCGGGCGCTGAACCGGATATTCCTTTCCAGCTTCCTTGCGTTCCACCACAATTGCCACGCTAATTGCATGGGCATTGGCGGCCACGTATAACAGCAGCGGTTCGTTGTCAATAGGAGCAGCAAGAACTGGCGGTTCTGCTAATTGCCGCTTCAAATCCTCGAACGCACCGTTTGCAGCATCGCTCCATATAAACCGGTCCGTCTTTTTCAACATCTGATAAAGCGGGGTTGCCTTTTCTCCCAAACGGCTGATGAATCGGCTCAATGCTGTAATCCGGCCTGCTATGCGCTGGACATCATTGATACAAGCCGGTTTAGTCAAGGATGTGATCACCTTGATCTTCTCCGGATTAGCCTCTATTCCTCTGTTTGATACTAAGAATCCAAGGAGCTTGCCTGCCGGAACACCAAAAACGCACTTCTCCGGATTAAGCATCATCTTATAAACCCGGAGGTTGTCAAAGGTTTCCTTTAAGTCCTCTATCAGCGTCTCCTCCTTCCTTGACTTCACCACAATGTCATCAACATAGGCATGGACATTTTTTTCGATCTGCACTTTGAGACAGTTCTGCACGCAACGCTGGTAAGTTGCTTGGGCACTCTTGAGCCCAAAGGGCATAGATACATAGCACAAGGCTCCAAAGGGAGTTATGAAAGCTGTCTTCTCCTGGTCCTTAACTGCCATCTTGATTTGATGATACCCTGAATATGCATCCAAAAAACTTAGCCGCTCACATCCTGCCATAGCATCAATAATCTGATCAATACGGAGGAGAGCAAAAGGATCAGTTGGACAAGCCTTGTTTAGGTCTGTGTAATCCACACACATCCTCCACGTTCCATTTTTCTTTAACACAAGTACCGGATTAGCCAACCACTCCGGATGGAACACCTCAACTATGAATCCAGCGGCCAAAAGCCTGGCCACTTCTTCTCCTATAGCCTTGCGCCTCTCCTCATTGAAGCGGCGCAAATACTGTTTGACCGATTTGAACTTCGGATCAATATTAAGACTGTGCTCAGCGAGTTCCCTCGGTATACCTGGCATGTCAGAAGGTTTCCATGCAAAGATATCCTGGTTCTCACGGATGAACTCGATGAGCGCGCTTTCCTATTTGGGGTCTAGGTTAGCGCTGATAGTGAACTGTTTGGAAGAATCGCCTGGAACAAAGTCAACCTGCTTGGTTTCCTCCGCCGATTTAAACTTCAACGCCGGATCATGCTCTGTAGTTGGCTTTTTTAATGGGGACATATCCGCCGGATCAACGTTGTCTTTGTAGAACTTCAACTCCTCCGTAGCACACACTACCTCCGCATAGGCTGCGTCTCCTTCCTCGCATTCCAATGTGATCTTGCGACTTCCATGAACCGTGATGATTCCCTTGTGACCCGGCATCTTGAGTTGTAGATAAACATAGCACGGTCTAGCCATGAACTTGGCGTAAACCGGTCTCCCAAATAGAGCATGATATGGGCTCCCGATTTTTACGACCTCAAAGGTCACTGTCTCTGACCTAGAATCCTGCTCATCCCCAAAGGTGACTTCCAAATCAATTTTCCCAACTGGGTAAGCCGATTTACCTGGCACCACTCCATGGAATACTGTGTTGGACTATCTCAACTTCTTATCTGCCAACCCCATACGCCGGAAAGTCTCATAGTATAAGATGTTGATACTGCTGCCGCCGTCCATGAGTACCTTTGTGAACTTGTAGCCACCCACCTGTGGTGCTACCACTAGGGCCAACTGGCCTGGATTATCAACCCGTGGCGGGTGATCCTCTCTGCTCCACACAATAGGTTGTTCCGACCAACATAAAAAACGTGGCGTCGCTGGTTCAACTGCGTGTACTGGCCGCTTCAGAACCTTTTGATCTCGTTTGCACAAACTTGTGGTGAAAACATGATACTGTCCACTGCTTAGCTCCTTCGGATTACTCTGATATCCAGATTGCTGCTGCTGGCGCTGTTGATTGCCTTGGTTGTTGTAACCACCCTGACCATGCTGCTGGTTGCCTTGGTTGTTGTAACCACCCTGACCATGCTGCTGGTTATGTTGATGCTGACTGTTGCTGTTGTAGTTATTGTTACCGCCATGATATCCTGATCCGGAGCCATTACCCTGGTAACCCGGACTCTGAAAACCGGAACTTGAGCCGCCGCCGGGGGGTCCGTGGTTATAGTTGGCTTGTTTCATGGCCTCTACCATGATCCGGCAGTCCTTCCATAAATGCTTAGCCGGGTTTCTCTCCATACTGTGTTTAGGGCAAGGCGCGTTTAACTGCTCATCTAGATTGAAAGATACCCCCTCTCCACGCGGAGGTGGTTTACCCTTGCGGCGCTGCCCGTTTCCCTGCACGTTGGTATTGGCCACAAAATCAGAGCCGCCCTCCGCTTTTCGCTTACCATTGTAACCCGTTCCTACCGGATTAGCTTGCGCCGGTTTACCAGCCTTGTTTGCTTTCCCGGACTTGTCTCCATCTGCATCTGGGTACTTGCTGTTATCAGAATCCCCATATTTCACCAGAGCGCTCATGAGCGTCCCCATGTCGTTGCAATCGCGATTGAGCCGTCCTAACTTCAGCTTCAGAGACTCAAGGCGGCAATTGTTTTCCAACATCACTATCGCCGTACTAGGGTTGATGCCATTGGAAGAGTGCAGGATTTCTGATACTCGCCGCACCCAGCTGCTCGTGGGTTCCTGCTCTCCTTAAACACATGCTGCTAAGTCTACCACCGACATTGGCTGCTTGCACGTGTCTTTTGAAATTTTTGATAAACTGGCGACGCAACTCACCCCATGATCCAATGGAGTTAGGTGGTAGACCCTTTAACCATGTCCGGGCTGTACCCTCAAGCATCATGGTAAAGTACTTAGCGCATGCCGCTTCGTCCACATCAAGCATCTCCATAGCCATCTCATAACTTTCAACCCACGCCTCTAGAGCCAGATCCGTTGTGTAGTTGGGTACCTTGCGCGGGCCTTTGAAGTCTTTGGGTAACTTCATGCTTCGCAAAGCGGGGATGAGACACTTTACTCCAAAGGAACTTGTCGTGACTCCCGTTTCTGCTATGGTTGGGTGAACCGGTGTCGTTTGACAGGTGTCCTCGCGGGCAGTATGCCTAGCCCGGTTTACCGCCTCTTGGGCGTGTGCTTCTGCTCCCGCCGGATTATCCTGCCTGTGACGGTGACGTCTCCGCTCGCTGCTAGACACAGCCGGTTCTTCCCAGTGCCTAGAATAACTCCGGCTTGGGCGGGGGGTTGAATGAATCCTTTCCCTGCTATAAGAGTACGCCTGCTGCTGTGTCAGCGCCGTGTCCAGTAATTCCTTAGCCCGGCGTGCTTCCATCGCCACGGGGGATGTCCCCTCAATGGGTAAAGCGGCCAGTCGTGAAGCAGCGGCGACAATGTTGTCCAACGGGTTAGAATAATGGCCGGGAGGGGTGGGGACGTGCGGTGTTGGCACAACTTGGCGGTTTCGCTCTGCCGCCGGCAGCTTAACCGGCGCGCCAGTCCCTGTGGCTCCTCCCCGGTTTACCTCTGGATGATTGCTGGCTCCCGCTCCTGGTGTGCCAAAGAGATTCCTCGCCTCGTAAACCGGCGGTAGACGAGTTTGCTATCTTCTGTACATTACCTCCTATGCAGAGGTCTGATCCACCCTAAGCCAGAAAGCTTGGGAGTCTAGCTCTGCTTGCCTCGTAGCCATCCTGGCTTTCTCCGCGTCCAGATCCCGTTTAGCCTGCTCAATCCGTCCCTTCAGTTGAAGGATCTCCGCACCATGTTGCGCCTTGTTGGCAGGGGCCACTTCTACTGTTGCAAGTGCCGTCAATTCTCCAACCAAGGTGGATAGGGCGTCAAAGGCCGACGGGGTTTGGTTGCCTGCCCCAGCACCCGCTACCTCTGAGGTGAACGCCTCGGTCATCGAGGGCTGCTGCGCAGGTTGTGATCCAGCCATGAAAACAGCCACCCGGTTTGGCGGATCAAAGGGGTCCGGAATACTATCACCATCGGACACACCCTCGGATCAGCCGTCCTGCAAAAGATACAAAGATTCGGTCTCTCTGGATGAAGATTCATCGTTAGAGTGGACAACTGTCTCGCCACCAGAATCTGATCCGTCCTCGGCTTGGACTCCATGTATCGCTCCAACGAAAACACGCTTTACGACGGGCTGAATCCGGGCCGATCTCGCACGTTGAGCCGGCTCGACGATGTTGGGGAAGATGTCCGGCTCAGGTCCCGGTTCGCCAATCTTGTCGATGAAGACGTGGATGCCGCCGAAGGGGACCCGGTACCCGTATTCGATTGAATCGGCCTCAGGGCCCCAGCCTGCGTCGTCGATGTAGATCCGGCCACGGCGACTCTTGGTCATCCGGCCAACCGCGTAACCCTTGAGTCCTTCAAAGCTGCCCTTCAAGAACTCGAAACAATCGTGCGATAGCCCCACTGTGGGCGCCAACTGTCGTGGAATTAGCACAGCAGATGTCCGGTTTAGAGGACTTAGGTGTGAGGCCATCGCACGGGTTAGCTTGAAGAGGTTAAAAGCACACAAAGGACACAGAGGGTTTATACTAGTTCGGCCCCTTCGATGAAGGTAAAAGCCTATGTCTAGTTTGGTGTGGTATTGCTTGTGCATCGATGAACAGGGAGCGAATCGCTTGCCTGTGTTTCGCGCTGTTGTTTCTTGTCCTGAACCGTCGCCGGGTCGTCCCTTTATATAGGAGGCGACCCCCGGTCTGGTTTACAGAGTCCCGAGGCCGGCTCATAAACGTGTGCGCCTCGGTCTCTACTCTTTCTATCTTACATCCCATGTTACATGATATGACGGTTTACAAACCGTAGGCCTTACACATGGGCCCTAAACCTCTATGGGATGTAACATTTCGTACATATTCTACTGGGCTTGTGATAATACAACTATGGCAGTGTAATCCGGATCTTCCAGGCCGGTTTATACCTGCTAGTAATATCCTTGATAGCGGGCTTTGTTAATATTGTCGGATCATATGGTGTTTTCCCCTCTCTATCTTTTTGTGATGAATTGAGTTTTCCCTTTGAGATTTCTTTGGATTGATTACTTTTATGGATTTGAGAACACTTGATGCATTTCTTGCTATGATTTCCCGTGGTGACAATTGGGTATCATTGATTCACTTGATATGTGTTTTGGCATTCAACTGGCGGATTCCCGAAGTGACATTGGGGTAATCTATGCATAGGGGTTGATGCACGTTCTTGTCTTTCTTTCTCCGATAGAAATCTTGGGGCACTGTTTGAGGTTCTTTGTGTTGGATTGAGTATTACGAAGCTGAAATTGTTTGATGCATATCGTATAATTAACTCATGGATACTCGCGGTGACATTGGAGTATCTAGGTGACATTAGAGTTGGTTGATGTGTGTCATATGGTGTTATTTTAGTATCAACTCTTGATAGATCGATCGGAAAGGATAGCTTGATGTTATTTTAGTACAAACTCTTGATTCATTGCTCGAAAAGGATAACTTTGAGGTGGTTTCGTACCCTACAAACAATTTCTTCTTATGTTCTCCGCTAGATAGGAACTTTGGAGTGATTCTTCATCGCACGTTGAGGGATGGTTATGTGATCCAATTATACTAGCATTGTTGAGAGATTGCACTAGCGAAAGTACGGACATTAGGCCTTGTTTTCAAGCATTGCAATACTGTTTGTGCTCTGTTTTATCAATTGCTACATTGGTGTTTTTTTATTGTTACTATTACAAAAATCAATATCTACTATCCATACTACACTTGTATCAGCATCTCTTCGCCAAACTAGTGCACCTATACAATTTGCCATTGTATTGGGTGTGTTGGGGACACAAGAGACTCTTTGTTATTTGGTTGCAGGGTTATTTGAGAGAGACCATCTTCATCATACGCCTCCCATGAATTGATAAACCTTAGGTCATCCACTTGAGGGAAAATTGCTACTGTCCTACGAAACTCTGCGCTTGGAGGCCCAACACGAGTCTACAAGATAATGTTGCGTAGTAGACATCAAGCTCTTTTCTAGCGCCGTTGCCAGGGAGCTGAGTGCTTGAAAGTATATCTTTAGATCTTCCAATAAAATCTTTTAGTTTCTTGTTTTATCACAAGTTTGGTTTTATAAAAGAAAACTACAAAAAATGGAATTGAGGTTGCATCATAATATTCATCTTTATAATGTCTTTCGTGAAAATGATGGATATGAAAATTATGCTCAATTGATAGGAGAAGAATTTAATAAAATGTTTGGCATAAATAATGAGCATGATTGCAATGTTGTTAGTATGAATTCTCTGAATATCCAAAATGCTAATGATGATTGCACTAGTCATGACAAAAATGTTTCTTATAAGCATGTCAATTTTTGTGGAGTGCATAAAGTTTGTGAAGATGTGCCTTATAGGGAAGATAGATTTTGTAAGAAGCATAAACATGATAGAACCAATTTTTTGCTCAAAGTGATAGATGAATTTGCTACAAAATTATGTTCTCTTTGTCCTATTACTTGTGAACTTTGCAAAAAAGTAGGTCACCTTAATTTCCAATGCATGCTTTTTCATGATCGAATCATGTCCAAATATTGCAATAACTTGATCACCCTTGAACTTTATAATGATCTTTGTCTATTTTTCGGGAGTGAACAATTGACACATAAAAATAGTTGGTTTGAAGTATTCATTCTCACGGACGACATTGAAACTAATCTAAAATATATCTATATATTTTGCATGGTAAATTGCAATGAGAATGCTTATATTGCCAACTATAGAAAAATGGGGAAACCAATAGAATATAAAAGGAATAATAATGAAAGGGTAAAGATTTCCACTTTTCCTCCTATTCTCTCTCATTATGAAATAGGTGACGAGGAGGACCTCCCTATTCAACCTATCTCATCAATAAGAAGCTCGAAAACATTAATTAAACCCACACATGATGTGGTGAAGAAGAAGAAAAGAAGAAAGAATAGAGGTAAAAAGGTATCTCTCCCAAATAATGTTGCTTCTATTATTGTTGCGCCTCATGAAAATGAATCAAAAATAATTGTGGAAGATGATGCACTTGATGATGATATTGCTTCTTTGTCTTATGGCACAATGTCCGGCAGCACTATGGATGATAATTTTGTTATACCTATTTCTTGTTGTGATGATTATGATTGGGAAGATAATGATACTTTTTATAATCTTGGAAATATTTTTGGCACCAACTTGGGAAATTATGATGGTAGCAATTGTTATACCATTGGTGCTATTCATACTATTAATGATGAGATTGATTATGTTTATGATATGTCAAGCCACAAGCTTGGGGATGCTATGTTTGATGAGAATGACATGTTTGAGAATTTATTTGCTGCAATTAATGTTTGTCCCAAGCCTGGGGATGTTATGCTTAATGAAGATGATCCTTCTAGCCCCCTACTTTGAATGATCAAATTTGCTATGATGAATGCATGTTTCCTATTTATGATGAGAACAAAGTTGCTACTTATGAGGATTATTGTGATGGTACTTATGTTATAAAAAGTAGTGATAACTATTGTCATAATTTTGAATATCCTTTTACTGAACATTATTATTTTAATGTGGGAACAATTTATAGTATTCGAGTTTCATATGATGCTCCCACTACTATTCATGAGAATAAATTTGCTTATGTGGAGAGTAATAAAATTTCTATGCTTGTGGATCAAGAAAGGAATGCTTTGTGTGACGGTTATATTGATGAATCCATTCATGATGCTACTGAAAATTATTATGAGAGAGGAACATATTGTTCATGATGCACTCGTTATGTTTCAATTCTTTACTTCTATGCGAGCATCATTGAAATCATCATGCCTAGCTGAGGGCGTAAAATGATAGCGCTCGTTGGGAGGCAACCCAACTTGTATCTTTTTGCTTTTTGCTTTTCTTGTTGTTTTCAATAAAATACGGAATAATACCTTTGGTTTGATGTGTTTTTGTGGTTTAAATAAATGTTTGTGCCAAGCAAAGCCTGTGGGATGATTTGGTGATAGTTGATTTGACCGCGTGGGAAATTCAGAAACTTTTGCGTCCAGAGTTAGAATTTCTGAAGATTGCTAGAGCGTGATAAACTCTTGAATTTTTTTGGCGTTATCAATATACAAATTTTCGAGTTATCCTAATATTTCAGAATTTTCAGAGCTACAGAAGTATGGTAAAAATTCGCATCTTTACAAACTGTTATGTTTTTGACATATTCTGTTTTCGTTGTGTTATGTGCTTGTTTCGATTGATCTATGGTTTCTTTTGAAGAGTTTTTGCCATAGAAAAGTTAGAATATAGTAGATATATTACAATTACAAAATATGAATTGGTTTTCTACAGTACTTAGAGTAAAGATTGGTTTTGTTATACTAACAGATCTCATGAGGTTTTGTTGAGTTTTGTGTGATTGAAGTTTTCATGTTTTGGGTGAGACCGCGATGGATGAAGGAATAAGGAGCAGCAAAAGGCTAAGCTTGGGGATGCCCGAGCCACCCCAAGATAATATTCAAGAAGTATCAATCAACTAAACTTTGGGATGCCCCCGAGTGGCATCATCTCTTTCTTCTAACGACCATCGGTATTTTACTTGAGACTATATTTTTATTCGTCACATATTATGAGTTTTGCTTGGAGCGTCTTGTATGATATGAGTCTTTACTTGTTTTTCTTCTAACTTTTAATAAGTATCCTTGTTGTACACAACTATCTGAGAGAGCCAAATTATGATATGCTTGCGGCCATTAATGAGCTGAAAGCCTCTACGTGTTTTAGATGGGCCAAAAGCACCACGGGTCGTTAATGGGCCACGTGGTACAAATGACCACACATGGGCCAAATCATATCAATGGCCACACACAGGCCCCAAGGCCCGACTTCTCAATGGGCTGGACCTATATTGATGGCCCACATGCCAGTAATTGGCCGAATTCATAAAGGTCCTAATGGGCGTGCATACCACTACCTGCCGATGGTACTTTCTATGCCAACGACCTTTTGTCGGGGCCGTCGGCATAGGAAGGGATGTAGGCCGCTGCTAGAAGCCTCCTGGAGATGACACGTGGTGAGGCTAAGCCGGCGGCCTAGCAGTCGACTTAGTCCCGCCATGTGGCCTCTTCATATTGGTGCCACTTGGTGACGGCGCCATGATACGTCTCCAACACATCTACTTTTCCTAATGCTTTTCCTCTTGTTTTGGACTCTAATTTGCATGATTTGAATGAAACTAACCCCGGACTGACGTTGTTTCAGCAAAACTACCATGGTGTTGTTTTTGTGCAGAAATAAAAGTTCTCGGAATGGAACAAAACTTTGCAAGGAATTTTTATACAAATAAACTGAATTTCTAGAACTGAGAACCACCGAAGGGGGGGTACCCGGTTGGGCACAACCCACCAGGGCACGCCTGCCCCCCCCCCCCCGGCGTGCCCAGGTGTGTTGTTCCCACCTGGTGGCCCCGCAGACCCTGAATCCGACGCTATAAAATCCTATTTTTCTAGAAAAAAAGCAAAGAGAAAGAATTATCACGATCCACTAGACGGAGTCGCCATCACCTCATGTTCTTCATCGGGAGGCCAGATCTGGAGTCGTTTGGGGCTCCTAAGAGGGGGATCTTCGTTCTTCGTCATCACCAACCCTTCTCCATCGCCAATTCCATGATGCTCCCCGCCGGGAGTGTGATAGCCTGGCTTATTAGGGATGGTAGACTACCTTCTTTTCCGGGAGCCCATTCGGATAGAACTCCAAAGTTAAGCGTGCTCAGCTTGGAGTAGTTTCAGGATGGGTGACCGACCGGGAAGTTGCTCCCGGGTGTGCACGAGTGAGGACAAAGTGCGCAGAAAAGACTAGTATTAATATGTGAGGCTAGTCTAGATCCTGCCAGTAGTAACGACCACCGGCGGGTGTGTCCGAGGCGTTACAAGTTGGTATCAGAGCCGACCCTCGCAGTTACATGGATGTTTGCGGACAGGTGCTTGGTCATGTTATTCATGACGTTTGTGACCTGTCGTGGCACACGACATGGCACATGTACAGGACTGGATGCATAGACGTTTGTGCCAAGAGGGAACGTTCCTTTCGCCCGACGAGGACGTCGGTTCCTCTGAGTGGCGGTGTATGTGATAGCCTGGCTTATTAGGATGGTGGACCACTCATATCAATAAGGAATTCCTTCTATTCCGGGAGCCCATTCGGATAGAACTCCAAAGTTAAGCGTGCTCAGCTTGGAGTAGTTTCAGGATGGGTGACCGACCAGGAAGTTGCTCCCGGGTGCGCACGAGTGAGGATAAAGTGCGCAGAAAAGACTAGTATTAATATGTGGAGGCTAGTCTAGATCCTGCCAGGAGTAACGACCACCAGTGGGTGTGTCCGGGGCGTTACAGGGAGTGAGTAATTCCTTCGTGGGCTTGCTGGTCGGTGAGGAGTTGGATGAGATTCATCATGTAATCTAGTTAGTTTTGTTAGAGCCGATCCCTAGTATCCACTATGTTCTAAGATTGATGTTGCAATGACTTTGCCTTCTTAATGCTTGTCACTTTGGGCCTGAGTGCCATGATTTCAGATCTGAACCGTTTATGTTATCACCATTATATCCATATCCTAGATCCGATCTTGCAAGTTATAGTCACCTACTACGTGTTATGATCCGGCAACCCCGGAGTGACAATAGTCGAGACCACTCCCGATGATGACCGTAGTTTGAGGAGTTCATGTATTCACCGTGTGTTAAGGCTTTGTTCCGGTTCTCTATTAAAGGAGGCCTTAATATCCCTTAGTTTACAATATGGACCCCGCTGCCACGAAAGGGTAGGACAAAAGATGTCATGCAAGCTCTTTCCATAAGCATGTATGACTATTTACGGAATACATGCCTACATTATATTTACGAACTGGAGCTAGTGTCGTATCACCCTAGGTTATGACTATCACATGATGAATATCATTCAACAAATTACCGATCCAATGCCTACGAATTCCTATATTGTTCTTCCTAAGTTACTACTGTTGCTGTTACTGTTTCACTCCCTACAAAACTATTGATATCACTGTTATCGTTACTATTGCTGCTACCATTACTATCAAAACTATCATATTACTGTTCTACTGATCATCTTGCTGCAGATAATTAATCTCCAGGTGTGGCGGAATTGACAACTCAGTTGCTAATACTTACAAATATTCTTTGGCTCCCCTTGTGTCGAATCTATAAATTTGTGTTGAATACTCTACCCTCGAAAACTGTTGTGATCCCCTATGCTTGTGGGTTATCACGCCATCAGTTGACATTTGTCGGTTTCTTCTGCCGACGGCGTATCTATGGTGATGACCATACGGAATGTCGTCGGCATAAATGGCTATGCCGACGGTCTGACAAGACTACGCCGTCGAGATCAATGTCGATGGCCATCAACGGCAGCCGTTGGCATAGGGATAAGCCGACGGTATAAGGCCTATGTAGACGGCAAAAGGTTGCCAGCATAGGTCGTGATTCCGGTAGGGTACATTGGCGTAAATGGTGCTAAGATAGCTAGATCCCCTAATGAAAGAACCATGCCATCGCTCCATCTTGACATGCCCGTATCTCCCGGGAGCGCCTCCAAACCCTCCTTCCCAGGGTGTGCACATGCTTGCACCAACCGCAACCCTCAGGTTGTAGTAGCGGCGTCGCCGGTCAGCTCACAACAAAAATGTTGTCAACCTCGCCATGCACCGACCATGGTTGAAGCCTGCAACACGAGCACGCTCTAGGTTAGAACACCAGGTTGCAGCAACACCATTGCTCAGACCACCCCCTTGAAGCACCGGTGATGCTCCATTGCAGCCCGACACACTTCAACATGGATGCTAATAGCAAGCATTTTTCTAAAGTCATTTTTCTAAACGCCTTAAAATTCTATTTAGGAAGGCGTTATCCAAAAACACCTTGGCTGGACGTGGTATTAAGGGTGTCTTTTCAAAATGGCTCAGCTGGACATAGCTTTAAAGGCGTTTTTTTTGTTTGCAAAACACCGCCTCACGGATTGGGCATAGCTTTCGAAGCGTTCTTGTGAAAGGCCTACACTTCATCGAGATTTTGAGGCGTTGGACAAAAATAGCCACTGTATTGTTGAGGATTTGAGGGTTTTTCTAAATTGCTTCCAAACTTATCATTGATCCCAAAGATCCTCGTGAATTGGCTTAAGAGAAGATAATATTGGCTTAATTGACATGTGTGAAGCCCATTGTCGCAGGTGGCCCAATAGAGTCTGACAGACAAACATGCCTAGTTGTGGAGACACTCATGTAGCACCGCACCGCACTAGTACATCAACCTCGCATCCCCGCTTCACGCTATTCCCTGCAGCGTCTCCGTCTCGTGGCCTTCGAAAACATCGGAGTAGCTCTGCCGCTCATCTCACACCGCTCATTGCAGCATCACTGTTACTCCAAGCCCATCCTTTTTGCAGCCTTATTTTGCTGCTCGCCATCTCCATCAGTGGTTGCCGACCTTGTAGCCTGTAGCGCGACGGTGGTCAAGGAGCTGGCAACACTCCATTGCAATATTGGTGACCGTGCGTAATGCTCCATGGCAGCATTAAGCACATGTGGAAGCTCCGCCTGCATGAGTGGAAGCTCTATCAAAGCACTGGTGGCACTCGGCAATGATTCTAATCCATCAAATTCTCCGTCACAATGTCGATGATGTTGCATTGGTGATGCGCAACCGGTGGTCGGTGTTGAGCCCTCCCTTGATTTGGGTAGAGGGAAGATGGTGGTCGCCGTCGGGAGCCCCTCCCCATAGCCGGCGACGAATGGGAATACGAGAATTGAAGGAAATATGCCCTAGAGGCAATAATAAAGTTGTTGTTTTATATTTCCTTATATCATGATAAATGTTTATTATTCATGCTAGAATAGTATTAACCGAAAACTTGATACATGTGTGGATACATAGACAAAGCACCGTGTCCCTAGTAAGCCTCTACTAGACTAGCTCGCTAATCAAAGATGGTTAAGCTTCCTAACTGTAGACATGTGTTTTCATTTGATGAACGACATCAAATGATTAGGAGAATGATGTGATGGACAAGACCCACCCGTTAGCTTAGCATAATGATCGTTCAATTTTACTGCTATTGCTTTCTTCATGTCAAATACATATTTCCAACTATGTGATTATGCAACTCCCGGATACCGAAGGAATGCCTTGTGTGCTATCAAACGTCACAACATAACTGGGTGATTATAAAGGTGCTCTACAGGTATCTTCGAAGGTGTTTGTTGGTTGACATAGATCGAGATTAGGATTTGTCACTCCGAGTATTGGAGAGGTATCTCTAGGCCCTCTCGGTAATACACATCATGAGAAGCCTTGCAAGCAAAGTGACTAATGAGTTAGTTGCAAGATGATGCATTATGGAATGAGTAAAGAGACTTGCCATTAACGAGATTGAACTTGGTATGGAGATACTGACAATCTAATCTTGGGCAAGTAACATACCGATGACAAAGGGAATAACGTATGTTGTCATAACGGTTCGATCGATAAAGATCTTCGTTGAATATGTAGGAACCAATATGAGCATGCAGGTTCCGCTATTGGTTATTGGCTGCAGAAGTGTCTCGGTCATGTCTACATAGCTCTCGAACCCATAGGGTCCGCAAGCTTAACGTTCGATGACGATATTGTATTATATGAGTTATGTGATTTGGTGACTGAATGTTGTTCTGAGTACCGGATGAGATCACGAACATGATGAGGAGTCTCGAAATGGTCGGGGGGTAAATATTGATATATAGGACGATGGTATTTGGACAGTGGAAGTGTTCCGGGTGATATCGGGTCACCGGAAGGGGTTGCGGGCACCCCCGACAAAAGATATGGGCCTTATGGGCCAAGAGGGGAAAAGGGGCTAGTGCGGCCCCCACATATGGGTTGTCCAAATTGGAGAATGAATGGGGAATGAGGAAAGGAAAAAGCAAGTAGGATTCCCCCTACCCCCTCTTCCCTTCCTAATCCGAATAGGAATAGGAAAGGGAGGTTTGGCCGAATTGGGGAAGACCCCAAGTAGGATTCCTCCTACTTGGTGTGCCCCCTTGGCTGCCTCTCCTCCCCTAAAACCTATATATACATGAGGGTGGCGCCTAGAACACACAACAACTATTGTTAGCCGTGTGCGGCGCCCCCCTCCATAGTTTAAGCCTCCGATCATATTCTCGTAGTGCTTAGGCAAAGCCCTGCGCGGATCATTTCACCATCACCATCACCACGCCGTCGTGCTGACGGAACTCATCTACTTCCTCGACACCTTTTCTGAATCAAGAGGACGAGGGACATCATCGAGTTGAACGTGTGCAGAACTCGGAGGTGCCGTATGTTCGGTGCTTGATCGGTCGGAGATAGAAGAAGTTCGACTACATCAACCGCATTATCAAACGCTTCCGCTTTCGGTCTACGAGGGTACGTGGACACATTCTCCCCCTCTCGTTGCTATGCATCTCCTAGATAGATCTTGCATGATCGTAGGATTTTTTTTTTTGAAATTGCATGCTACATTCCCCAACAAGAATGTGTGGAGGAGACATGTCATAAAAAGGATAAGGTTGGGTGGGTGCGGTGGGTGTGCCCCATAGAAAGCAGGTGTCGACAGGAGGATGCATTTAACGGAAGGGAGGGATGAGTTATTGCAACTAAGGAGTTTTCCTTTCTTTATTACTCTCGTACGTGTGTGGTTGTTCCTTGTCTTGACTACTCCCTCCGTTCCTAAACATAAGTATTTTTAGAGATTCTAATATGAACTATATACGGATGTATATTGACATAGTCTAGAGTGTAGATTCACTCATTTTGCTCGCCACTCAGGCCGCCAGGCACTCCTGAGGCATATGAACTCTGGCCGCTAGGTGCTCCCGAGGCAATCCGCGCAACCACCCCCCGCCGCGCGCCACTACGGCTACGGCGACAACCCCTACGCCGACAAACCTCACCTAACCCTCGCGCTCTCCCCACCTAGCTAGCCCGCCTAATGCCAAACTCAATCCTCGCATCTGCACAGTGCTCGCCACTCAGATCTTTTGGATTTCGAATTCGTGCGGCACCGGAGGGCCATATTCCACGAATCCTAGGCGGCGCGCAACAGCGGAAGGAGCGGGGGGCTTGCAGTCGCCATCAGCCATACTGCACCCTACGTATTGTGGCGACAGAGCATTCGACACCATCACACAGATTCCCCCATGCGATTTGAAGGATTTGCCCTGGAGATGGTGGTCGGAGCACGAATCGGATCCAGGATGTGGTGGAGAGGGTGAATCAATGCCTCTGCGAGATGAAGATGGCGAAGCAGAAGGCGTTATTCCATGAGAATCTGAGAGGGCATATGTTGCACGACGTACAAATCTATCAGAGGAGAATCGACTTCGAGACATAGCTACTTGCAGACATCATCATAACAGAGGCGGTAGAGGAGGAGAAATCCAGGATTCCGCTACCCTGGAGGCAAAAACCAGCCCATGTGTTCCAGTGGGCCGTGTCAGAAGCAAAATCTTCAGCCACCGCTGGGCTTGTGTGCTCAAAATACTCAACTGCCCGCCGCTGGTGAGTGTGGATCAGACACTTCAACGGTTTGTGAGTTTGAGCTAGATTATGGGGATAGCTCAGCTGACTGGGTGATACGTCCATTTTGCATCATGCTTATAAGTTGATGTTTATTGCATTATGGGCTGTTCATACATGTTTTGTCACAATACTTATGCCTTTTCTATCTTATTTTGCAAGGTTTACATGAAGAGGGAGAATGTCGGCAGCTGGAATTCTGGGCTGGAAAAGGAGCAAACTCTGGAAACCTATTATGCACAACTCCAAAAGCCTCGAAACTCCACAGAACATTTTTTCGGAAAATATAAAAAATATCTGGCAAAAGAAACCCATGAGAGAGGCCACTGGCTGGCCTCGAGGGTGGGGGCGCGCCCCCCCTTCCCAGGGCGCGCCCCCCTGCCTCGAGGGCCAGCCGGTGGGCCCCCTGTGTCCATCTTCTCATATATGAAGCGTTTTGACCTGGTTAAAATCAAGGAGAGGCTTTCGGGACCAGACGCCGCCGTCTCGAGGCGGAACCGAGGCAGAAACCAATCTAGGGCTCCGACAGAGCTGTTCTACCGGGGATACTTCCCTCCGGGAGGGGGAAATCGTCACCGCCGTCATCACCAACAACTCTCCCATCTTGGGGAGGGTTATCTTCATCAACATCTTCACCAGCACCATCTCCTCTCAAACCCTAGTTCATCTCTTGTATCCAATCTTTGTATCCAAACCTCAGATTGGTACATGTGGGCTGCTAGTAGTGTTGATTACTCCTTGTAGTTGATGCTAGTTGGTTTATTTGGTGGAAGATCATATGTTCAGATCCATTATGCATATTAATACCCCTCTGATCATGAACAATATTATGTCTTGTGAGTAGTTACTTTTGTTCCTGAGGACATGGGAGAAGTCTTGCTATTAGTAGTCATGTGAATTTGGTCTTCGTTCGATATTTTGATGAGATGTATGTTGTCCCTCCTCTAGTGGTGTCATGTGAACGGCGACTACATGACACTTCACCATTATTTGGGCCTAGAGGAAGGCATTGGGAAGTAAAAAGTAGATGATGGGTTGCTAGAGTGACAGAAGCTTAAACCCTAGTTTATGCGTTGCTTCGTAAGGGGCTGATTTGGATCCATATGTTTCAGGCTATGGTTAGGTTTACCTTAATACTTCTTTTGTAGTTGCGGATGCTTGCATTAGAGGTTAAACATAAGCGGGAGGCTTGTACAAGTAAGGGCAGCACCCAAGCACCGGTCCACCCACATACCAAATTATCAAAGTACCAAACGTGAATCAGATGATCGTGATGAAAACTAGCTTGACGATAATTTCCATATGTCCTCGGGAGCACTTTACCTTGCATAAGAGTTTGTCCAGGCTTGTCCTTTGCTACACAAAGGATTGGGCCACCTTGCTGCACCTATTTACTTTTACCGTTTGTCACTTGCTACCAATTATCTTATCACAAAACGATCTATTACCTATAATTTCAGTGCTTGCAGAAAATACCTTACTGAAAACTGCCAATCATTTCCTTCTGCTCCTCGTTGGGTTCGACACTCTTACTTATCGAAAGGACTACGATAGATCCCCTACACTTGTGGGTCATCAAGACTCTTTTCTGGAGCCGTTTTCGGGAGTGAAGCGCCTTTGGTAAGTGGAATTTGGTAAGGAAAAATTTTAGTGTGCTGAAATTTATTGTCACTTGTTACTATGGCTCAAAATCCTTTGAGGGGCTTGTTCGGGGTATATTCACCCCGAGCAGAAGAGCAAAGAGTTGCTCCTCAACCTACTGCACCTATTGAAAATGTTTGCTTTGAGATTCCTTCGGGTATGTGAAAGTGCAGTATATCGACTAGAGGAGGGGTGAATAGGCGATTTTTATGGAATGCTTCAAAACATGGAAGTTTTGAAGACAAACAATAGTACCGATCCTATTTATATGCAGCGGAGGTAGACTACACTAGACAAGCCATAGTCAAGTATTCAATGAAGTGAAAGCATGAAGACTAATAGCAGCTAGGCAGTAAGGATCAGGATGGAAGATTGAATGAAGCCAATCAGAACAGGTAGTCACACAGTGAAGTCAAATAGATAGGCAAGCAAGCAAAGACTTCACAATGAAAGATAGTAAGTAAAGAGAAGGAAGGAATAGAACCAGTAGCTCGGGGACGACAGTGATTTGTTAGACCAGTTCCAGTTGCTGTGACAAATGTACGTCTGGTTAGGGAGGCTGAGATTTAACTCAGAAGACTGCGTCTTCACCTTGTTCCCCTTGAGCTAAGGACACCTAGTCCTCGCCCAATCACTCTGGTAAGTCTTCAAGGTAGACTTCCAAACCTTCACAGACTTCGTTCACCGGCAATCCACAATGACTCTTGGATGCTCAGAACGCGACGCCTAACCGGCTGGAGGAAACACAGTCCTCAAGTGTAACAAGTCTTCAGGTCACACAGACAGAAAGACTTCAGTGATGCCTAACACTCTTTGGCTCTGGGTGTTTGGGCTTTGTCCTCGCAAGGATCTCTCTCTCAAATGCTTCGGAGGTGGGTTGCTCTCAAACGACAAAAGTCGTGTAATAACTCTGAGCAGCCACCAATTTATGGTGTAGGGGGTGGGCTATTTATAGCCACTGGGCAACCCGACCTGATTTGTCCGAAGTGACCCTGGGTCACTAAGGAACTGACACGTGTTCCAAAGGTCAGATTTCAAACACACACGGCAACTTTACTTGGGCTACAAGTAAAGCTGGCTCATCCAGCTCTGGATAAGATTTGCTATCATTGTCTTCGCTCGAAGACATAGGATTTGGTTGAGCATCACTTCAGTCACTCTGACTTAGTTCACTTGGACCCCACTTAACAGTACGGTGGTTCCTATGACTCAACAAAGAAGAAAAGGAAACAACGAAACATCTTAGTCTTCGCGCTCCATAGTCTTCACACAATCTCTTCTCTTGTCATAGTCTTCAATATGATTATCTTCATATACCACCATAGTCGTCAATGTCTTCATACATTTTTAGGGGTCATCTCCGATAGGTAAACCGAATCAATGAGGGACTACTACCTGTGTTATCCTGCAATTCTCACAAACACATTAGTCCCTCAACCAGGTTTGTCGTCAATACTCCAAAACCAACTAGGGGTGGCACTAGATGCACTTACAATCTCCCCCTTTTTGTTGATTGATGACAAACTGGTTGAAGTTTTCAACGGGGATAAAAGTATGTGAAATTGTAAAGGATAAAGGTATTGTCTTCGTAAGTAGCAAAAGGCTCCCCCTGAAGATGTGCATATTGTTGATTTGCTTTTGAATGCAAATGCACATGGCAGGTCATACTTGTGGAGATCCTCTTCAACTTATGAAGACAATTCATCATGCACAATTGATATGTCGAATATAATGATATGCATAATGAGAAATGGACGTCTGCAAAATGACTAAGTGCGGAATATAACGTAGCACATGCGGAATTTATCATCGCATTACAGAGTACCAGAAAACGTAGCAGACGACCATCAAGTTTAAGTGTTACAACTCAAAGAACCAAATGTAGCAAAAACGAGAGTTGTAAACACTAGGCAAAATATAAAGCACCCACCCATATGGACCCGCTTGAAGACTATCAACCCATATGCTTCTCCCCCTTTTGTCAGCAAGAACCAAAAAGGTTTGAAGACATAGAGCCTCTACTCGTTCCCAGTTGGAGCAGGAGAGGATGCAGGGTCGGCGTTGGTGTTTGGCGGTGCAGAAGTAGTTGGTGCAGAGTCGACACGTGCTGAAGGAGGAGGTGGTGAGGTAGCATCATCTTGATCATCTATCACCCTGGCGTCAACCGTTGCAGCGGAGGAGGAGTAGTCAGAATCTTCAAGAGACGGAGTTCGACGCAGAACAGCATTCCTTGGAGGAGTGTGGTCAAACTTGAATCTTTCAGTGAAGCCATCGTCTTGAAGATCTGCTTCAGCACTCAGCAAAGTCAAACTCTTCCATGACCTCCGACAGGTTTCATGAGCAACAAAGGCATTCTTGGTGGTAAGGTTGCGAATGCGATTGACGTCCACCAAGAGGCTTTGCATCTGACGCTTCAGCCAGTAGTGATGCTTATCCTGTTTCTGATGTAAGGCAACGAGAAGCTCTCGGTCATTGAGAACACGAGAATGCTTCCGAGGCCTTTGGGCAATGGTGCTCTCAGTAGCTTCAGTCTCTGCATGACGTGGTAGGCGAGTATGGCCAGCCAGATGATAAACGCGAGAGACTGCTGGAACTCCTTCAATTGGCTGAGTGAAGCTCTGGTGATCAGCGTTGTGGAGACTGACAGGCTCTTTGGCAGGCGCTTGGTATATGGCTTCAGCTGACATATCAACCTCTGCCAAGAATATATGATGGTTGCGAGCAGAAGGCTGATAGGTGATAGCAGAATGAAGCTTGATGAGGCGCATAATCCATGGAGCGTAGAAGTTGAGACCAAATAGATCAAAGCCTGACACAGCCAACTTCCTGATAAAGAAATCTTGAGCATTGAAGCTGATGCCATTGAAGATATAGAAGACCAATGTCTTCATTGTGCCTTCAAGCTTGGATGATGAAGAATGTCCTTTGATAGGCCATAGAGCTCGCCTGATGATATGATAGATGGTGCGAGGCAGATACTCTAGGTCTTCAACAAAGAACTCCTTTGGATATTCAGCATCCATTGGCAAAGGCATCATCATTCTCAGCATCTGGCTCATGTTGGGCTTGCGCTTCTGAAAGATGCTCTCCAAAGCTTCGTTGTGTAGTTGACAGCCAGTTCATACAGTTCTCCTGGAGTGGGCAAGCCAGTAAGCTCAATGAGATCAAAGGCGTTGGCTTCATGATGGACATTGCATGTCATCCACTCAAGGACCCATGTCTTCGGATCCCTGCTGTAGCCTCGAATGTGGAGGGTTGCATAGAATTGCAGAAGCAGCTCTTCATTCCAGTGCTCTTTGTCAGTAACAAAATTCAGCAAGCCAGCATCGCTGAAGCAATCAAGAGCTTCCTCAAGACAGGGCAGTCCAGTAATGACTTCAGTATCAAGACGCATATGAGGGAAAATGCGCCCTTGATCATAGAGTACTCGAGAATAATAACTGCGCTGCTGATAGCTCCAGAACCTAACTGATGATATTCTTGGCTTGGAATAGGGGTTCTTGGCGCTGTCAAAGAATGTGTTGTGCGTAGTGAAGCCATTTGCATTGAAGGACCCTTGAGAGGTGGCAATACCTGGGAACCTTGGCAGTCTTGGCTTAGGCTTCTGAACCTGAGACCTGTGCTCAACATGGTGGTCAAATTGAGGACCAGCTGCAGGCGGTCCATTAGGAGGCGGAGGAATCAGAATGGGCCATCTGACAGAGACGAGCTGATCATATTTGTTGTATGCTTGCTCAATTGTATGGGGCCGTGGAGGCGGAACAGGAGCAGTGGCAGTGGCTTCAGGCTGTTGAGTGCCTTCGGGTGCAACACTTGCTTCAGGCGCCATAACTTCAGGCACCACGTTGACTTCAGGTGCCACATTAGCTTCAGCCATGGCAATATCATTGGCTTCAGTGGTGGTGGTGGCAGCCTTAGAATTTGTAACCTCCACTTCCGGCACTGGAGGGTCGGACACGTTCTCCTCGAGAACAGGGGGTGTGGCAGCACGTGCTTCTTCTTCTTGGGGTTGTTCTTCTTCGGCTGATGCAGCTGGAATATCTTCAGCCGCTTTGGCTTCAGACTCTGGGAGGTTCACAGTAGGAGTAGCTTTAGGAACTGATTGTTGCTCTTCTCCTTCTGGAACAGTTGTTGTAACGACTTGAGGCCTTGGTCCTTTGTGAAGCCTGTGGAATGCTGGCGACGCCTGTGGTGATGGAGTTGGTTGGGCCTCAAAGTCTTCATCTTCAAGCAACGAACTGGTGACTTGAGTTGGGGGAGTTGCTGGTGTATCTTCTGGGTGATCAGCCCACGAGTCATCCTGTGCAATTGGCGTCAATGGACGACCAATGCTGATGCGTTCGCTGTTCGTGAGAACAGGCGAAGATTCCACATTGTACTCGATCTGAGGAAGGAATTCATCATCTTCAACATTGTCATGAAGACCAATGTCTTCAGCTGCTGTGGGGTCACCAGCTGGAATGTCTTCAGCCTCTGTGGGAGCGGGCTAATGAACTGTCATGCGACGTTCCTGGTGCGCAGATGCGGGACGAGCAACTGAAATGGGCTCGACAAAAAGGGGCTCTGTGGGAGCAGCCCGGGCCTTCTTGATCTTGCGCTTCTTAGTGGGGGGAGCATCATCAGTGTTGTTCTTGCGCTTGCGAGCTTCAGCTTCAGCCACCTTTGTCTTCATAAGCTCTGAAGCAGCTGGGGTGACCTTAGGCTTCGTGCATGTCATGCTGGCAGGGAAGACAATGCTAGGCTCTTCCTGCCTTGATCCTTCAGCTTGGGCCACAGTTTGCTTCTTCTTCTTCTTGGCAGCCATCCTGGGGTCAATGCCAGGACGCCCAAGGGCCTTGCGCTTTTCAGCTTCATTGTAAGCTTGGACGCATTTGGCAGCCAAGGCCTTGATTCGCTCACGGGAACCTTTGGCTTCTTCACGCCTCTTGCGAAAAGCTTCCTTGAGCTCCTGCATCATGACTTTGAAGTTCTGGATTTCTTGGACGCTGAGCTTGTCCATATGCTTCTTGAACTGAGCCTTTTCATAGTCAATCTTTTGATTCAGCTCAACAATTCTCTGAGCAAGAGCTAGCTCAGAAGCAATGGCGCCGTTGAAGGAGACGCTGAGGCCAACGAGAAGTTGTAGATCGTTAAAGCTGAGGTTGGGGGTGTCAAACCATTCATCAATGAAGTTGTTCAAAACTTCCTTGTCAAAGAGCGGCAAATCATTGAAGATTTCTGCGTCTTGCTTGCTCTTGATTAATTGCTCCAGAGCGTCATCAGCTAGATCTTCATCACTTGAGAGATCAATGGCTTCATTGGCGTTCTTGAGAACAGCATCAGGAGTGAGAGCTAGACTGGGGTTGCGCGTGGGCTTCTTCCTGAGCTGTTTGCTCTTGGAAATGCAAGAGTGCTCCTCAGATTGCACACTTGGTGCTGGTGGAGCAGTGGCCAACGGCTTCACTCTCGAAGCAATTGGTGGAGTTGTCTTTGAAGCCTTGGATTTCTTTTTCTTCTTGGGCTTCGGAGTTGCAGGTGCATCATCAGAATCAGCGTCGTCTGCAGGTTGATCCACATCCGCCCCTTGAACCCTTATGTGACTGATGAGACCTTTTAAGTTGTAGAAGGGCCCAACCAGGTTAGGTTCAGCTTCGCGCGTGCCATCGCCATGGGGCGCAGAGGGGCCAGGATTGAAGTCCAATCCCTAGTTCTTCTTGTTTTCTTTGGCCGAGTTCTTGGCATATTGAAGATTGCGCTTGAATAGATTGTCGTCGCGACACCAGAGCAGTGAAGAAGGATCGGCATCTACTAGTTGTGGCCCACGGACCATGCAAGGAAAGAAGCCTTGAGCAATGGCTTCAGCTTGAGTCCTGGGTGGAAGATTCTTGTATGTAATGTCTCCCCATGGACGCTTGATGGCATTCTTTTCAGCATACTCTTGAGTCACGAATCTGTACTTAAACCACTGTTCAGCCCAATATCTTCGAATCCATTGGATTCGAGTCTTCCTCTGATTGTAGTCCTCCTCTGGATCAGTCTTGTACATTTCATTGAGATCAGGAGGCAAATCCTTGGAGGTGTTTCCACGGCGTTGTCTGCCACCCTTCCTAACTGACTTGTCGGTTGCCATTGGGTTCAATCTGAAAGGCTTAAAACTGAATGGCTTCAACACTGGCAAATGCTTCGGTCTACTCGACAGACAGGAACTGGCTTCGGGAGAGTGAATATGACGCTGCAAGAATTCTGCAAATGAATGCAGACTATGAGAACCATGGGATTCTACCATGGACATGTCCATGTGACAACATTAGAGATGCGAGGGAAGGGGAAGAGGTCATTGATACGTCTCAAACGTATCTACTTTTCCAAACACTTTCTATATTGTTTTGACCTCATTCTTGCATGATTTGAACTAAACTAACCCGGACTGACGCTGTTTTCAGCAGAGCTGCCTGTATGGTTTTATTGTGCGCAGGAAAACGGATTTTTAGGTATCTCAGAAAATTCCACGAAAAATCACAGAAAATCCACGCACCCGAAGGAACCCGGAGCCAGAAGAGGGGCCAGAGGGGGGCCAGGGGGGCCCCAGGCGCCCTAGTGCCGCGGCCCACCCCCTGGCCGCGCCGGGGGGTCGCCTGGGTGGGCCCCACCTCCCCTGGTGCCTTACTTCGACCCGTATTTTAGCTCGTGACGGAAAAATCCCAGATCAGAAGTTCTTTTCGCAGTTTTCGTCGCGGAGCCGCCGCCACCCTCTGTTCTTCTTCGGGAGGGCTAATCTGGAGGCTGATTTGGCCTCCGGAGAGGGGAGATCGTCGCCATCATCATCATCATCACCACTCCATCCTCCCTCCATGACTTCTCCTTCCATGTGTGAGTAATCCCCTGCTGTAGGCAAAGGGGGTGGTAGGGATTGGATGAGTTAGATCATGTAATAGTTTGTCAGATCGTTGGGGGCATGTTGCCTATCATCTATTATGGTGTTTATCATCTTTGCTTCAACTTGTTATTCTTAATGCTTGTCACTTAGGGCCCGAGTGCCATGATTTCAGATCTGAACCATATGTGTTTGCATGAATATATTTGTGTTCTTGATCCTATCTATGAGTTGTTTGCACCTATTACGGTTCGGAACCGGTGATCCCAAAAGTGACAGCTTGGGACACCAAAGGGGATTGTCCGTAGTTTGAGGATTACATGTATCCATTGAGTTTATTGCTTTGTTCCGGTGCTCTTTGACAGGAGCACCTTAATCTCCATAAGTTCCTTTTGGCCCCGTTCGTAGCGAGATGGTAGGACAAAAGATGTTGTGCAAGTTCTTATTGCAAGCACGTACAACTACCTACGGGATACATGCCTAATGCTTGATATTTGCCTAGATGATCATTACTTTTCCGTGTGCCTTGCCCTAAGTTGGAATCATGATATATCTCATCCATGCAGCGCCCAACCATCCATCTCCCTAGCCTACAGTGTTTTAAATCCTGCTGGTTACTAGTTGCTACTTTTGCCATTTATTCTTGCTATTTACTCTTGTTGTCTACTTTTACTATCACCTTCATCACTATCATATCACTGTTACCACTTATCTTTTGTTGCAGGTAAGTATATTTCAGGTGCGGTTGAATTGACAACTCAACTGTCAAAGCTTATAAATACTCTTTGGCTCCCCGTGTGTCGAATCAATAAATTGGGTTATTCTTACCCGCGAAGACTATCTCGATCCCCTAC
This sequence comes from Secale cereale, assembly GCA_902687465.1. NCBI lineage: Eukaryota > Viridiplantae > Streptophyta > Magnoliopsida > Poales > Poaceae > Secale > Secale cereale. The sequence goes on along the minus strand of LR738715.1, from coordinate 19,873,453 downwards.
GGTTGAGGGTTATCAAGTACTGTTTTCTGGCGCCGTTGCCAGGGAGCATAGCAATATTTACAAGTCTACTTGAAGTATCCTACCTGCTGCACTTCATCCGCTATGGGTAAGAAAGGAGACCCCAAGGTTCCGATCTTACTATCCACTACAAGAAGAGGTACTGTTCTGAGCACTAGTGCTACACTTGATTCACCTTCTGTTATGAGTAAGTTTGCCTCACCGCCACCACATGATGCTCCTACTGAATCTGTTACTATGTCCGATACTCTTGATGATGCTTCTACTACTCTTGATGATATTAGTTCACTTGGTTATGCTCTTGAGAAACAGATCGCTGCTGCTGCAAAAAAGTCTGGAATTGAAATTCCTGTTACTCGCTACCCTATTGGCGAGACTTACGATTATCCTGATTTGAGTAAACTCAAGGAGAGACTCCTTGACAATGATTACTATATGCTTGATGAAAATTTATGCAGGGAACTGACAGAGTTTGCTGGCTCTGACCCTGAAGTTATTAAGAAACTGTTTGAAAAACACTCTTTGAAGAACAAAACCGTTCCTGATCCTGAATTTGCTACATCTCCTATATGCATTGATGATCCTGATTATGATTTCTCTGTTCATCTTTCACTTATACCTATGGTTGAAGCTGACCCCTTTTATGGCAGAGAAAATGATGATGCTATTGCACACCTGACCAAACTCGGTGAGTTGGGTCGCCTGTTTACCACGGATGAGAAGATACTATACTTTTATGTGACCAAGATTCTTCCTTTCTCCTTTAAGGAAGGTGCTAAAGCATGGTATGATTCACTCCCATGCGGTTCCATTAAGAGTCCTCAAGACTTAGCTCACTCTTTTGTTGATAAGTACTTTCCTGCTCACATGCAACATGCTGCTTTACAAAGAATTTATAACTTTAAACGGTTGCAGGATGAGTCCCTCCCTAAAGCTTGGGGGAGGTACTGCGGTCTGATTCGGGCTAGACCAGGACATGAAGTCCCTAAGAACGAATTAATCGATATATTCTATGATGGTCTAACTGATGAATCCAGGTCCTATTTGGACAGTTGTGCTGGTTGTGTTTTCAGGAAAAGGACGCCGGAAGATGCAGAAGATTTGATGGGCAGGATTGCCAAAAACCATGAAGATTGGTCCGTCCCTGAACCACCTCCACCACCAAAGAAGAGGGGCATGTTTGTTCTAAGCCCCGAAGATATGCGAGAAGCAAAGAAGTCTATTAAAGAGAAAGGTATTAAAGCTGAAGACGTGAAGAATCTACCCCCTATTGAGAAGCTGTGTGAGCCTACCACTCACCCTCCTATGGTAGAGGTACACTCTCTTTTAGATTTCAATGCAAGTGACATCCCTCATGGTAAGCCTCCTGATCAATGTTTAGATGAGTTTGATAATTTTATTATGAAACAAAATCTTTTTAATGAGAGGATACAAAGTCAGTTGCATGATAATTCCCTTGCTATCAAAAGTTTGCTTGATGTTCTAGGTAGAACGGTTAATGATGTTCAATGTCTTGTGAAACATTTTCATATGGTTCAAACTCAGCTTGAACAAATTTCTAATGTGCAAAAAGATTTGCTTGCTAACAATGCCAAACAAGATGATTTGCAGGCCTTCGGGATTAGGACCCGAGGAGGAACTAGCACTCAAGATCCTCTCTATCCAGAGGGGCATCCGAGGAGAATCGAGCAAGATTCTCAAATGCAGGAAGAAGAAATTGTTGGCTCTCCAAAAAAGAAGAAGAAACATAAGGAGGCTGACAATTCCAATGATCCTATTACAGATGAAGAGCCAGCTGTTGATCCCAACAGTGTATCTATATCCGATGCTGAGACTGAAGACGGTGCTGAACCTGAAGATAAGGATAATGAGAAGAATGATCCGCCTGAAGTTCGAGAAGAAGAAGCACCTGACAAACGTAAGAGGTACACTAAAGAAGATTTCATCGCAAGAAAACATGGGAAGGAAAGAGAACCATGGGTACAGAAACCCAAGCCCTTTCCAGGTAAATCTCTCAAATCTAAAGAAGAAGAGCATTACAATAAGTTTTGTGAGTGGATTAAGCCTCTTTATCTTCAAATCCCTTTGACTGATGCTATTAAGTTACCTCCTTATTCAAAATATATGAAAGATATTGTCACTAATAAAAGAAAAGTTCATAATGAAGCAATATCTACTATGCTTGCTAACTACTCTTTCAGTGGCAAGATTCAAGCTCGGTGATCCAGGTATACCCACCATTCCTTGCTCCATAAAGAATAATTATGTCAAAACTGCTTTGTGTGATCTTGGAGCAGGAGTGAGTGTTATGCCTCTCTCTCTTTACAAGAGGCTTTGTTGAGAGAAACTAATTCCTACAGATATCTCTCTTCAGATGACTGACAAGTCAACCGCCGTTCCGATAGGTATTTTTGAGGATGTTCCCGTAGAAGTTGCTAATTGTTTGATTCTTACTGATTTTGGTGTGCTTGACATGCCCGAGGATGGGAGCATGTCCATTATTCTTGGTAGACCTTTTCTTAACACCGCAGGTGCTATTATTGATTGCAATAAAGGGAAGGTTACCTTCAACGTGAATGATAAAGAACACACGGTGTATTTTCCAAAGAAGACCGACAGGAGGCATGGCCTCAACTCTATAGAAAATATCGAGACCGTGAAGATTGGAGAATGGGACTGTCCACTACATGTGCACCACAAATACAAAACTATTATGGTGGGGACAATGTCCATCAAAGTAAAGGTTCAATGATTACTTCGTAAGAGGTGAGACTTTTTGCTCTATATATCGCCTGTTTGTTGGTAAGACTTGATCAACCTTACTAGTAAACATGTTTTATATAGATAAAAAGTTGAGCTTGTTATGTTTTCATTTATTTTCATTTTTGTTCTCTTTGCTGTAACAAGTGTTTATGTTTTGAAGCTTCACAATACTAATCACTGCTTTAAGTTTTCAGAAAGTCTTGCAGCTTTTTGAACTTCGAAAAAATTTCAACAGTGAAGTTTTCAGAAAAATTCCAGAAAAATAAAAAAAAATCCACGCCGGGAGTGACCCAGAGGTGCCTGGGGCCAGCCAGGGGGACCCACCAGTGGCCCAGGCGGCCAGCTGGCGCGGCCTGCCCCCTGGCCGCGCCCATAGGGCGCCTGGGGCCCACAAGGCCCCCCTCCAGGTAAGTCTTCTTCCTCCCTCTCTCTTTCTCTCCAAAAACGCGAGTTCTCCACTTGTTCTTGCGTTATTGCTGCTCTTGGAGGCGATTCTTCGATCTCTCTCTACATCCTATCATTTGAGCTGAGATTTTGAACAAATACTCCCTGGTATGTGACTCCTCCACCCCTCCAATTAGATTTCTGATTGGTGGCTTCATTTGTGAGTATTTAGTAGTTCTTGGTGCTGTATAGATGAGCTTGCATGCATGTGTAGAAAGTTATTTTCCAAGTTTTGATGCAAGTTTATGCCTTGGGAAAGTGAGTTGAGTAGTTTGCCTTAACCCACCTTGTTTTAAATCCTTCTTTTTGTAATTTGTCAAAAATTTCAGAAATGAGTTTGTTAGGAAGGGCAAAGGGGTGGCTTGAGAAGAGGAGGCCCACACACTCCGATCGAGTTACTAGAGCCGCAGCTTCACCCTCGACTGCTAGGGTGAGCTATAATGAAGATCATGTGCCCCTGGAGTTGTTGGAAGACACAAGTCCAGCACGTGCTATGACGTTTCCATGTGATGAATTCCATGAAGCTGCGGGAATCAAGGATGAGTTTTATAATCTTTGTGCTAATGCAGGTCTGACACGGCTCGTCTCGTGCCGTGTTACTCAGTATCAAAAACTCACCTCCAGTTTCATTAACAGTTTTAGATATAATCCTGATTCAGGTGCTATTGAGTTTAAAATTTACAATGATCTTATCAACATGCCTTTGGGAAAGTTTTGTGAAATAATAGGTGTGCCAAACGTTGGGAGGACGGCTAGGATGGCCTCTCAACCTTCCGAGCTGAAAACCGTCTTCAACTCTCTCTGCAGCATGGGTACGAGGGATATTCGTCGGTCAAAGATCTCCAGCATCTTATTTCCTCACCTCAGGTATTTTGCATATTATGTTGCTAGAGGGGTGTTAGCTCGTGACAACACGAGCAACACTTCTACGCCGGATATTGCTATCCTGGCAGCAGCCTTCTCAGGGAGGTCTGATTATAATCTGGGTGCCTTAATTGCTTGACGCATTGCTATGAACGGTAACAAGGGAGACTTATATGGTGGCGTTTATGCCACACTTATCTTAGAACATCTTGGAGGCACCCCACACCCTGATGATAATCCTTTTACTTATTTAAGCTTTGATCTTGCTGCTATGAAAAGGCATAAGTTTGTTACCATGGCCTCTGAGCTTGATAATCTTGTTTATATCTTGCGTTTCGGAACTACCGCGGAACGCGAGATCCGTCTACCTGCACCTCTTTTGTTTGATTTTTCTCGCAGGAACGGATGGTCCTTTGATGTTATCCAGTTCGATGAGTTCATGGCCCAGCATCAGTTTCATAACCCCATGGAGGGGGTTGTGCCCGACGAGCAGGAGCACGGTGAGTTACCACCTTTTCAGGAAGAAACCGCCACCGAGTTTGGTGAAGGGTCTTCCTCTGCTTGGCGCACGGACCCTTCCTCGTGGGAGACTCCGAGGAGTTCGGTGTACGCGCCAGCATCCTTCTACAATCCTTGGACTCACCACTGTTCCCCCGGAGCAGGAGGCTCCTGGGGGCAGTAGCTGCTACCAACTTAGGCCAAAAGCCTAAGCTTGGGGGAGTACGTGCCCCTCTCATCTTTCCATTATATTATCCGTTTTAATCGCTTTGATCTTTTCAAAGTTTTTGCCCGATCTTCTTTATTTCTCTCTTTGCAAAAACAACAAAAAGATTTTCTCTTTCTTTTGCTTTCGTTCAACCTTTGAAATAACCCAAAAAGATTCCCTTTATCTCTTTAGTTTGCTTTGTTTTCAGAATTCAGCTCGAGACCGTGATGGCATTTAATTATATTTCCTACGTTCGATCGTGCAAGTGACGAGGCAGTAATGACGAAGATCGACTGAAGGGAAGCAACAAGGAAGACCGGTATGAACTCTTCTTGTTTCTACTTTTGTACATATGCCTGTACTTATGATCTAGAGACCAGCTTGTAGCGACATAGTGTTATGTTTACAATGCTCTTCCAGTGGTTCATGCTTTCCTTGTGGCTAGTCTCGAATAGCTAGAGTATATAATGTGTTATTGAAATGATTTACATGCATTGCACTGTTCATAGTTTGGTATACTAAGGTGGTATTTCCCTTTGGAGAATTTTTGGATTGACTTGGCACATGTTTACACATGTTTAAGACTAAAAATTCTGCTCCGCCTTCATGATCTTTGAGTTTCAGAATAGTTATATCACTTTCATGCCCAATTCAATGTTGCTTTGTCGCTCTGCATGATTATGGCCGTTATTTCTCTCTAGTTGGTCGCTTCCCAGTCTTTTGCTAACCTCCACCTGTACTAAGCGGACTGACTGCTTGTGCATCCAAAATACTTAAAACCTGTTAGGCCATATGAGTCCACCATACCTTCCTATACATGGTATTTACCTGCCATTCCTAGCGAAGACTTTCGTGTACCATCTCGAAATTAATCAAAAGCATTTCTCTTTTTGTGCCTCTGTTTTAGCTCATGAGGAAGTAGTAGTTAATTCATGATTTTTTTTAAGTTGGACAAGTTTCACCCCGGGAATGCAAGTCTAATGTGCAAACCCCTAATACGAGAAGGAACTGGCATAGAGTGCGCCCGGCTCATAAAAGATAATACAACAAACAAACCCTCCTTCACGCTTTGTTCCTGAGAAATCAGAAAACTTTGGCAGTGATAAACAAAGGAGATTAAGAGGATGTGATCGTCCTCATGCGGGAGCCGTTCCTCGAAACTTGTCCAGCTCAAGAAGTGATTGAGTTATCTGCTAGCATTCGTTGACGAAATATGCACCTCTCAAAAACATTTTTACCTCTATTTTTTTTAAACCAAGAGCTCTGGTACATGTTTAGTTTTTGTTTCCGACCACGGGTTTTCAACCTTGTCAACAAAAGCCACGGTTCGAGAGTCTCCACCTTCTTTCTTCAAAGCACCAACTAGGAGAGCATAATTGTCATTCTGAGTGTAATGTGCATTGTTGATACGTCCAAAACGTATCTATAATTTCTGCTTGCTCCATGCCACTTTTGGGTGATATTGCTATGATATTCATACACTTCCATACACTTTTGATCATATTTGGACTAACCTACTAATCCAGTGCACCCCGGTGCCAGTTTCTGTTTTCGGCTGATTTTGTATTTCAGGTTTTCACGTTACGAGAACTATCAGGAAAAATCCAGAAAAATTATATAAAAAATCAGCGTTCCGGAACCTACCCTGCGCCCGAAGTACAGCCGGGGGGGGCACCAGGGCTCCAGGCGCCCTGGCGGCGCCCCCCCCCCCTGGGCCGCGCCGGGGGGGCGCCTGGGCCCCCCGAAGCCCGTCTGGTGCCCCCCTTTGGCATATATTTAGAGCGTCCCTCGAAACCCTCGGAACGGGAACTCTTTTTCGCGATCTCATCTCTGTTCCGCCGCCGCAGCCGCTTCCAAGATCGGGAGCACCAGGAGAACTCTTCCCGGCACCCTGGCGGAGGGGAGGATCACCATCGGGAGCTTCTCCACCACCATGGACGCCTCCCGGATGAGTTGTGAGTAGTCTCCCTTGGACCATGAGTCCATGACCAGTAGCTATGTGATGTTCTCCTCCCGTTCTTGTGCTTCACTAATTAGTCCTCGTGAGTTTCCCTACATGATCGAGGCACATATGTAATCCTTATGCTGTTGCTATGATGAGTTTGCTAGGATCCGACGGATTATGAGATTATGTTCAGATTGTGATTGAGTAATATATTTGATCTACCTCTTTTATATTTATGTTCATAAGTAATTCTTGCATGTTCTCCGTTGTTATTTATTGCTTTGGCCGAGTAATACGTAGTGACTCCAAGAGGGAACGTTATGCTTGATTGTGGGTTCATGCCCCTCGATGACTAGCTTGAGTGACAGAAACATGAGTCTAGGGGATGTGCTGTTGCCACAAGGGGGAAAACAACAGTGCTTGTGCCCGCGGGTGCAAGGATTGTTTACTTTACGCAAAGTTCTTTTAATGCAATTGTCTGTTGCTTTGAGTTTACACTATGGGTGGGGCTCGCAACTTAATACCAGCGAGATGTTCTGGATAGATATCTCAAGGTGGATGATTAGTAGTAGATATTGATGGATTTCGGTCTACTTACTTTGGCGTACCACCCATGCTTTGAACCTCAACCTTTCTTGCAATGTAGTCAGCATTGGTTTGCGTTCGTGGTCCTGTCAATTACCCAGCTGTAATTCGTTTACCTCACATAGATGTTTTATCGTCTTTTGGGAGAGAGACATCACTAGTGAACATCATGTGACTCCGGTCCATATTACCATCATTGATCACATCCGCTATTTAATTTTAGCTATTATTTAATATTGCAAAACATTATCTATCACTACTATCATTTGCGTTTAATCCTTTGTGAACTACAAGGCCGGACGGATTGACAACCTCTCTGTACTCGTTGGGAGCAAAGTTATTTGTATCTGTGTGCAGGTCCATGTTGATTGCTAATATCTGGCACCGTTAGCAGTGGACACCTACTTGTTGAACCTAGGAGTCTCTGGGGATTCGATCCTTGGCATCTTTGCTAAGGGAAAACACTTCCACAACACTGCATCTTTCACCTTCCACTTGGGGTAACCAACGAGGGGTTAGAGGCCCATCAAGGAGTATTTTCTGGCGCCGTTGCCGGGGACTCCACTCTTCAGGATAGGGGAGTTGCATGCTATCTTTTACCTTTGCTTTTTAGTCTTGTTAGTTTACCTTTCAGTTTTTGCTTTAGTACCTTTTATCGAAAATCACAAAAATAGTTATCTTGCTTGCTTGCTACTATGGGTTCCTCCGAGAACACCAAGTTGTGTGACTTCACTAGTCACAACAACGATGACTTTATCAGCACACCTATCACTACACCTGCCACTTCAGCACCTTCATATGAAATTAAACCTGCTTTACTGAACTTAGTCATGAAAGATCAATTCTCCGGTGCTGGAGATGATGCTGCTTTACACTTAAACAACTTTGTTGAACTTTGTGATATGCAAAAGTACCAAGAAATAGATGGTAATATTGTTAAGCTTAAGCTTTTTCCTTTCTCCTTGAGAGGAGGAGCTAAAATTTGGTTTCAGTCTTTGCCTAGAAATAGCATAGATTCATGGCACAAGTGCAAAGATGCTTTTATCGGAAAATACTATCCACCTGCTAAAATTATCCAACTTAGAAGTAACATAATGAATTTTAAACAATTGGATAATGAACACGTTGCCCAAGCTTGGGAACGTATGAAATCTCTTATCAAGAACTGCCCTACTCATGGTTTGACTACTTGGATGGTTATCCAAACTTTTTATGCAGGCTTGAACTTTACCTCGCGGAACTTGTTAGATTCGGCCGCGGGAGGAACTTTTATGTCAACTACACTTGGTGCTGCCACAAAGCTTCTCGATGAGATGATGACCAACTATTCCCAATGGCACACCGAACGCACTCCAACAGGTAGGAAGGTAAACTCTGTCGAGGAGATTTCCTCCTTAAATGAAAATTTTGACTTGATCATGTCTCTACTTTCGAAGCAATCTACTGTTGATCCTCGTGATGTTCCTTTAAATTCTTTGATTGCTCAAGAACAAGAAGATGTGAACTTTATCTCTAGAAACAATTTTAACAACAGTGCTTATAGGAGTAACTTTGGTAACAATCCTAGATCGTTCCCCTCTAATTCTTATGGGAACAACAATGCTTATCCTATCACCAAAAACTCCACTACTGAACTAGAGATTATGCTTAAAGATTTCATCACTACCCAAAAAGCCTTTAATAAGAGTGTAGAAGAAAAACTACATAAACTAGATGATCTTTCTTTTAAGGTAGACCATTTAGCCAATGAGGTAAAATTGCTAAATATTAAAACTTCTCCTCTTGAGGAGAGGGAAGTCATTCCTATAAATGCTACTCAAGTGCAAATTAATGAAAACATTAGGATGATGGCTAAACTTAAAGAGAGATGGGCTAGAGAAAGGGAGGAAGAGGATAGAATTAAGAGCCTTCCTACCCACCACACTGTTGCTACTATCCAAGTTATTGAGGATGTTCAAACTCTTAGCACCCAATGTACTCCTGGTCCCAATGGACCTATTAATGGTGATGCTATGACTATAGAAACTACCAAACATGTGAACCTAAAGGACACCACTACCACTTTAGTTGATGCTCGTGACCTTGATTTTGATAATTGCACTCTTACCGAAGTTATTGATTTCCTTCACAAGATGTCTAGAGACCCCCGCACTAGCACGCTTAACCTTGCCTTCACAGAGCATATCACTAATGCTCTCATCAAAGCTAGGGAGGAGAAACTTAGAGTAGAAGCCTCCATACCTAGAAAGCTAGAAGATGGTTGGGATCCTATGATAAAAATTAAATTGAATGACTTCTCTTGCTATGCATTATGTGATGTTGGAGCTAGTACCTCTGTTATGCCCAAAAGAATATATGATATGCTTAAATTGAAACCTTATGATTCTTGTTCTTTTGGTGTTCGTCTCGTTGATTCTTCCATAAAGAAACCTTTGGGGAGGATCGACGATGTTCATATCGTTGTTAATGATAATTATGTTCCCGTTGATTTCACTATTATGGATATTGAATGTGATCCTTCATGTCCAATTATTTTGGGACGTCCCTTTTTACGCACCGTTGGTGCTATCATTGACATGAAAGAGGGTAATATAAAATTTCAGTTTCCTCTCAAGAAAGGGATGGAACACTTCCCTCGAAAGAAGATCAAGTTACCTTTTGAGCCCGTTGTACGGGCTAGCTATTCTTTTACTCTTGATAAAACTTGATCTCTATGCATTATGCCTAGCTTAAAGGCATAAAAGAAAGCGCTTTTGGGAGGCAGCCCACATGAATAAATTTATTTTGCTTTTGTTGTGTCTTGATGTTGTTTACTACAGTAGCATAATCATTGTATCTTTGCTTTTCATATTTGTGCCAAGTATAGCCTCTGATTGCTAGAAAGTTCAAAAGTTGTGAGGTGCTGTCCAGGAAACAGATTCTGTCCTTGGATAGAAAAATTCGTATAAAATCACCAGTTCATATTTTTGGTCTGAATTTTTTCGACAGCGTTCTTTATATAATTGTCTTTCGTGCATCTGTTCTGAGTTTTTTTATTTGAGTTGCAGAAGTACCCCGAACAAATCAATTACTACCTGCTGTTCTGTTTTTCACAGATTCTGTCCTGTTTTGCCTTTCCTTCATTTCGCAAACCAAAAGCTTGCTTTTTCTTTGCAAAAACCTTTTGGCAATCTTGAGAAACAGTAGAACTTCAAGAATATCTTTATTTCCAGCAAGGAATAATTATTTTATTAAGGGTACTAACCTCGCTAATCAGATTATGATGAGTTATGTATGAAGGGAGTTTTCAAGTGTGCGAGGGAAGATGATAAAAATATTCAGGAGTGTCAAGCGCTCAAGCTTGGGGATGCCCCCGTGCACCCCCAAGAAATATTCAAGGAGAATCAAGCATCTAAGCTTGGGGATGCCCCCGTGCATCCCCTTCTCCATCAACATTATCAGTTCGTCTTTCGTTCCACTATATTTTTATCACTTCATGTGTTATGTGCTATGCTTGGAGCGTCTTGCTTTTAGTTTTCTTTTTACTTTTTCATAACGAGTCGGAACTCAGCATTCCTTTATGTGGGAGAGAAACACGCTCCACTTCTACCTAGAACATAACATAGAATTTTCATGTTTATCTTTGCTGTGTGTGTTCTTTGTCTTTTAATAGCTACTATCATGTTCAGCTCTTAGTATTCATGCTTATCTTTTCAAAGAGCTTTTGTTTAGTTGGTTGCTTGAACTCTCTTTAATTATCATGCTTATCTTATTAAGAGAGTTTGCTTCCGTTGCATTGGTTAATATGTCTATGATAAAGATGCTATGTGCATAATGGTGCTTAGTAGTTCAGGCTTTCTTATGGTTAGTCTCAAATAGCTGGGGGATTCCCAATGTGTTATTGGAGTACCAACATGATTTGTTTGCCTATGATGTGGTATGGTTTAGTAATATCTTCCTTTGAGAATTTATTTTGATTGACTTGGCGTATGCTCACGCATATTTAAGACTGTAAAGAAAGTCTGTCAAGCCTTGATGATCTTTTATTTCTGTGTAGCGATATAACTTCCATGCCTGATTCAATATTGCTTTGTCGCTCTGCATGATTATGACCGTCATTGCTCTCTTAGTTGGTCGCTCCCAGTCTTTGGCTAACCTCCACCTGTACTAAGCGGACTGACTGCTTGTGCATCCACATCCTTTTTAAACCAGTTATGCCATATGAGTCCACCATATCTACCTATATGTGGTATTTCACCGCCACTCCAAGTAATTTACATGTGCTACCTTTAAAACCTTCAATCTTTGCAATATATAGCTCATGGGAAAGTAGCTTAAAAACTATTGTGGTAAAGAATATGTTACCTATGTATTTTATTTCTTATAAGTTGCTTGCTGAGCGGTAACCATGTTTCTGGGGGCGCCATCAACTGTTACACTTTTGTTGAATATCATGTGAGTTGTTATGCATGTTCGTCTTGTCTGAAGTAAGGGTGATTTGCCGTGGGTTGAATGAGTATGCATATTGTTAGAGAAGAACATTGGGCCGCCAACCAAAGCCATGTATGGTGGAAGTTTTAGCTTGGACATTAATCCTCAATCTCTTATGGGAATATGCTTATGCATTAAAGAGGAGCCCATCATCTATTTTCTATGTTGTCCCGGTATGGATGTCCTCAAGTTGAGATCTATCAAAAACGAGAAATCAAATGCGATTTATCTCCTTGGACCTTTGTACAGGTGGCATAGAGGTACCCCTTTGTGACACTTGGTTGAAACATATGTAATGCAATGATAACCCATGGAAATCCGAGCTAATTAGGACAAGGAGCGAGCACTATTGGTATTCGATGCATGAGGCTTGCAACTTATAGGATGTCTTATGCATGACACATATGAAGTACTACTACCGTTGACAAAATTGCTTCTATGTTTTCAAAATAAAAAGCTCTAGCACATAACCATTCTTTTACTTTTATGTTGAGTCTCCACCTTCTTTTAAAAGCACCAACTACTGAGAGCATGATTGTCATTCTGAGTGTAATGTGCATTGTCCCAAAGTAGCATTGTCTTTTGCATGATTGTGATATCGTTTATTTTGAAATCATTGTATCTAGTCATCACTTAAACCTTGAAGGTGCCCCTGCATTTATGTTTTGCATCACTAAAGGGGGCAAGCTAGATATCACTTTATCATATTTGCACATCATGTTCATTGCAAATCTTTTTGATGTTTCAGTTTCATATTGTAAAACTTTCAGTCATTTGTGATTTTCTCATGAGGCAACTTAATTACTATAGAATCATTGTCTCAGTAAGCTTTTGTCATATGACTATGAAAAGTCCTATATGGTTAATAGCATGTCACCACAGAAATTATTCTTGTTATCATTTACCTACTCGAGGACGAGCAGGAATTAAGCTTGGGGATGTTGATACGTCCAAAATGTATCTATAATTTCTGCTTGCTCCATGCCACTTTTGGGTGATATTGCTATGATATTCATACACTTCCATACACTTTTGATCATATTTGGACTAACCTACTAATCCAGTGCACCCCGGTGCCAGTTTCTGTTTTCGGCTGATTTTGTATTTCAGGTTTTCACGTTACGAGAACTGTCAGGAAAAATCCAGAAAAATTATATAAAAAATCAGCGTTCCGGAACCTACCCTGCGCCCGAAGTACAGCCGGGGGGGCCACCAGGGCTCCAGGCGCCCTGGCGGCGCCCCCCCCCCCCCCCCTGGGCCGCGCCGGGGGGGCGCCTGGGCCCCCCGAAGCCCGTCTGGTGCCCCCCTTTGGCATATATTTAGAGCGTCCCTCGAAACCCTCGGAACGGGAACTCTTTTTCGTGATCTCATCTCTGTTCCGCCGCCGCCGCCGCTTCCAAGATCGGGAGCACCAGGAGAACTCTTCCCGGCACCCTGTCGGAGGGGAGGATCACCACCGGGAGCTTCTCCACCACCATGGACGCCTCCCGGATGAGTTGTGAGTAGTCTCCCTGGGACCATGAGTCCATGACCAGTAGCTATGTGATGTTCTCCTCCCGTTCTTGTGCTTCACTAATTAGTCCTCGTGAGCTGCCCTACATGATCGAGGCACATATGTAATCCTTATGCTGTTGCTATGATGAGTTTGCTGAGATCCGATGGATTATGAGATTATGTTCAGATTGTGATTGAGTAATATATTTGATCTACCTCTTTTATATTTATGTTCATAAGTAATTCTTGCATGTTCTCCGTTGTTATTTATTGCTTTGGCCGAGTAATACGTAGTGACTCCAAGAGGGAACGTTATGCTTGATTGTGGGTTCATGCCCCTCGATGACTAGCTTGAGTGACAGAAACATGAGTCTAGGGGATGTGCTGTTGCCACAAGGGGGAAAACAATGGTGCTTGTGCCCGCGGGTGCAAGGATTGTTTACTTTACGCAAAGTTCTTTTAATGCAGTTGTCTGTTGCTTTGAGTTTACACTATGGGTGGGGCTCGCAACTTAATACCAGCGAGATGTTCTGGATAGATATCTCAAGGTGGATGATTAGTAGTAGATATTGATGGATTTCGGTCTACTTACTTTGGCGTACCGCCCATGCTTTGAACCTCAACCTTTCTTGCAATGTAGTCAGCATTGGTTTGCGTTCGTGGTCCTGACAATTGCCTAGCTGTAATTCGTTTACCTCACATAGTTGTTTTATCGTCTTTTGGGAGAGAGACATCACTAGTGAACATCATGTGACTCCGGTCCATATTACCATCATTGATCACATCCGCTATTTACTTTTCGCTATTATTTACTATTGCAAAACATTATCTATCACTACTATCATTTGCGTTTAATCCTTTGTGAACTACAAGGCCGGAGGGATTGACAACCTCTCTGTACTCGTTGGGAGCAAAGTTATTTGTATCTGTGTGCAGGTCCACGTTGATTGCTAATATCTGGCGCCGTTAGCAGTTGACACCTACTTGTTGAACCTAGGAGTCTCTGGGGATTCGATCCTTGGCATCTTTGCTAAGGGAAAACACTTCCACAACACTGCATCTTTCACCTTCCACTTGGGGTAACCAACGAGGGGTTAGAGGCCCATCAATTGTCCCAAAGTATTACATTGTCTTCTGCATGCTTGTGATATTATTTATTCTGAAATATTTAGTTCTAGTCTCCTTTAAAACTCTGGAGGAGTTTCTGCATTTATGTTTTGCTTCACTCATGGAGGCTAGCGAGATACCACCCTAATATGCTCAAGCTATGTGCAATGTAATCTTGTCTTGATTTTCAGTAATGTATTATTTACTTTTAGGTATTTGTGATTGGTCACTTGAAAGAAGGATTGCTCCGTGCATTTTCCTCATAGTACTGTTTCAATACTTGCTAGACTCTTTTCGTAGTACATGCTTATATACATCTAATGAAACAAAAGAGTTTGTCAAAGTTTTCTTTGTCGCGTCCAGTTCGTTGAACTGAATTGCTTGAGGACAAGCAATATGCTAAGCTTGGGGGAGTTGATACGTCTCAAACGTATCTACTTTTCCAAACACTTTTGATATTGTTTTGACCTCATTCTTGCATGATTTGAACTAAACTAACCCGGACTGACGCTGTTTTCAGCAGAGCTGTCTGTATGGTTTTATTGTGCGCAGGAAAACGGATTTTTAGGTATCTCAGAATATTCCATGAAAAATCACCGAAAATCCACGCACCCGAAGGAACCCGGAGCCAGAAGAGGGGCCAGAGGGGGGCCAGGGGGGCCCAGGCGCCCTGGTGGCGCGGCCCACCCCCTGGCCGCGCCGGGGGGTCGCCTGGGTGGGCCCCACCTCCCATGGTGCCCTACTTCGACCCGTATTTTAGCTCGTGACGGAAAAATCCCAGATCAGAAGTTCTTTTCGCAGTTTTCGTCGCGGAGCCGCCGCCACCCTCTGTTCTTCTTCAGGAGGGCTAATCTGGAGGCTGATTTGGCCTCTGGAGAGGGGAGATCGTCTCCATCATCATCATCATCACCACTCCATCCTCCCTCCATGACTTCTCCTTCCATGTGTGAGTAATCCCCTGCTGTAGGCAAAGAGGGTGGTAGGGATTGGATGAGTTAGATCATGTAATAGTTTGTCAGATCATTGGGGGCATGTTGCCTATCATCTACTATGGTGTTTATCATCTTTGCATCAACTTGTTATTCTTAATGCTTGTCACTTAGGGCCCGAGTGCCATGATTTCAGATCTGAACCATATGTGTTTGCATGAATATATTTGTGTTCTTGATCCTATCTATGAGTTGTTTGCACCTATTACGGTTCGGAACCGGCGATCCCAAAAGTGACAGCTTGGGACACCAAAGGGGATGGTCCGTAGTTTGAGGATTACATGTATCCATTGAGTTTATTGCTTTGTTCCGGTGCTCTTTGACAGGAGCACCTTAATCTCCATAAGTTCCTTTTGGCCCCGTTCGTAGCGGGATGGTAGGACAAAAGATGTTGTGCAAGTTCTTATTGCAAGCACGTACAACTACCTACGGGATACATGCCTAATGTTTGATATTTGCCTAGATGATCATTACTTTTCCGTGTGCCTTGCCCCAAGTTGGAATCATGATATATCTCATCCATGCAGCGCCCAACCATCCATCTCCCTAGCCTACGGTGTTTTAAATCCTGCTGGTTACTAGTTGCTACTTTTGCCATTTATTCTTGCTATTTACTTTTGCTGTCTACTTTTACTATCACCATCATCACTATCATATCACTATTACCACTTATCTTTTGTTGCAAGTAAGTATATTTCAGGTGCGGTTGAATTGACAACTCAACTGTCAAAGCTTATAAATACTCTTTGGCTCCCCGTGTGTCGAATCAATAAATTGGGTTATTCTTACCCGCGAAGACTATCTCGATCCCCTACGGTTGAGGGTTATCAGTCATATGCATTCTCAGAAGATTTTGAAGATAAATCAGTTTAGAAGATTTTGACCTCATAGCGCGAAGACATTCACTTATATGTTGAGAGTTGGTTCCAGATTTGTACGAATCCATGAATAGGTACAAGTGAGGAATCTAACTATGTTTGAAGTATATGTGAATGTACTAGGCAAGATATGAGATGCAGACAGGATAGATCCAAGCATGTGGAGGCAGAAACATCTTATGGTAAAAGTGATGAATCTATTGGATCAAGAAGATGGTAAAAAGAGAGTTTTAATTTACCACATGATGAACTGCTTGGACGGAGAAGAAATGGATGCCGAGCAGTTCGATCTTCCGTGCCCTAACTTGGCGAGGGAAGACACCTACGGCGGCGGTGGAGAAGACGATGTTCACGGTCGGCGTGAAGATGGCGTCGATGAGGTAGCGGCAGCGAAGCGCTTCGTCGCCGGCGTCGTCGAGAGCTAGCGGAGGCGCTAGGGTTGGTCGAGGTGGAGAGGTGGTAGAAGGATTTTTGACCGTGATGGGACGTGCATTTATAAGCATGGGAGACGGCATAGCGCAATTACGCAGGTGCCCCTGGCGGTTCACATCTGAGGGACACGTGGCGGACATGTAACACATTGGGAGTTGTCCCACGATCCCACGTACGCCTGGACTATCGGGGTGGTCGTTCCGGCTTCTCCGGGTTTCAGGCATAAAGGATTGAGCATTAAAACCAGATTTAAAGTTTGTCTCTGTATCTTCTGCTGACAAGGACGCAGAGAAGATATTCGACGGTTCCAACAGAATGCATATGATTTGGATAGATAGAGTTTGAGGTGAGAAAGCATAGAGAGGTTAGGGTCCGATCACATTCACTTAGTACAAAAGATTCGAATAAGAAGACATAGCTATAAGTGAATGCTGTAGAGGACAGAACACAAGTCTATATTTTTTCCTATATGAAGATAAACCAAGTGTGAAGACTTTGCAAATGTAATGCCACGAGAAACACTTCAAACAAAGATTTGGTGGTGGCGTTACCCACCGTATAGGAAGTATTAGACCCAGACCCGGCGCACAATTATCGTGGCGCTCCGAAGTCAAATTCTGCATTAATGTATTCACACTTAGAATATAAGTCTTCATTGATTGAAGATATACTTTACTTCGTGTCTTGCACATCTAAGTCATCAATATGCATAAGTGTTAGGATGTGTGCTTGATTACAGGACATTTGAGGATTCTAAGATATTTAGCTCACACCGCAACTTGCAAACCTTTTCTCATCCAAGGGCTTTGTGAAGATATCTGCCAGTTGCTCTTCAGTGTTGACGTGTATGATATCAATATCTTCCTTCATGACATGATCTCTGAGAAAGTGATGACGAATTTCAATGTGCTTTGTCTTCGAGTGCTGAACTGGGTTGTTGGCAATCTTGATGGCGCTTTCATTGTCGCGGTAGAGTGGCACATGCTTCAGATGGACACCATAGTCCTTGAGCGTCTGCTTGATCCAGAGAAGCTGAGCGCAGCAAGATCCAGTAGCAATGTATTCCGATTCAGCAGTGGAGAGTGATACACAGTTCTGCTTCTTTGAAGACCAACAAACAGGTGATCGTCCTAGAAAGTGACATGTGCCTGATGTAGACTTGCGATCAACTTTGTCACCAGCATAATCAGCATATGAGAATCCAACTAGATCAAACTCCGAGCCCATTGGATACCATAATCCTAGTGTTGGGGTGTAAGCCAAATATCGAAGTATTCGCTTCACAGCTAAGTGATGCGACTCCTTTGGTGCCGCTTGATATCGAGCACACATGCAAACACTAAGCATAATATCTGGCCTAGATGCACATAAATAAAGTAAAGAGCCAATCATGGAGCGGTAACCTTTTTATCGAAATCTTTACCATTGGCATCGGGACCCAGATGGTGTTTAGCTGGCATAGGCATCAAGTAACCTTTGCAATCTTGCATTCCAAACTTCTTCAGGCAATCTTTGAGCTATTTCTCTTGAGATATGAAGATGTCGTTGCTTTGCTGATGAATTTGAAGACCAAGGAAGAACTTCAGCTCACCCATCATGGACATCTGATATTTCTCTTGCATCATGTGACCAAACTCATCACTGTATCTTTTGTCAGTGCAGCCGAAGATAATGTCGTCCACATAGATTTGGCAGACAAACAGTTCATCATCATATGTCTTCGTGAAGAGTATGGGATCCAGGGATCCAGGTTTGAAGCCTTGGCTCTTCAGGAAGTCTTTGAGTGTGTCATACCAAGCACGAGGGGCTTGTTTGAGGCCATACAGTGCCTTGTTGAGCTTGTATACCATATCAGGACGTTTTGGGTCTTCAAATCCAGGTGGTTGTGCAACATACACTTCATCTTCAATCCTTCCATTAAGAAAGGCACTCTTCACATCCATTTGATACAGAAGTATGTTGTGATGATTTGCATAGGCTAGCAGTATGCGAATAGCTTCAAGCCTAGCCACAGGAGCAAATGTTTTATCGAAGTCAATCCCTTCAACTTGAGTGTATCCCTGAGCAACAAGACGAGCTTTGTTTCTGACAACTTGAGCATGCTCATCTTGCTTGTTGCGATATATCCATTTTGTGCCTATTATGTTGTGCTTGCAAGGGTCAGGACGCTTAACAAGTTCCCATACGTTGTTCGGCTCAAAATGTTGAAGCTCTTCTTGCATTGCTTGAATCCATTCGGGTTCCATAAAGGCTTCAGCAACTTTCTTGGGTTCAGATATTGAGACAAATGCAAAGTGCCCACAGAAATTTGCTAGTTGTGTTGCTCTTGAACGAGTAAGTGGACCAGGTGCATTTATGCTGTCAATTATCTTCTCAACTTGCACTTCATTTGCAACACGAGGATGAGTTGGACGAAGATTTTGCTCTTGCTGTACATTGTTATCATCAGGAGGATTATCTTCAGGCTGAGTATTGTCGTCAGGTTGATTTGGAGCAGAAATGATGACTTCCTCGTCAGGCTGTGCTTCAGAAGGCATGATTTCACCGGTTCCCATTAGCTTGATAGATTCATTAGGTGAAGCTTCATCCAGCACATTTGGCAGGTACTCTCTTTGTGAACCATTCGTTTCATCAAACCGCACATCCACAGTTTCAACTACTTTATAGAGAAAGATGTTGAAGACTCTGTAGGAGTGTGAGTCCTTTCCATAGCCGAGCATGAAACCTTCATGTGCTTTTGGTGCAAATTTTGACTTGTGATGTGGATCCTTGATCCAGCACCTAGCTCCAAATACTCTGAAGTAACTGACATTTGGCTTCTTGCCAGTAAGGAGTTCATAGGATGTTTTCTTCAGAAGCTTGTGTAGATAAACACGGTTGATGATTTGGCATGCAGTATCAATAGCTTCGGGCCAGAACTTTCTTGGAGTCTTGTATTCATGGAGCATCGTTCGAGCCATCTCAATTAGGGTTCTGTTCTTGCGCTCTACGATGCCATTCTGCTGAGGTGTGTACGGAGCTGAGAACTCAGGAGTGATTCCCATGGTATCCAGATAAAGATCAAGGCCGGTGTTCTTGAACTCAGTGCCATTGTCACTTCTGATATGCTTGATCTTGACGCCATAGTTGTTCATGGCACGGTTGGCGAAGCATCTGAAGACATCTTGCACTTCAGTCTTGTAGAGAATTATGTGCACCCATGTGTATCTTGAATAATCATCAACAATGATGAAGCCATAGAGACAAGCTGTGGTAGTGAACGTGGAGTAGTGAGTAAGGCCAAATAAGTCCATGTGAAGCAGCTCGAAGGGTTTGGATGTCGTCATGATTGTCTTTGAGGGATGCTTGGACCTAGTCATCTTCCCAGCTTCGCAGGCACCGCACAGATGATCTTTCTTGAACTTGACACCCTCGATGCCTATGACGTGCTTCTTCTTTGCGAGAGTGTGCAAGTTCCTCATGCCGGCATGTCCTAGGCGCTGATGCCAGAGCCAGCACTCTGAAGCTTTTGCTAGAAGACATACGGCCATCTGCGGTCCAGCTAAGAAATCTACCATATACAGATCACCTTTTCTGTATCCTTCAAATACTAGAGACTTGTCAGATTCCATTAGTACAAGGCAACGAAATTTTCCAAATATCACAATCATGTTTAAGTCACAAAGCATTGAGACAGACATTAAGTTGAAACCAAGGGATTCAACAAGCATGACTTTATCCATGTGCTGATCCCTTGAGATTGCAACTCTACCTAGACCCAACACTTTGCTTTTACCAGTATCAGCAAATGTGACATGACTCTTGTTAGATGGACGTAAGGTTGAGTCCATAAGAAGACTTCGATCTCCAGTCCTATGATTTGTGCATCCGCTGTCCATAATCCATTCTGAAGACTTTGGTGTCACTCCCTACAATGCAGCTAGGAGGATAGGCTTCACCAATAGCCATTGTGAAGCATAAACATTTGACGTACAAGTGGATTATGAAAGCTTAGATCCAAGTTAGGACTGATAAGAAGATTAGCAAGCAATTCATGAACAAAATGGTTAATAAGACCATTTGGGCATTTGATCTTGCGCCCTACAAGTTGTTTTAGGTCCCCAGCAATAGCATCAGACGCCTATGATTTTCGGCTGGAGACCTTTCCCTGCAAGAGAAAGTTAGTTCTTCTTAACCACCCACATCTTCAGGGGTGGCTTAGAAGCAATGAGTATAAGAGCAGCATCTGAGAATTTTGGCTTTGGAGCCCTAGCAAATAGTCTTGCAGGAGGAGAATAATACTCATAAGAATAAGCAGAAAAATTCTTTGTTTTGTGAATATAGCGGTTTGAGGAAACACGCTCATATTCATGGGTCTGAGTATAATTTCCCTGCAAAACATTGGTGTTAGGGTGACTCGGGTGAGTCATTTGTCTGTATGAAGCCTTAGGACCATATGAAGCCTTTGGTCTGGGGTTTGTCTTCTTCCCAGGTGGTGTCATGATGACATTTGCTGGAAGCTTCTCAAGACAACCTTTGGGAACCCAGATCTTCTTCATAGGTGGCCCGTTCCTGTAGTTAGTACCAATATACCTGGCAAACACTTCACCATTCTGACTCTTAAACAGTTTATAGTTTGCATCAAAGGATTCATCAGTGATAATAGGATTAGCACAAGTGAAGCCAGATAAGGTAGATGGATCCACTGAAGGTTCCTTTGCAGCAACCCCTGTGGCTTTGGGGTACTGCTCAGGCTTCCAGTATGAACCATCAACATTCATTTTCCTCTCAAACACTACACCCTCTTTCCTAGGGTTTCGGTTCAGTATCTGCTTTTTGTGGACATCACATAAAGTCTGATGCTCTTTGAGGCTTTTGTACATCCCTGTTTCAAGCTAAGTCTTCAACCTAGCATTTTCATCAGCAATAGTGGTGGTATCCTCAGCAGAGGGGTTAGTTACCACATCAGCAGTTGAAGATATTGCAACAGTGGCAGCAGTAGAACATTCAGCAACAGATGTAGCGTTATCACGCTCAATGCATTTTATACACGGTGGTTCAAATCCTTCCTGAGTGGAGCTGATCAGTTGTGCGTGGAGTGACGCATTTTCTTTTTGAAGATCTTCATGAGCCGCTTTCAATTTCTCAAGTTCTTGCTTCCTTTGAAGGTAATCGTGGGAAAGCTTCTCATGAGTTTTTGAGAGCGATTCATAAAGACCTTCAAGTTCCTCGTACTTAACATGAAGATTTTTTATGTCTTCAATTAAGGACTGAGAACGGGTCATTTCCGCGTCCAACAGGTCATCGCTTTTGTCTAATAGTTTTTGAATATGTTCCATAGCTTTCTGATGTTCAGTGGCAATTTTAGCAAGTGTTTTGTATCTAGGTTTTGATTCACAATCAGGGCCATCTTCACTCGATGTTTGAAGTAAGCATCACGTGATTTTACCTTGGCACCGCGTGCCATGAAGCAGTAGGTGGGAGCAGAGTCGTTGTCCTCATCATCAAAGTTGGTCATGGGGCCATTGTCTTCAGTGTTGAAGATGGACTTGGCCACGTAGGCTATGGCTAGAGCCAGACTTGCAGCACCATAATCGGATTCCTCCTTGGACTCCACCTCCGCTTCTTCTGAAGCAGACTCCTCCTCTGAATCCATCTCCTTGCCAACAAACGCACGAGCCTTGCCAGATGAATTCTTCTTGTGTGATGAATACTTTGATGAAGACTTGGAAGAAGACTTTGAGTATTTCTTCTTTTTCTTGTCATCAGAATCATATTCCTTGCTCTTCTTCTTCTTCTTCTTCTTCTCATTGTCCCATTGAGGACACTCCGAGATGTAGTGACCAGGTTTCTTGCACTTATGACTGATACGTCCAAAACGTATCTATAATTTCTGCTTGCTCCATGCCTCTTTTGGGTGATATTGCTATGATATTTATACACTTTTGATCATATTTGGACTAACCTATTAACTCAGTGCACCCCAGTGCCAGTTTCTGTTTTCTGCTGTTTTTGTATTTCAGGTTTTCCCGTCACGTAAACTGCCAGAAAAATCCCGGAAAAATTATATAAAAATCAGCGTTCCGGAAGCTTCCACACGACCGAAGTAGGGCCGGAGGGGGGCCACCAGGGCTCCAGGCGCCCTGGTGGCGCGGCCCCCCTCCTGGTCGCGCCGGGGGGGCGCCTGGGCCCCCCAGGCCTCCGCTGATGCCCCCCTTTGGCATATATTTAACACGCGTCCCGAAACCCTCGAGGACGGAACCCTTTTTCGCGATCTCATCTCTGTTCCACCGCCGCCGCGCTTCCAAGATCGGGAGCACTAGGAGAACTCTTCCCGGCACCCTGCCGGAGGGGAGGATCACCACCGGGAGCCTCTCCACCACCATGGACGCCTCCCGGATGAGTTGTGAGTAGACTCCCTTGGACCATGGGTCCATGACCAGTAGCTATGTGATGTTCTCCTCCCCTTCTTGTGCTTCACTAATTAGACCTCGTGAGCTGCCCTACATGATCGAGGCACATATGTAATCCTTATGCTGTTGCTATGTTGAGTTTGCTGGGATCCGATGGATTGTGAGATTATGTTCAGATTGTGTTTGAGTAATATATTTGATTTACCTCTTTTATATTTATGTTCTTAAGTAATTCTTGCATGTTCTCCGTTGCTATTTATTTCTTTGGCCAAGTAGTAGGTAGTGACTCCAAGAGGGAACGTTATGCTTGATTGTGGGTTCATGCCCCTCGATGACTAGCTTGAGTGACAGAAACATGAGTCTAGGGGATGTGTTGTTGCCACAAGGGGGAAAACAACGGTGCTTGTACTCGTGGGTGCAAGGATTGTTTACTTTACGCAAAGTTCTTTTAATGCAGTTGTATGTTGCTTTGATTTTACACTATGGGTGGGACTCGCAACTTAATACCAGCGAGATGTTCTGGATAGATATCTCTAGGTGGATGATTAGTAGTAGATGCAGATGGATTTTGGTCTACTTACCTTGGCGTACCGCCCATGCTTTGAACCTCTACCTTTCTTGCAACATAGTTAGCATTGGTTTGCGCACATAATTCTGTCAATTGCCCAGCTGTAATTCGTTTACCTCACATAGCTGTTTTATCGTCTTTTGGGAGAGAGACATCACTAGTGAACATCATGGGACCCCGGTCCATATTACCATCATTGATCACATCTGCTATTTACTTTCCGCTTTTACTTACTAGTTGCAGCAATACCTATCACTATTATCTCTTGTGTTTGATCCTTTGTAAACGACGTGGCCGGAGGGATTGACAACCTCTCTGTACTCGTTGGGAGCAAAGTTATTTGTATCTGTGTGCAGGTCCAAGTTGATTGCTAATTATCTGGCGCCGTTAGCAGTTGACACCTTCTTGTTGAACCTTGGAGTCTCAGGGGAAATCGATCCTTGGTATCTTTGCCAAGGGAAAACTACCGCTACACTGCATCTCAAACCTTCCACTTGGGGTAACCAACGAGGGGCGAGAAGCCATCAAGCAAAGTTTTCTGGCGCCGTTGCCGGGGACTCCACTCTTCAAGATAGGGGAGTTGCACGCTATCTTTTACCTTTGCTTTTTAGTCTTGTTAGTTTACCTTTCAGTTTTTTTGCTTTAGTATCCTTTATCAAAAATCACAAAAAAAATTAATTATTTGCTAGTAGTCCTTTCTGTTTAGTAAAGCATGTTAGGATTTGGTGCTTTGAGGGAATCAGAAGTTTTAGATTTCCATCAAAAGGATGGAGAAAATATGAAGAAGGCATGGAACAGAATTTCTGATGCACATAGGAGAATTATGCCTTGGATACCTATAAAAATTGTGCTTAGAAATTTTTACCATGGTCTTTTTAAATGGTGTAAACACTCTCTTGATATTATAGCTGAAGGAGATTTCCTAGAGTGTGACGAAGCTAGAGCTCTTGAAATTATACATGGTCTATCTAGTTACTTTGTTTATGATCATAAATGTGATACTGTCATAGATAGACTTGCTACTATTGAGAAGAGAATGGATGCTCTAGACTTAATGAAGGAAGAGAAACCCAAACCCAATAAGAGAGATATTTTGGAAATAGACAATGATTGGGAGCCTTTTGTTAGGATTAGTATCTCTAATCAAGACTTCCTTGCTTATTGTGATATTGGATCTATGGTTTCTACTATGCCAAAAATTGTTCATGATTCTTTAAAATTTAACATGGATAGATTATCATCTTATCATGAACACACTAATGGAGATATTTCTGAAATTCAGGGAAGAATAAAAGACGTGCCAGTTAAATTCCTTAAAGGGATTGCAATGATTGATTTCTTCCTCATGAAGCCAAACCAAGGAAATATAGTGCTTGGAAGGGACTTCCTCTGAGCAGTTAAAGGCTTCATCGATATAGGTAAGGGACAAATCCGCTTACGCGGGAAGGCAAAAGGTGTGTACCCCTTTCCTAGAAAGAACAAGAGTGAACTTGTTGAGGAACCATTTGAAGCAATTTATAACTCCGATTATTATGATGATTATTGATTCCTCTTTGCATTATGCCTAGCTTAAAGGCATAAAAGAAAGCGATTTTGGGAGGCAGCCCACATGAATAAAATTTTATTTAGCTTTTGTTGTGTCTTGATGTTGTTACTACAGTAGCATCATCATTGTATCTTTACTTTTCAGTTTTGTGCCAAGTGTAGCCTCTGATTGCAAGTTCAAAAGTTGTGACGTGCTGTCCAGGAAACAGATTCTGTCCTTGGATAGAAAAATTTGTATAAAATCACCAGATCATCTTTTTGGTCTGAATTTTTTTGACAGCGTGCTATATACAATTGTCTTTCGGGCGTCTGTTCTGAGTTTTTTTATTAGAGTTGCAGAAGTGCCCCGAAAAAATCATTTACTACCTGCTGCTCTGTTTTTTACAGATTCTGTCCTGTTTTGCCTTTCCTTCATTTTGCAAACCTTGAGCTTGTTTTTTTTTGCAAAAACCTTTTGGCAATCTTGAGAAACAGTAGACCTTCAAGAATATCCTTATTTCCAGCAAGGAACAATTATATTATTATGGGTACTAACCTTGCTAATCAGATTATGATGAGTTATGTATGAAGGGAGTTTTCAAGTGTGCGAGGGAAGATGATAAAAAGATTCAGGAGTGTCAAACGCTCAAGCTTGGGGATGCCCCCATGCACCCCCAAGAAATATTCAAGAAGACTCAAGCGTCTAAGCTTGGGGATGCCCCCGTGCATCCCCTTCTCCATCAACATTATCAGTTCGTCTTTCGTTCCACTATATTTTTATCACTTCATGTGTTATGTGCTATGCTTGGAGCGTCTTGCTTTTAGTTTCCTTTTTAGTTTTCTTTAACTTTTCATAACGAGTCGGAACTCAGCTTTCTTTGTGTGGGAGAGAAACACGCTCCACTTCAACCTAGAACACAACATATAATTTTCATGTCTATCCTTGCTGTGTATGTTCTTGGTATTTCAATAGCTACTATCATGTTCAACTCTTAGTTTCCATGCTTATCTTTTTAAAGAGCTTTTGTTTAGTTGGTCGTTGCAACTCTCTTTATTTATCATGCTTATCTTGTTAAGAGAGTTGGCTTCTGTTGCATTGGTCGATACGTCTATGATAAAAATGCTACGTGCATAATGGTGCTTAGTAGTTCATGTTTTCTTATGGTTAGTCTCAAATAGCTAGGGGGTTCCCAATGTGTTATTGGAGTACCAACATGATTTGTTTGCCTATGATGTGGTATGGTTTAGTGATATCTTCCTTCAAGATTTTATTTTGATTGACTTGGCGTATTCTCACGCATATTTAAGACTGTAAAGAAAGTCTGTCAAGCCTTGATGATCTTTTATTTCTGAGTAGCGATATAACTTCCATGCCTGATTCAATGTTGCTTTGTCGCTCTGCATGATTATGACCGTCATTGCTCTTTTAGTTGGTCGCTCCCAGTCTTTTGCTAACCTCCACCTGTACTAAGCGGACTGACTGCTTGTGCATCCAAATTCTTTTAAACCAGTTATGCCATATGAGTCCACCATACCTTCCTATACATGGTATTTACCTGCCATTCCTAACGAAGACTTTCATGTGCCATCTCGAAATTATTCAAAAAAGTATTTCTCTTTTGTTCCTCTGTTTTAGTTCATGAGGAAGTAGTAGTTAATTCATGATCTTTTTAAGTTGGACAAGCTTCACCCCGGGATTGCATGTCTAATGTGCAAACCCATAATACGAGAAGGAACTGGCAAAGAGTGCGCCCGGCTCAAAATTAATATAACAAACAAACCCTCCTTCACGCTTTGTTCATGAGAAATCAGAAAACTTTGGCAGTGATAAACAAAGGAGATTAAGAGGATGTGATCGTCCTCATTCGGGAGCCGTTCCTCGAAACTTGTCCATCTCAAGAAGTGATTGAGTTGTCTGCTAGCATTCGTTGACAGAACATGCATAATCTAAAAAATAATTATTACCTCTGTTTTTAAAACCAAGAGCTCTGGTACATGTCTTGTCTTTGTTTCCGACCACGGGTTTTCAACTTTGCCAACAAAAGCCATGGTTCGAGAGTCTCCACCTTCTTTTAAAGCACCAACTACTAAGAGCATGATTGTCATTCTGAGTGTAATGTGCATTGTCCCAAAGTAGCATTGTCTTTTGCATGATTATGATATCGTTCATTCTGAAATCATTGTATCTAGTCGTCACTTAAACCTTGGAGGTGCCCCTGCATTTATGTTTTGCTTCACTAAAGGGGGCAAGCGAGATACCACTTTATCATATTTGCACACCATGCTCATTACAAATCCATTTGATGTTTCAGTATCATATTGTAAAACTTTCAGTTCTTTGTGATTTTCTCATAAGGCAACTTAATTACTACAGATTCATTGTCTCAGTAAGCTTTTGTCATATGACTATGAAAAGTCCTATATGGTTAATAGCATGTCACCACAGAAATTATTCTTTTTATCATTTACCTACTCGAGGACGAGCAGGAATTAAGCTTGGGGATGTTGATACGTCCAAAACGTATCTATAATTTCTGCTTGCTCCATGCCTCTTTTGGGTGATATTGCTAGGATATTTATACACTTCCATACACTTTTGATCATATTTGTACTAACCTATTAACTCAGTGCACCCCAGTGCCAGTTTCTGTTTTCTGCTGTTTTTGTATTTCAGGTTTTCCCGTCACGTAAACTGCCAGAAAAATCTCGGAAAAATTATATAAAAAATCAGCATTCCGGAAGTGTCGGTGTACTAAAGTAGGGGTACCTTAGTATCCTGACTTGTGCACGGGCAGTAGTAGCGTCCCGTGGTCAGGCTCACCACGCGCCCGCCAAAGCCCGCTCTAGTTCCCCTGAAGCCATTCAAGAACAAAGTATTGAAGCTAAGAAGCAAGGCCCCGGCAAGAGGAGCTTGCCGGGAAGGCCGCTCCAGGCTCAAGATTGTCCCTTCAGCACAAGACCCTGGCAAGAGGAGCTTGCCAGGAAGGCCAAAGAACAGCATTTTCAGAAGACATGTCGTGGCGCATCGCGCGCCCCGGCAAGACCCGGAGAGCGGCAAGCTTCCGGGCCCGGCAAGGTAGCGACCGCGGCAAGGTGCTCGCCGCGGCAAGGTTCCACCGTGTGCCTGCGCTCCAGCTCATCTGGCCACGCGTCGCCCTGGGGCCCTTCCTGGGGCACGTGGCAGATGGCTGTGCAGCCTGGGGTACATGGTGGCGAGCCACGATGACGAAGCTACCGTCGTGGCGAACGGAGACGCCCGGACGGACGCTTTTTACACTGTTTGGGGCGACGGTGACGGGCATTCAATGCCCTTGTCCCCCACCGTCTGGGTTAGGTATAGACCACTGTGCATACACTGTACATGCACTGTTACAACTACCACCAATTTTACGCTTTTACCCTCACCTACGTTGACACCTATCGGTGACCCCTTTGAACTATAAAAGGAGGCCCATGCACAACATAGAGGGGGTTCGGAAACTTGATCACTCCCACGCTCGGTGTAGCTAGTACTGTAGATATTCTTGGTCCCGAGCCAAGAACTCCATACAACCAAGGCAGGAGTAGGGTTTTACGCATCCGTGCGGCCCGAACCTGGGTAAACTGCTCGCGTGTGCCCCTCCGCTCCCTTGCCGTACCGAAAAGGGGCTCCGGTCCCATAGGTGTTCGTGGGTGATCAGTTTCCCCGACATCTTTGGCGCGCCAGGTAGGGGGCGTCGAGGTTGTGCGAACCTGATCCGGCATTCACGCGGGCGCAATCTTCAGCAGCTTCATCAACCTCATCGACTACATCAGCATGCCACCGAAGAAGAAAGCCTCGGAGGTCGGAGGCCCGTCCGCGTCGATCCCACCACCACCAGAACCAACGGTTGGTGGGGTAGACGCCGGCGGAAGGGTGGACGCCGGCGAGAACACTCACGGCGCCGCCAAGTCCAAGGACAAGACGGACGACCGAGCCCATTCCAAGACCTCGGCGTCCGTGCAGGCGCCACGCCCCTCTCAGGAGGTGCCGGACCAGCAGCGGCGTGGTACCCAGGGTGCCATACGCTTGCGGGGACGTGGCCAAGTTGGCGGGTCGCGGGACGCTCAAGGCCAACGCGCTGGCACGAGCAAGGCGCGGTCGCCGGGGCGAGACCATGCTCCTTCTAACGCTGTTAGAAGTCCGAGCATATCTCGCTCCTCGCACTGCTCGCCACCGTTCCCCTCCTCTCCAGCAGAAGCTCTAGCTAGGGCTCAGCTGCTCCTCGACTTTCCTCCAGCGGCGGACAAGGCCGAAGACTGGAGGGCTACAATCCAGAGCCTCATCGCCTTCGCCAACAACGACACGCCGCAGCAGCCGGAAACATCACGGCCGCGGCAAGTCAGCCAAGCGAAGGCTGATGGAGACAAGACCGCCGGGGGTGCGACTACCGTGCACTCCCCGCCGCGGAAGCAAAAATCGCCGACTCGCCGGATCAACATCGACGACGACTCCACGGCGTCGTCGGACCCGCGAGCTCGCCGCGATCAACGCCAAGTCCTCGACGATAGGCGACAAGAGGACGCTCGAACTCGCATCGAGCGTCGAAGAGAAGCGCGACGATAGTCCGATCAGCGCGCTGGGACAGCTGTCGACATGCACGCGCCCGGTGAACCAGGCGACTTGCCGTATGCGGCAGGTTGCCCTGCGTTCACCCGAGAGCTGCGGCAAGTCCAGTGGCCCAGCATGAAGAACTTCAAGCCCGACGTACCCGAGAAGTACGACGGCAAGACCCATCCCTCGGAGTTCCTCAGCATCTACACCATTGCGGTGCAGGCTGCCGGGGGACGCGACGAGAAGATTCTAGCGAATTACTTCCCGCTCGTGCTTAAGCCAAACGTCAGATCTTGGCTTATGCACTTGCCGGAGAGCTCCATCTCTTCTTGGGCAGACCTGTGCCACCAGTTTGTCGGCGCCTTCACGGGCGGCCACAAACCCCACGGCCAGGAGAGCGATCTCCACATTCTTGCCTAGAAGGAGGGAGAGTCCCTGCGAAAGTACATCCAGAGGTTCAGCCACGTTCAGCACAACATCCCGGATGTCCACCCTGCCGCTGTTATCAACGCGTTCCACCAGAACGTGCGTAAACGCCGGATGAGGGAGGAAATGGCGATGACCAAGATCCGGGACGTCAGCGAGCTTTACGCTCTGGCCGACAAGTGTGCGCGCACTGAAGAAGGGAGGAGACTCCCCGGAGAGGATACTGGAGCAGGAGGAACGGACAGTGAGGATGCCGCCCCGGCAAGGAAAAACCGGCGGCGAAACAATAAGAAGAAGAAGAACAAGGAAGTACTGGCTGTGGAGAAGTCCGGCAAGGAGGCTGGCGACAAGAAAACTCAGGCTGGTGGCTCCGGCAAGGAGCCTGCCACTATAGCCGCCGCCGACAAGCAGGACGGCTCCGACAAGCAGTACTGCAAGATCCACCGCACCAAGGGCCACGATCTCCAGAACTGCAAGAGAGTCGAATACCTCGTAGAGCAGCAGAAGGCTGAGTATGAGCGACGCGACAAGGAGAAGGCCCAAGGAGGTGGAGGAGAGTCCGACAAGAAGCGGCCATTCAATGGCCGGGGAGGACGCCGCGGCAAGGCCAAGCAGCGGCAAGGAGATAGACCTCCCCGCGGCCGCGACAAAGATGAAGACGAAGACGATGACGAGGACATGGATGACGGAGACAACAGCGAGCAGGAGTTCCAGAAGGCCACAGAAGTTTTGTGCATCGATGGAGGAGCCTCTCTGCACACTTCCCACCGCCAACTCAAGCAATGGGTGCGGGTAGTGAATGCAGCTGAGCCACCCGTCGAGTCGCGCAAGCTGCTGAAGTGGTCCAGCACGCCCATCATCTTCGACCTTGAGGACCACCCTGACCGCACAACTGCGGTCGGGTGCTTGCCGATGTTGGTTTCGCCAACCATCCGCAACCTCAAGGTCACCAAGATGTTGGTTGACGGCGGGGCCGGCCTAAACTTGATCTCCTCTGCTGTAATCCGGAAGCTGCAGATCCCCGACAGCGAGCTCGAGGAAACCGGAACTTTTCAAGGAATCAACCCGGGAAGGAGCAAGCCGAAGGGGAAGATCACACTGCCAGTAACCTTTGGCGGAGAGCTAAACTTCAGGACTGAGAGGATCACCTTCGACGTCGCCGATATCCCATTGCCATACAATGGGATACTTGGCCGTCCGGCGCTTGCCAAGTTCATGGCAGCCTCTCACTATGCATATAATATGCTCAAGATGCCAGGCCCAATAAGCGTCATCTCTGTCCCCGGCGACAAGAAGGACGTGCTTGTCTGCGCCGACAAGATCTACCGGGACGCAGCAGCCGCGGCAGACAGCAAGACACTTGCCGCTGAAGCTCCCGGGGGGGAAGACCAAGACCAAGTCCGGCAAGAGCTCTGGGGCCCACTCCGGCAAATGCACCTCTTCGGAGTGCTGCGCTGCCGTCGAGGACGCACCATCGAGCTCCACCGGCAAGTGCAAGAAAGGAATGGCAGCTCCACCTGCAACCAAGAAGGTGTCCGCCAAGGAGGACGGCACTGGTGGTACCTTCACCATCAGTGCTACGCTCGATCCCAAATAGGAAAGCGCGCTCGTTGCCTTCCTGCGGGCGAATGTGGACGTGTTTGCATGGCAACCGTCTGACATCCCCGGCGTTCCTAGGAAGTTAATTGAGCACAAGCTTTTTGTCTGTCCTCACGCGCGGCCCGTCAAGCAGAAGGTCAGGAAGCAAGAGGTGGAGCGCCAAGAGTTCATTACCGAAGAGATCAAGAAATTGGAAGCAGCAGGCCTTGTTAGAGGTGTACTCCATCCTACGTGGCTGGCCAACCCAGTTGTCGTGCGCAAAGCTAATGGGAAGTGGAGACTTTGTATAGACTTCACCGATGTGAATAAAGCTTGTCCCAAGGATCCATTTCCCTTGCCGCGCATTGACCAGATCGTTGACTCCATGGCTGGATGTGAGTTGCTTTCATTCCTTGATGCATACTCCGGATATCACCAGATATTCATGGCTAAGGAAGATGAAGAGAAGACCGCATTCATTACTCCATGTGGCACTTACTGTTTCATACGCATGCCCTTTGGACTGAAGAATGCGGGCTCAACATTTGCAAGGGTGGTCCACACTGCGTTTGAGCCACAGATACACAAGAATGTAGAAGCCTACATGGATGACATAGTGGTCAAGAGCAAAGACAAGGATACCCTGATCCAAGACCTGGATGAGACTTTTGCAAATCTGCGCAAGATACAACTCAAGCTAAACCCCGAGAAGTGCGTCTTTGGAGTTCCCTCCGGCAAGCTTCTCGGGTTCTTTGTGTCCCATAGGGGGATTGAAGCCAATCCCGACAAGATCAAGGCCATCGAGCAGATCGAAGCTCCGAAGCGCGTCAAGGATGTACGGAGACTTGCCTGTTGTGTGGCTGCCCTCAGCAGGTTCATTTCAAAGTCTGCAGAACGCGCCCTGCCTTTTTTCAAAATCTTGAAAAAGGTAGGTCCTATGAAATGGACTCCGGAAGCGGAGGCAGCGCTGCATGACTTGAAAGGATACCTGTCCTCCACTCCAATACTTGTCGCACCTAGGCCACAAGAGAAGTTGATGCTGTATTTAGCAGCAACCAATCAAGTGGTTAGTGTTGCGTTGATAGCGGAGAGGGAGGCAGATGAGGAATCCACAGCCCCGGCAAGCGCATCCAGCGACAAGCAGGGGGCTTCCCCGACAAGCTCTGGCCCCGGCAAGGACGAGTCTGCGCAGATACAATGAGAAGTGCGAAAGAAGATGGTGCAGTGCCCAGTTTATTTTGTAAGTTCCCTCTTGCAGGGGGCTAGATCAAGATACCCTGGGGTGCAGAAGCTGCTTTTCGGCCTCCTCATGGCCTCGAGAAAGCTGCGCCACTACTTCCAAGCACACGAGATAACAGTGGTCACTCGCTTTCCGTTGAAGAGGATATTGCAAAACCCAGAAGCAACAGGTAGGATTGTCGAGTGGGCACTGGAGCTGTCAAGCTTTGGTCTTAAGTTTGAAAGCACTTCAACTATACAGAGCAGAGCTTTGGCAGAGTTCATAGCAGAATGGACACCAACACTAGACGAAGAAGTTCCAGAGACAAACATCCCCGTCAAAGAAGCAAGCAAAGAATGGATAATGTACTTCGATGGAGCCTTCTCGCTACAAGGCGCCGGTGCTGGTGTGTTACTCATAACGCCCACCGGAGAGCACCTCAAGTACGTTGTTCAAATGCACTTTCCCAAGGAGCAAGCGACAAACAATACTGCAGAGTATGAAGGTTTGCTTGCCGGCCTCAGAATTGCAGCCGAGCTTGGGATCAAGAAGCTGATTGTGCGGGGAGATTCACAGTTGGTGGTCCGACAAGTAAACAAGAGCTACCAGCGTCCTTTGATGGAAGCTTATGTCGATGAAGTGAGGAAACTTGAAGAACACTTTGAAGGCCTGCAGATGGAGCACGTTCCAAGAGCTCAGAATGATATCGCAGACGGCCTGTCAAAGTGTGCTGCACTGAAGCTACCTGTGGAACCAGGGACCTTCGTGCTCAAGCTAACTCAGCCATCCGTTACACCATCAGTTAGGCAGGGCAAGAAAAGAAAGTTGGTCTCCGGTGACTACTTTCCGGCGGATCTTCCTGAAGCCGCCGCCAAGACCCCCAAGATCGACGACCAAGTTGCTGAGGAACAGTCTGCTCCTGCGGACCCTAGGGTTCGTGCAGTTGAAGCAGATGTTCCCGGCAAGTCTTGCCCCGGCAGGCTTGCCGGGGAACGTCCAGCTCCGGCAGAGCCGCAGGTTCTTTCCGTAGAAGCTGACGTTCCCGCAGTAGCACTGATGCCTTTAGTCCTCGTTGTTGAGCCTCAAGCTCCAACCTGGGCACAGCAAATTGTCCGTTTCCTTCAAACTGG
This sequence comes from Secale cereale, assembly GCA_902687465.1. Lineage (NCBI taxonomy): Eukaryota > Viridiplantae > Streptophyta > Magnoliopsida > Poales > Poaceae > Secale > Secale cereale. The sequence goes on along the minus strand of LR738715.1, from coordinate 19,839,348 downwards.
AGAACCTCCCGAAGAACCAGAAGAGATAGAGAGAATAACCAGGCAGTCAAGTATGTACCAGTTCATCGGCAATGAACTGTACAGAAGAAGACTCAATGGTGTCAGATTGAAATGCATTTCCCGGGAAGATGGACAGAAGCTGTTGGCAGAGACACACGGAGGTATATGTGGACACCACATTGGCGCAAGGGCACTTGCCGGGAAGGCGTTCCGGCAAGGTTTCTTTTGGCCAGAAGCCCTCCAAGATGCAACTGCACAAGTAACCAAGTGTGAAGTGTGCCAGTTCCATGCCAAGCAAATACACCAGCCAGCTCAAGCTCTCCAGACGATCCCTTTGTCCTGGCCCTTTTCGGTCTGGGGGCTCGACATCCTCGGCCCCTTTCCCCGTGCTGTCGGGGGCTTTGAGTACTTGTACGTTGCTATCGACAAGTTCACAAAGTGGCCGGAAGTGGAACCAGTGAGAAAGGTGACCGCACAGTCAGCAGTCAGGTTCTTCAGATCGATCGTTTGCCGTTTCGGAATCCCTAACAGGATCATCACCGACAACGGCACACAGTTCACAAGTCGCACCTTCATGCAATACGTCCAAGACCTTGGCGCTAAGGTCTGCTTCGCTTCTGTCGCTCACCCGAGGAGCAATGGTCAAGCGGAGAGGGCAAATGCTGAAGTGATGCGCGGACTCAAGACAAGAACCTTCGACAGGCTGCACAAGTGCGGAAGAAACTGGATCGAGGAGTTGCCAGCGGCTCTTTGGTCAATCAGGACGACACCAAATCGAGCCACCGGACAGACACCCTTTGCTCTTGTCTATGGAGCAGAGGCAGTTCTCCCCACGGAACTCGTATACGGGTCTCCTCGAGTGCTCGCTTACGATGAGCTTGAGCAAGAGCAGCTGCGGCAAGATGATGCATTGCTCCTCGAGGAGGACCGTCTCCAGCCTGCTGTACGAGCTGCTCGATACCAGCAAGCTTTGCGTCGCTATCATAGCCGCAAAGTCAAGGCCAGGAGTCTCGAGGAAGGCGACCTTGTTCTTCGGCGCGTTCAGTCCGCCAAGAACTCCAACAAGTTGACGCCGAAGTGGGAAGGCCCTTATCGGGTGAGACAAGTCACAAGGCCCGGCGCTGTCCGCCTTGAGACCGAAGAAGGCTTACCGGTGAGCAACTCCTGGAACATTGAGCATCTTCGCAAGTTTCACCCATGAGGCGCGGTTGCCGTGATCCGCTCCGGCAACCACCTTTTGTACAAGTCTTGCCGCTGTTGCATGTAAACCTTTGTACAAAGCCGGGCGCAGACCCCGTGCATCAGTACAACTTTTGTGCTTCGCACGGCTTGTCGTTTCATGCATTCTTGTTTTCATTGCATGTATTATCTGACACTTTGTGCAGCACACGATCCCGGTAAGCAATAACAAGCCGCAAGGCTCCATATCTATGTTTCCTCCCCTCTTCCTTTTTCTCTCAAGCAGAAGAAGTGTTCCTCGCGCACAAGTTTGCCGGGGGAGAAGGAGACAGTGGTATGGACCAAGTGTTGTTCAAAGAAGGAAAGCCTTGCCGGGAAGCAAACAGAACACAAAAGCTAAGTTGCCAAAGTTTGAGCATTCAAAATTTTAAAATTCTTAGTTATCTTCCTTGAACGGCCACACTTTGTATGGAAAACCTGTGCGCGGAGGAACCTACCCGTGGCTAGCCGCGCCCTTACTTTGTTTCGAGCACGCTCAGCGGCTTAAGTGAGCTGCAACAAGTGTCGCGCCCTTATTTTGTTTTTGAGTTCGCTCAACAACCTAAGTGTGCTGCGACTAGCTGCGGCAAGGTTTCTTGCCGGCAAGGGCATTGCCAGCAGGCCGCTGAAGTCCCGCACTCAGCGCTCGTCGCAAGGGTCCCTTTGCCAGCAAGTTCCCTAGAAGCATAGGGTGAGAAGCATACAAAGTAAAGGGATCAAGCAAGGGAGATAACACTGCATTGACTATCCAAAATAAAGTTATATTACAAGATAACTTGCCACTGCTCTAACAGACTACTATCCATGACTTAATCGACAGCGGCAAGGGAAGCAGACAGAAGGAAGCCTAGTCCGCGCGGTCTCCGTCAACCCTCTTGATCTTGCCCACCTTGGGCACGATGTGGGCAACTTGTGCCTTCAACGCTTCCTGGTCAGCTTCGGGTTGCAAGGTCCGGAGGACGTTCTCAAGATTAATCCCGGGGTTGCGGTAGACGATCTTCGTCAACACTCGCTCCATGGTACCCATGCAAAGCCGGCGTGCCTCGTTAGCCAGCTGCGTGGGGATCTTCTCCCGTAGTTGCGCGAGGGCCGGCGCCACTCCTCTGAAGAACAAGCTCAGCTTGGCGCTGTGGGGGAGGCTCTCGTCAGGGGAGTACACGAGGTGCTCCGTCCTCAGCGCCACCATCTCCTTGTCGATGTTGGCGGCGGAGGCGACGAGCTCCTCGGTCCACTGCTCCACCGTCCACTGGAAGTTGTTCTGCGTAAGGGCGGCACTGTCCAGCAGCGCCCTTTCAGCCCGGAGATCTTCCTTCAGCTTCGTCTCCCTGTTTCGGGCCCCGTCAAGCGATGCCGTGAGGGTGGACAGCTTCAGCTCCAAGTCCGCGATGGAGTCCCTAGCGGCGGTGAGCTCCTGACCCTTGTCGGAGAGACGGACTTGCAGCTCCGAGTTGGTGTGGGCGTCTTTCTCCCTCGCCAACGTGAGCGCGGCAATCCTCTCCTCGCTCGTCTTCAAGCTCAGCTCCATCTGCGCCACCCTCGCCTCCAAGTCCCTCTTGGCGGTCTCTGCGGCAGCAGCGGCATCCCTCGCCTCCTGCAGAGCCCCGCCAATGGACTGCTCGCGCGCGGTGAGGTCGTCCTCGTGGCTATCGAGGTCGACCTTCCGCTGACTAAGCTCTCCCTCCCGCCGAGACAGGTCCTCGGCGGCTAACCGTTGCTGCTCTTCAACCTCGGCCTTCTCGAGGATGAACGCCTGGTGCGCCTCGGCGAGCTCCTTGCGCTCCTCCGCCAAGTTCCGGAGGGCCACTTGGTTGGCCGCGCGGAGCTCCGCGGCGCGCTTCTCCAAGTCGACACCGGCCTTGGCAGCCAGAGCCTCTCGGGACTCCAGCTTGGCCTTCCTGGCCCGGTACAAGGCCAGAAGGCGGCGCAGAAGCTGCTCCTCTTCGGGCTCACTGCTGCTGCCGGGCGCGTCGACAAGCCTTAGCCCGGCGGAGGCGAGGACTTCTCCGTCGAAGCTCTCCCCCTCCGCGGGTGCCCTTGATGAGGACGCCCACGGGACTTGGATGAAGACCCCGTTGGCGGCCTCCAGATAAACACCCGACCCAGCCGCGGCGGCAGAGGGGTCGGCGGCCGGCGCAGCGTCCGGCGCTCCTGCGGCCTCGGGGCCAGCAGTGCGGTCGCCGGTCCCTTCCCCAGCTGCCGCGTCAGCGGCCGCGGTGGTCTCGTCGGCGGCTGTTTCTTCAGCGCCGGCCGTCTCTTCAGCGGTGGTGGAGTCGCCGGCATCACCACGCACGTCCTCCTCGGCGATGGCCTCTGTCTCCATCGGCTCCGGGGCAGGCGGATCTAACAGAAGAAAAAGAAAGGAAGAATCATCAAGCAAATATCCAAAAAGAAGAATTCAAGAGAAGGAAAGTACAAGGGTTACCTGCGCGGGCCTCGTCCTCTACGAGGATCCTTGCCGGGGAGTCTTCCCTTGGTGGCGTAGTAGTGGCTCCCGCCGGTGGAGGGCCGCTGGCGCCTTCCCGTGGCAGGGTGCCCACCCTTGTCGGGGTGCTCGCCCTTGGCGGGGTACTCGCCCTTGGCGGAGTACCCGCCCTTGGCGGAGCGCCCTCCCTCGCCGGGGAACTCCTCCTTGGTGGGGAGGGTGGGACGAGCGGCTCGTCGGGAGCAGCCTCTTGATGCTCCTGCGGCTGCGGCTCCACTTCTGCACAAGTCAACAAGCGAACAAGACATTTGTAAAGACAAGAAGCCCAAGCGCGCCCGTCAAGCAGAAAAGTAAACAAGAGACTTACGCTGGGGGCTGCTCTCCGGAGCAGCAGGCTGGTCCGGCAAGCCTGTCGCGGGCGCATCTCCTGCCGTTGCGACGGGTTCATCCCCCTCAAGATCAACTACAGGGATCTTGGCCCTCTTCGCCATCCTCTGGGTCAAGGTCCTGGAAGCCAAACAAGATCAGAGTTAGGCAAAGAGAATTCAAGACAAGAGCAACAAGAATCAAAGGAAATAAAAGATGCAAATGCTTACTCTTCCTCCTCCTCGTCGAAACTAAGGGCGGAGAAGTCAAAGTCTGCCTCGCGCGTCCCAGCGCGAGGAGCTGGAGGAGTAGGCTCCCTCGGGCGCTTGGCGGGCTCTGGAGCCGTGGGCTGAGAAGACCCCGCTCCGGTCGTCGCCGAAGACCGAGGGGCGGAAGGAGCGCCAGAACCGGTTCGGGAAGATCCCCCTCCGCTTGCCGCTGAGGCGCGAGGCGCCTCCTCGCCGACCTTGCTAGTCGTGGGGGCACGCGTCGAGCGACACTTCGGCTGCTGTCGGGGCGCCGGCTGCTTCACCGTCTCAGTGGTCTTGCGGAAGCGTTTCTTTGGCTGTGGCAGAGGACTTGGCGGTGGCGGAAGATTCTCCGAGGATGAAGAAGCATCGTCAAGGTTCAGTGACCCGCCCGAGTCTTCGTCGGAATCGCCCGATTGGGCGTCCTCCTCGGCGGGCTCACTGGACTCGGTCCCCTGCCCGGCAGCCTCGCTCCTCCCGGCAGGCTCCTCGGCGGGCTCCCCGGCGGGCTTCAACAGCTTGAGGATCTCTTCCTCCTTGGCCCTGCTCACTGCATCCGCTGCTTCTGCCTCCTCCACAGAGTAACCAAACTCACCCGCAGCCTCAGCTACGGCGGCCTCCTCCATCCTGCTAGCAATGTACGCCACATCCCGGTAGGTGGTCGCGCGGGTGAGGCCCTTCTTCTCTTCGGAGTTGACCGGCAGCTCAACCAGGTTATCAAAGAAAGTTTGCACGGTCTCTTCTGAAGGCGCCAGCCAAGTGGGATCCACCCCGTGGGAATCGCACAGAGGAATTACCGCACGGATGGCACTAAGTGAAGAGTTGTTGCATAATGGAACTACTCCCCGCGACGGGGTAAACCACTCCTTGTGCTTGGGGTCATGCTTGAATAGCTCCCGGACCATCCCCTTGAGTTCCAAGACGGTGAAGTTGTAATTCAAGCCGGGGCGCAGCCTCATGCAGTCTGCCGCGTTGCCGAATTCCCAAGCGGACCTCTTCCTGTCCTGCAAGGGGGCAATGCGGCGGCGAAGGAAATCCGCCCCGACCTCACCTACAGTAAGGTTGGCAGCCCGGAGACGAAGGATCCTAGTAAGGGCAATCTTCAGCTTCTCGTCCTCCGGGGCCAGATCGCTCCAGTCCTTGCCGCGCACTATTGCGGCCTGGCGAGGTGATGTAAAATGCTGGGGTTCCTCTTCCACAATCCAGCATCAATCAGCCCTCCACTCATCCCACTTGCCGCGGAGCTCTCCAATCAAGTACGCCTCTTTCTTGTTGAGCCTAAAGATCCAGGAGATGCCACCGGAGAGTGGAGACCTAGACTCTACTCTAGGTGTGAAGAAGTGGCGGAAGAGAGCTACGTTGGGGTGGACCCCGACAAAGTTTTCGCACAGATGTGCGAAAACGACCATAGTGAGGACAGCATTCGGGGTGAAATCGAGGAGATGGAATCCGTACGTGTTCATCACATCACAGAAAAACTCAGAGTACGGAGGACAAAGACCACAGTGGAAGAACAGAGCAAAGTAATGGTAACCTCCCGGATACATGCCGCAGGCTTCGGCGGGGAGGACCCTGGTGCGCGGGTGATCCTTCGTCTCCCTCGCCCAGAACAAGTAGTACTTGTCCCTCAGCTCCCTCGCGCCGAGCCTCGGCGGGAAGACCACCATCTTCTTCCGCATCGCCGCCAGCCTCGCCGCCTTCTCGGACTTCGCCTTCTTCGCCTTGTCGCTCTTCGGGGCCATGGCGGGGATGGAGAGGGGGGTCGGCGGTGCTAAGGATGTTGGAAACGGCGGAGGAGGAGTGGAGCTCGGCTCTCTGTCGACCTTTGGGGAGGCGGAGAGCGGCGGGGGTTTCTGGAGGTTGAAGACGCAATGAAGCAATGGGGGGAAACTGCCCCTGCTTCCTCTGCTTTTAAGGGGGAAGTGGGGGACGTTCCGCATTTTCCCATTAAAGAAACAGGCCACGATCTCTCCCACGACGCCGCAATCGACGCGTGCCGTTAGGGAGGGATGCGGCAAATGCGGAGTGGGAAACGGCGCGCCGTGGGCTATGTGTGCCCGTGCACTGTTTTGGGCCTGACCCAACAGCGCTCGGCACCGTGTGTGGCCCAGGCCCGGGGGCTCCTGTCGGTGTACTAAAGTAGGGGTACCTTAGTATCCCGACTTGTGCACGGGCAGTAGCAGCGTCCCGTGGTCAGGCTCACCACGCGCCCGCCAAAGCCCGCTCTAGTTCCCCTGAAGCCATTCAAGAACAAAGTATTCAAGCTAAGAAGCAAGGCCCCGGCAAGAGGAGCTTGCCGGGAAGGCCGCTCTAGGCTCAAGATTGTCCCTTCAGCACAAGACCCTGGCAAGAGGAGCTTGCCAGGAAGGCCAAAGAACAGCATTTTCAGAAGACATGCCGTGGCGCATCGCGCGCCCCGGCAAGACCCGGAGAGCGGCAAGCTTCCGGGCCCGGCAAGGTAGCGACCGCGGCAAGGTGCTCGCCGCGGCAAGGTTCCACCGTGTGCCTGCGCTCCAGCTCATCTGGCCACGCGTCGCCCTGGGGCCCTTCCTAGGGCACGTGGCAGATGGCTGTGCAGCCTGGGGTACACGATGGCGAGCCACGATGACGAAGCCTCCGTCGTGGCGAACGGAGACGCCTGGACGGACGCTTTTTACACTGTTTGGGGCGACGGTGACGGGCATTCAATGCCCTTGTCCCCCACCATCTGGGTTAGGTATAGACCACTGTGCATACACTGTACATGCACTGTTACAACTACCACCAATTTTACGCTTTTACCCTCACCTACGTTGACACCTGTCGGTGACCCCTTTGAACTATAAAAGGAGGCCCATGCACAACGTAGAGGGGGTTCGGAAACTTGATCAGTCCCACGCTCGGTGTAGCTAGTACTGTAGATCTTCTTGCTCCCGAGCCAAGAACTCAATACAACCAAGGCAGGAGTAGGGTTTTACGCATCCGTGCGGCCCGAACCTGGGTAAACTGCTCGCATGTGCCCCTCGATCTGCTCTTTGCGCTCCCTCCGCTCCCTTGCCATACCGAAAAGGGGCTCCGGTCCCATAGGTGTTCGCGGGCGATCAGTTTCCCCGACAGGAAGCTTCCACACGGCCGAAGTAGGGCCGGAGGGGGGCCACCAGGGCTCCAGGTGCCCTGGTGGCGCGGCCCCCCTCCTGGCCGCGCCGGGGGGGCGCCTGGGCCCCCCAGGCCTCCGCTGATGCCCCCCTTTGGCATATATTTAACACGCGTCCCAAAACCCTCGAGGACGGAACCCTTTTTCGCGATCTCATCTCTGTTCCGCCGCCGCCGCGCTTCCAAGATCGGGAGCACCAGGAGAACTCTTCCCGGCACCCTGCCGGAGGGGAGGATCACCACCGGGAGCCTCTCCACCACCATGGACGCCTCCCGGATGAGTTGTGAGTAGTCTCCCTTGGACCATGGGTCCATGACCAGTAGCTATGTGATGTTCTCCTCCCCTTCTTGTGCTTCACTAATTAGACCTCGTGAGCTGCCCTACATGATCGAGGCACATATGTAATCCTTATGCTGTTGCTATGTTGAGTTTGCTGGGATCCGATGGATTGTGAGATTATGTTCAGATTGTGTTTGAGTAATATATTTGATTTACCTCTTTTGTATTTATGTTCTTAAGTAATTCTTGCATGTTCTCCGTTGCTATTTATTGCTTTGGCCAAGTAGTAGGTAGTGACTCCAAGAGGGAACGTTATGCTTGATTGTGGGTTCATGCCCCACGATGACTAGTTTGAGTGACAGAAACATGAGTCTAGGGGATGTGCTGTTGCCACAAGGGGGAAAACAACGGTGCTTGTACTCGCGGGTGCAAGGATTGTTTACTTTACGCAAAGTTCTTTTAATGCAGTTGTCTGTTGCTTTGAGTTTACACTATGGGTGGGACTCGCAACTAAATACCAGCGAGATGTTCTGGATAGATATCTCAAGGTGGATGATTAGTAGTAGATGCAGATGGATTTCGGTCTACTTACCTTGGCGTACCGCCCATGCTTTGAACCTCTACCTTTCTTGCAACATAGTTAGCATTGGTTTGCGCACATAATTCTGTGAATTGCCCAGCTGTAATTCGTTTACCTCACATAGTTGTTTTATCGTCTTTTGGGAGAGAGACATCACTAGTGAACATCATGGGACCCCGGTCCATATTACCATCACTGATCACATCCGCTATTTACTTTCCGCTTTCACTTACTAGTTGCAGCAATACCTATCACTATTATCTCTTGTGTTTGATACTTTGTAAACGACAAGGCCGGAGGGATTGACAACCTCTCTGTACTCGTTGGGAGCAAAGTTATTTGTATCTGTGTGCAGGTCCAAGTTATTGCTAAGTATCTGGCGCCGTTAGCAGTTGACACCTTCTTGTTGAACCTTGGAGTCTCAAGGGAAATCGATCCTTGGTATCTTTGCCAAGGGAAAACTACCGCTACACTGCATCTCAAACCTTCCACTTGGGGTAACCAATGAGGGGCGAGAAGCCATCACTGACATGTTCTCTTCTTGTAGTCACGGGTAGAAGCTTCATCATTTCTTGAGCTGGATCGTGAAGACTTTCTGAAGCCTTTCTTCCTAGTGAATTTCTGGAACTTCTTCACAAGCATGGCAACCTCCTTTCCAATGTCTTCAGGATCATCAGAACTATAGTCAGATTCTTCTTCAGATGAAGAAACAGCCTTTTGCCTTCAAGGCGCGAGTTCGGCCATAGTTGGGACCATAGATGTCACGTTTCTCAGATAGCTGGAACTCATGTGTCTCAAGTATGTCAGACGGTCCGAGAGTCTTGAAGTCAGGGCATTCTTGAATCATCAGGGCAAGGATGTCAAATGAGCTGTCGAGTGATCTCAGGAGGGTCTTGACGATTTCATGCTTGGTGATCTCAGTGGGGCCAAGTGCCTGAAGCTCATTTGTGATGCCAGTGAGGCGATCGAATGTATGACGGACATTCTCATTGTCGTGTCTCTTGAAGCGATTGAAAAGATTGCGAAGGACACTGATCCTTTGATCTCTCTGGGTTGAAACGCCTTCCTTGACCTTTGAGAGCCAGTCCCGGACTTCCTTTGACGTTTCCAGGGCACTCACACGACCATACCGTCCTTTGGTCAGATGGCCACAGATGATGTTCTTGGCCGTTGAATCCAGTTGAACGAGCCTCTTGACATCAGCAGGGGTGATACCTTCACCAGTCTTGGTAACGCCATTCTTGACAACAAACCAGAGGTCTGCATCAATGGCTTCAAGGTGCATGCGCATCTTGTTCTTCCAGTAGGGATATTCGGTGCCATCGAAGACGGGGCACACAGCGGAGACTTTGATTATCCCTGCAGTCGACATAGCTAAAACTCCAAGTGGTTAAACCGAATCACACAGAACAAGGGAGTACCTTGCTCTGATACCAATTGAAACTGCATTATATCGACTAGAGGGGGGTGAATAGGCGATTTTTATGGAATGCTTCAAAACATGGAAGTTTCGAAGACAAACAATAGTACTGATCCTATTTATATGCAACGGAGGGTAGACTACACTAGACAAGCCATAGTCAAGTATTCAATGAAGTGAAAGCATGAAGACTAATAGCAGCTAGGCAGTAAGGATTAGGATGGAAGATTGAATGAAGCCAATCAGAACAGGTAGTCACACAGTGAAGTCAAATAGATAGGCAAGCAAGCAAAGACTTCACAATGAAAGACAGTAAGTAAAGAGAAGGAAGGGATAGAACCAGTAGCTCGGGGACGACAGTGATTTGTTAGACCAGTTCCAGTTGCTGTGACAACTGTACGTCTGGTTAGGGAGGCTGAGATTTAACTCAGAAGACCGCGTCTTCACCTTGTTCCCCTTGAGCTAAGACACCTAGTCCTTGCCCAATCACTCTGGTAAGTCTTCAAGGTAGACTTCCAAACCTTCACAGACTTCGTTCACCGGCAATCCACAATGACTCTTGGATGCTCAAAACGCGACGCCTAACCGGCTGGAGGAAACACAATCCTCAAGTGTAACAAGTCTTCAGGTCACACAGACAGAAAGACTTCAGTGATGCCTAACACTCTTTGGCTCTGGGTGTTTGGGCTTTGTCCTCGCAAGGATCTCTCTCTCAAATGCTTCGGAGGTGGGTTGCTCTCAGATGACAAAAGCCATGTAATAACTCTGAGCAGCCACCAATTTATGGTGTAGGGGGTGGGCTATTTATAGCCACTAGGCAACCCGACCTGATTTGTCTGAAGTGACCCTGGGTCACTAAGGAACTGACACGTGTTCCAACGGTCAGATTTCAAACACACACGGCAACTTTACTTGGGCTACAAGTAAAGCTGACTCATCCAGCTCTGGATAAGATTTGCTCTCATTGTCTTCGCTCGAAGACATAGGATTTGGTTGAGCATCACTTCAGTCACTCTGACTTAGTTCACTTGGACCCCACTTAACAGTACGGTGGTTCCTATGACTCAACAAAGAAGAAAAGGAAACAACGAAACATCTAAGTCTTCGTGCTCCATAGTCTTCACACAATCTCTTCTCTTGTCATAGTCTTCAATATGATTATCTTCATATACCACCATAGTCATCAATGTCTTCATACATTTTTAGGGGTCATCTCCGGTAGGTAAACCGAATCAATGAGGGACTACTACCTGTGTTATCCTGCAATTCTCACAAACACATTAGTCCCTCAACTAGGTTTGTCATCAATACTCCAAAACCAACTAGGGGTGGCACTAGATGCACTTACAGTATGATAGAGAAACTGGTTGAAAATCCCTATACAGGGGACGGAACACTTCACCCCGATTTACATCTAATCTATGTGGATGAAGTTTGTGGATTGTTTAGGCTTGCAGGTATGCCCGAGGATGTTATCAAGAAGAAGGTCTTCCCTTTATCTTTGAAGGGATATGCATTGACATGGTTTAGGCTATGCGATGATATGGGATCCTGGAACTATAATCGCCTGAAGTTGGAATTTCATCAGAAGTTCTACCCTATGCACCAGGTTCATCGTGATCGTAATTATATTTATAACTTCTCGCCTCGTGAAGGAGAAAGCATCTCTCAAGCTTGGGGGGAGGCTTATGTCAATGTTATATTCATGCCCCAATCATGAGCTCTCAAGAGAAATTATCATTCAAAATTTTTATGCTCGGCTTTCTCATGATAATCGCTCCATGCTCGATACTTCTTGTTCTGGCTCTTATATGATGAAGACTATTGAATTCAAATAGGATTTATTGGAAAGAATTAAACGCAACTCCAAAGATTGGGATCTCGACGAAGGTAAGGAGTCAAGTATGAGCCCTAAGTTTGATTGTGTTAAAGCTCTTATGGATACCGATGTTTTCCGTGAGTTTAGCACTAAATATGGACTTGACTCTGAGATAGTAGCTTCTTTCTGTGAATCTTTTGCTATTCATGTTGATCTCCCCAAGGATAAGTGGTTTAAATACCATCCCCCTATTGAAGTAAAAGTAGTTGAACCTATTAAAGTTGAAGAAAAGACTATCACTTATAATGTTGATCCTGTTATACCTACCGCTTATATTGAAAAACCACCTTTCCCTGTTAGGATAAAGGATCATGCTCAAGCTTCAACTGTAGTTCGTAAGAGTAATACTAGAACACCTACACCCTCTGAACAAATTAAAATTGAACCTAGTGTTGCTATGGTTAAAGATCTCTTGGTAGAAGATTTAGATGGACATGTTATTTATCTCCAAGAGGAGTCTGCTAGAATAGCTGAACCCAATGCTAGGAATAAGCATAAACCTGTCGTAGGCTTGCATGTTATCTCTGTCAAGATAGGATATCATTGCTATCATGGTTTATGTGACGTAGGTACTAGTGCGAGCATTATCCCCTTGATTTGTATAACGAAATTATGCATGATAGTGCACCTGTTGAGTTAGAAGGGATTGATGTTACTATTAAGCTTGCTAATAGAGATACTATTTCACCAGTTGGGATTGTTAGAGATATTGAGGTCTTGTGTGAGAAAGTTAAATACCCTGCTGACTTTCTCGTTCTTAGTTCCCCACAATATGCTTTCTGTCCCATTATATTTGGTAGACCCTTCTTGAATACTGTTAATGCCAAGATAGACTGCGTGAAAGATATTGTCACTATCGGATTAGGGGACATGTCTCATGATTTTAACTTTGCTAAATTCCGTAGACAACCCCTTGAAAAAGCACTACCCAGTAAAGATGAAATTATTGGTCTTGCTTCTATTGCCGTGCCACCCAATGATCCTTTAGAACAATACTTGATAGACCATGAAAATGATATGCATATGAATGAGACAAGGGAGATAGATGAAATAATCTTTAAACAGGGACCCGTACTGAAAAACAACTTGCATGTTGAAATCCTAGGGGATCCTCCTCCACCCAAGGGTGATCCCGTGTTTAAACATAAACCTTTACCTGATAATCTTAAGTATGTTTATCTTGATGAAAAGAAGATATATCCTATTATTATTAGTGCTAACCTTTCAGAGCAGGAAGAAGAAAGGTTATTGAAAACTCTGAAGAAGCACCGAGCTGCTATTGGATATACTCTGGATGATCTTAAGGGCATTAGTCCCACTATATGCCAACACAAGATAAAATTGGAAGAAAATGCTAAACCAGTTATCGATCATCGGCGACGATTAAATCCTAAGATGAAAGAAGTGGTAAGGAAGGAAATTCTAAAGCTTCTAGAGGCAGGTATTATCTACCCCATTGCTGATAGCCAGTGGGTAAGTCATGTCCATTGCATTCCTAAGAAATGAGGTCTGACGGTCGTCCCTAATGATAAAGATGAATTGATCACGCAAAGGATAGTTACAGGTTATAGGATGGTAATTGATTTCTGCTACGTCCAAAACGTATCTATAATTTCTGCTTGCTCCATGCCACTTTTGGGTGATATTGCTATGATATTCATACACTTCCATACACTTTTGATCATATTTGGACTAACTTACTAATCCAGTGCACCCCAGTGCCAGTTTCTGTTTTCGGCAGTTTTTTTATTTCAGGTTTTCACGTTTCGAGAACTGCCCAGAAAAATCCAGAAAAATTATATAAAAAATCAGCGTTCCGGAAACAACACTGCGTCCGAAGGGCAGCCTGGGGGGCCACCAGGGCTCCAGGCGCCCTGGCGGCGCTCCCCCCCCCTGGGTCGCGCCGGGGGGGGCGCCTGGGCCCCCCGAAGCTCCCCCGGTGCCCTACTTTGGCATATATTTAAAGGACCCTCCGAAACCCTCAAAAGAGGAACTCTTTTCGCGATCCCATCTCTGTTCCGCCGCCGCCGTCGCTTCCAAGATCGGGAGCACCAGGAGAACTCTTCCCGGCACCCTGCCGGAGGGGAGGATCACCACCGGGAGCTTCTCCACCACCATGGACGCCTCCCGGATGACTCGTGAGTAGTCTCCCTTGGACCATGAGTCCATGACCAGTAGCTATGTGATGTTCTCTTCCCGTTCTTGTGCTTCACTAATTAGTCCTCGTGAGCTGCCCTACATGATCGAGGCACCTATGTAATCCTTCTGCTGTTGCTATGTTGAGTTTGCTGGGATCCGATGGATTATGAGATTATGTTCAGATTGATCTTGAGTAATATATTTCATTCACCTCTTTTATATTTTTGTTCATAAGTAATTCTTGCATGTTCTCCGTTGTTACTTATTGCTTTGGCCGAGTAGTAGGTAGTGACTCCAAGAGGGAACGCTATGCTCGATTATGGGTTCATGCCCCTCGATGACTAGCTTGAGTGACAGAAACATGAGTCTAGGGGATGTGCTGTTGCCACAAGGGGGAAAACAACGGTACTTGTGCCCGCGGGTGCAAGGATTGTTTACTTTACGCAAAGTTCTTTTAATGCAGTTGTCTGTTCCATTGAGTTTACACTATGGGTGGGACTCCTAACTTAATACCAGCGAGATGTTCTGGATAGATATCTCAAGGTGGATGATTAGTAGTAGATATTGATGGATTTTGGTCTACTTACTTTGGCGTACCGCCCATGCTTTGAACCTCAACCTTTCTTGCAATGTAGTCAGCATTGGTTTGCGTTCGTGGTCCTGTCAATTGCCCAGCTGTAATTTGTTTACCTCACATAGCTGTTTATCATCTTTTGGGAGAGAGACATCACTAGTGAACATCATGAGACTCCGGTCCATATTACCATCATTGATCACATCCACTATTTACTTTTCGCTATTTACTTACTATTGCAAAACACTATCTATCACTACTATCATTGCTTTTAATCCTTTGTGAACTACAAGGCCGGAGGGATTGACAACCTCTCTGTACTCGTTGGGAGCAAAGTTATTTGTATCTGTGTGCAGGTCCACGTTGATTGCTACTAATCTAGCGCCGTAGCAATTGACACCTACTTCTTGAACCTAGGAGTCTCTGGGGATTCGATCCTTGGCAACTTTGCTAAGGGAAAACACTTCTACTTACTGCATCTTACACCTTCCACTTGGGGTAACCAACGAGGGGTTCGAGGCCCATCAAGGAGTATTTTCTGGCATCGTTGCCGGGGACTCCACTCTTCAGGATAGGGTAGTTGCATGCTATCTTTTACCTTTGCTTTTTAGTCTTGTTAGTTTACCTTTCAGTTTTTGCTTTAGTTCCTTTTATCAAAAATCACAAAAATAGTTATCTTGCTTGCTTGCTACTATGGGTTCCACCGAGAACACCAAGTTGTGTGACTTCACTAGTCACAACAACGATGACTTTATCAGCACACCTGCCACTTCAGCACCCTCATATTAAATTAAACCTGCTTTACTGAACTTAGTCATGAAAGAACAATTCTCCGATGCTGGAGATGATGCTGCTTTACACTTGAACAACTTTGTTGAACTTTGTGATATGCAAAAGTACCAAGAAATAGATGGTAATATTGTTAAGCTTAAGCTTTTTCCTTTCTCCTTGAGAGGAGGAGCTAAAATTTGGTTTCAGTCTTTGCCTAGAAATAGCATAGATTCATGGGACAAGTGCAAAGATGCTTTTATCGGAAAATACTATCCACCTGCTAAAATTATCCAACTTAGAAGTAAAATAATGAATTTTAAACAATTGGATAATGAACACGTTGCCCAAGCTTGGGAACGTATGAAATCTCTTATCAAGAACTGCCCTACTCATGGTTTGACTACTTGGATGGTTATCCAAACTTTTTATGCAGGCTTGAACTTTACCTCGCGGAACTTGTTAGATTCGGCCGCGGGAGGAACTTTTATGTCAACTACACTTGGTGCTGCCACAAAGCTTCTCGATGAGATGATGACCAACTATTCCCAATGGCACACCGAACGCGCTCCAACAGGTAGGAAGGTAAACTCTGTCGAGGAGATTTCCTCCCTTAACGAAAAAGTTGACTTGATCATGTCTCTACTTTCGAAGCAATCTACTGTTGTTCCTCGTGATGTTCCTTTAAATTCTTTGATTGCTCAAGAACAAGTAGATGTGAAATTTATCTCTAGAAACAATTTTAACAACAATGCTTATAGGAGTAACTTTGGTAACAATCTTAGACCGTTCCCCTCTAACTCTTATGGGAACAACAATGCTTATCCTAGTACCAAGAACTCCAATACTGAACTAGAGACCATGCTTAGAGATTTCATCACTACCCAAAAAGC
Organism: Secale cereale; assembly: GCA_902687465.1. Taxonomy (NCBI): domain Eukaryota; kingdom Viridiplantae; phylum Streptophyta; class Magnoliopsida; order Poales; family Poaceae; genus Secale; species Secale cereale. The sequence continues at coordinate 19,823,429 of LR738715.1, read as the reverse complement.
CTTTAATAAGAATGTAGAAGAGAAACTACATAAACTAGATGATCTTTCTTTTAAGGTAGACCACTTAGCCAATGAGGTAAAATTGCTAAAAATTGAAACTTCTCCTCTTAAGGAGAGGGAAGTCATCCCTATTAATGCTACTCAAGTACAAATTAATGAAAACATTAGGATGATGGCTAAACTTAAAGAAAGATGGGCTAGAGAAAGGGAGGAAGAGGAAAGAATTAAGAGCCTTCCTACCCACCACACTGTTGCTACTATCCAAGTTATTGAGGATGTTCACACTCTTAGCACCCAATGTACTCCTGGTCCCAATGGACCTATTAATGGTGATGCTATGACTATAGAAGCTACCAAACAAGTGAACCTTAAGGACACCACTACCACTTTACTTGATGCTCGTGACCTTGATTTTGATAATTGCACTCTTACCAAAGTTATTGATTTCCTTCACAAGATGTCTAGAGATCCCCGCACTAGCACGCTTAACCTTGCCTTCACAGAGCATATCACTAATGCTCTCATCAAAGCTAGGGAGGAGAAACTTAGAGTAGAAGCCTCCATACCTAGAAAGCTAGAAGATGGTTGGGATCCTATGATAAAAATTAATTTGAATGACTTCTCCTGTTATGCATTATGTGATGTTGGTGCTAGTACCTCTGTTATGCCCAAAAGAATATATGATATGCTTAAATTGAAACCTTATGATTCTTGTTCTTTTGGTGTTCGTCTCGTTGATTCTTCCATAAAGAAACCTTTGGGGAGGATCGATGATGTTCTTATTGTTGTCAATGATAATTATGTGCCCGTTGATTTTACTATTATGGATATTGAATGTGATCCTTCTTGTCCAATTATTTTGGGACGTCCCTTTTTGCGCACCGTTGGTGCTGTCATTGACATGAAAGAGGGTAATATAAAATTTCAGTTTCCTCTCAAGAAGGGGATGGAACACTTCCCTCGAAATAATATCAAGTTACCTTTTGAGTCCATTGTACGGGCTAGTTATTCTTTTACTCTTGATAAAACTTGATCTATGCATTATGCCTAGCTTAAAGGCATAAAAGAAAGCTCTTTTGGGAGGCAGCCCACATGAATAATTTTTTTTCTTTTGTTGTGTCTTGATGTTGTTTACTGCTTTAGCATCATCATTGTATCTTTACTTTTCATATTTATGCCAAGTATAGCCTCTGATTGCTAGAAAGTTCAAAAGTTGTGAGGTGCTGTCCAGGAAACAGATTCTGTCCTTGGATAGAAAAATTCATATAAAATCACCAGATCATCTTTTTGGTCTGAATTGTTTCGACAGCGTTCTCTATATAATTGTCTTTCGTGCGTCTGTTCTGAGTTTTTTGATTTGAGTTGCAGAAGTATCCCGAACAGATCAATTACTGCCTGCTGTTCTGTTTTTCACAGATTCTGTCCTGTTTTGCCTTTCCTTCACTTTGCAAATCAAGAGCTTGCTTTTTCTTTGCAAAAACCTTTTGGCAATCTTGAGAAACAGTAGAACTTCAAGAATATCCTTATTTCCAGCAAGGTATAATTATTTTATTAAGGGTACTAACCTCGCTAATCAGATTATGATGAGTTATGTATGAAGGGAGTTTTCAAGTGTGCGAGGGAAGATGATAAAAAGATTCAGGAGTGTCAAGCGCTCAAGCTTGGGGATGCCCCCGTGCACCCCCAAGAAATATTCAAGGAGACTCAAGCGTCTAAGCTTGGGGATGCCCCCGTGCATCCCCTTCTCCATCAACATTATCAGTTCGTCTTTCGTTTCGCTATATTTTTATCACTTCATGTGTTATGTGCTATGCTTGGAGCGTCTTGCTTTTAGTTTTATTTTTAGTTTTTCATAACGAGTCGGAACCCAGCATTCCTTTATGTGGGAGAGAAACACGCTCCACTTCTAACTAGAACATAACATAGAATTTTCATGTCTATCTATGTTGTGTGTGTTCTGTGTCTTTTAAATAGCTACTATCATGCTCCGCTCTTAGTATTCATGCTTATCTTTTCAAAGAGCTTTTGCTTAGTTGGTTGCTTGAACTCTCTTTAATTACCATGCTCACCTTATTAAGAGAGTTTGCTTCCGTTGCATTGGTTAATGTGTCTATGATAAAGATGCTACTTGCATGATGGTGCTTAGTAGTTCAGGTTTTCTTATGGTTAATCTCGAATAGCTGGGGGGTTCCCAATGTGTTATTGGAGTACCAATTGGTTTGTCTGCCTATGATGTGGTATGGTTTAGTAATATCTTCCTTCGAGGATTTATTTTGATTGACTTGGCGTATGCTCACGCATATTTAAGACTATAAAGAAAGTCTATCAAGCCTTGATGATCTTTTATTTCTAAGTAGCGATATAACTTCCATGCCTGATTCAATATTGCTTTGTCGCTCTGCATGATTATGACCGTCATTGCTCTCTTAGTTGGTCGCTCCCAGTCTTTTGCTAACCTCCACCTGTACTATGCAAACTAACCATGCAATACATAGCTCATGGGAAAGTAGCCTAAAAACTATTGTGGTAAAGAATATGTTGCTTATGTATCTTATTTCTTATAAGTTGCTTGCTGAGCGGTAACCATGTTTCTGGGGACCCCATCAACTGTCACACTTTTGTTGAATATCATGTGAGTTGCTATGCATGTTCGTCTTGTCTGAAGTAAGGGTGATTTACCGTGGGTTGAATGACTATGCATATTGTTAGAGAAGAACATTGGGCCGCCAACCAAATCCATGTATCATGGTGGAAGTTTTAGCTTGGACCTTAATCCTCAATCTCTCATGAGAATATGCTTATGCATTAAAGAGGAGTCCATCATCTATTTTCTATGTTGTCCCGGTATGGATGTCCTCAAGTTGAGATCTATCAAAAACGAGAAATCAAATGCGATTTATCTCCTTGGACCTTTGTACAGGTGGCATAGAGGTACCCCTTTGTGACACTTGGTTAAAACATATGTAATGCAATGATAACCCATGGAGATCCGAGCTAATTAGGACAAGGTGCGAGCACTATTGGTATTCGATGCATGACGCTTGCAACTTATAGGATGTTTTATGCATGACACATATGAAGTACTACTACCGTTGACACAATTGCTTCCATGTTTTCAAAATAAAAAGCTCTAGCACATAACCATTCTTTTACCTTTATGTTAAAGCACCAACTACTGAGAGCATGATTGTCATTCTGAGTGTAATGTGCATTGTCCCAAAGTAGCATTGTCTTTTGCATGATTGTGATATCGTTCATTCTGAAATGATTGTATCTAGTCATCACTTAAACCTTGAAGGTGCCCCTGCATTTATGTTTTGCATCACTAAAGGGGGCAAGCTAGATATCACTTTATCATATTTGCACATCATGTTCATTGCAAATCTTTTTGATGTTTCAGTTTCATGTAGTAAAACTTTCAGTCATTTGTGATTTTCTCTTGAGGCAACTTAATTACTTTAGAATCATTGTCTCAGTAAGCTTTTGTCATATGACTATGAAAAAGTCATGTATGGTTAATAGCATGTCACCACAGAAATTATTCTTGTTATCATTTACCTACTCGAGGACGAGCAGGAATTAAGCTTGGGGATGTTGATACGTCCAAAACGTATCTATAATTTCTGCTTGCTCCATGCCACTTTTGGGTGATATTGCTATGATATTCATACACTTCCATACACTTTTGATCATATTTGGACTAACTTACTAATCCAGTGCACCCCAGTGCCAGTTTCTGTTTTCGGCTGTTTTTGTATTTCAGGTTTTCACGTTTCGAGAACTGCCCAGAAAAATCCAGAAAAATTATATAAAAAATCAGCGTTCCGGAAACAACACTGCGTCCGAAGGGCAGCCTGGGGACCACCAGGGCTCCAGGCGCCCTGGCGGCGCCCCCCCCCCTGGGCCGCGCCGGGGGGGCGCCTGGGCACCCCGAAGCTCCCCCGGTGCCCTACTTTGGCATATATTTAAAGGACCCTCCGAAACCCTAAGAAGAGGAACTCTTTTCGTGATCCCATCTCTGTTCCGCCGCCGCCGCTGCTTCCAAGATCGGGAGCACCAGGAGAACTCTTCCCGGCACCCTGCCGGAGGAGAGGATCACCACCGGGAGCTTCGCCACCACCATGGACGCCTCCCGGATGACTCGTGAGTAGTCTCCCTTGGACCATGAGTCCATGAACAGTAGCTATGTGATGTTCTCCTCCCGTTCTTGTGCTTCACTAATTAGTCCTCGTGAGCTGCCCTACATGATCGAGGCACCTATGTAATCCTTCTGCTGTTGCTATGTTGAGTTTGCTGGGATCCGATGGAATATGAGATTATGTTCAGATTGATCTTGAGTAATATATTTGATTCACCTCTTATATATTTTTGTTCATAAGTAATTCTTGCATGTTCTCCGTTGTTACTTATTGCTTTGGACGAGTAGTAGGTAGTGACTCCAAGAGGGAACGTTATGCTCGATTGTGGGTTCATGCCCCTCGATGACTAGCTTGAGTGACTGAAACATGAGTCTAGGGGATGTGATGTTGCCACAAGGGGGAAAACAACGGTGCTTGTGCCCGCGGGTGCAAGGATTGTTTACTTTACGCAAAGTTCTTTTAATGCAGTTGTCTGTTGAATTGAGTTTACACTATGGGTGGGACTCGCAACTTAATACCAGCGAGATGTTCTGGATAGATATCTCAAGGTGGATGATTAGTAGTAGATATCGATGGATTTCGGTCTACTTACTTTGGCGTACTGCCCATGCTTTGAACCTCAACCTTTCTTGCAATGTAGTCAGCATTGGTTTGCGTTCGTGGTCCTGTCAATTGCCCAGCTGTAATTTGTTTACCTCACATAGCTGTTTATCGTCTTTTGGGAGAGAGACATCACTAGTGAACATCATGAGACTCCGGTCCATATTACCATCATTGATCACATCCACTATTTACTTTTCGCTATTTACTTACTATTGCAAAAGACTATCTATCACTACTATCATTGCTTTTAATCCTTTGTGAACTACAAGGCCGGAGGGATTGACAACCTCTCTGTACTCGTTGGGAGCAAAGTTATTTGTATCTGTGTGCAGGTCCACGTTGATTGCTACTAATATGGCGCCGTAGCAATTGACACCTACTTGTTGAACCTAGGAGTCTCTCGGGATTCGATCCTTGGCATCTTTGCTAAGGGAAAACACTTCTACTTACTGCATCGTACACCTTCCACTTGGGGTAACCAATGAGGGGTTCGAGGCCCATCAATTTCCGTAAGTTAAATAAGGCTACTAAGAAAGATCATTACCCCTTACCATTTATTGATCAAATGCTAGAAAGGTTATCCAAACATAATCATCTCTGCTTTCTAGACGGTTATTCTGGTTTCTCTCAAATACCTGTGTCAAAAGGGAATCAAGAAAAGACCACCTTTACTTGTCCTTTCGGTACCTTTGCTTATAGACGTATGCCTTTTGGTTTATGTAATGCACCTGCTACCTTTCAAACATGCATGATGGCTATATTCTCTGACTTTTGTGAAAATATTGTTGAGGTATTCATGGATGATTTCTCCGTTTACGGAACTTCTTTTGATGATTGCTTAAGCAACCTTGATCGAGTTTTGAAGAGATGTGAAGACACTAACCTTGTCTTGAATTGGGAGAAGTGCCACTTTATGGTTAATGTAGGCATTGTCTTGGGACACAAAATTTGTGAAAGAGATATTGAAGTTGACAAAGCTAAAGTTGATGCTATTGAAAAGATGCCATGCCCTAAGGATATCAAAGGTATACAAAGTTTCCTTGGTCATGCCGGGTTTTATAGGAGGTTCATTAAGGACTTCTCCAAAATCTCCAGGCCTCTGACTAATCTTTTACAGAAAGATATTCCTTTTGTCTTTGATGATGACTGTCTAGAAGCATTTGAAATACTTAAGAAAGCATTGATCTCTGCACCTATTGTCCAGCCTCTTGACTGGAATTTACCCTTTGAGATTATGTGCGATGCTAGTGATTATGCTGTAGGAGCTGTTCTAGGGCAAATAGTTGATAAGAAATTGAATGTTATCCAGTATGCTAGTAAAACTCTAGATAGTGCCCAAAGAAATTATGCTACCACTGAGAAAGAATTTTTAGCAGTTGTATTTGCTTGTGATAAGTTTAGAACCTATATCGTTGATTCTAAAGTAACTATTCACACTGATCATGCTGCTCTCAAATACCTTATGGAAAGAAAGATGCTAAACTTAGACTTATTAGATGGGTCCTCTTGCTGCAAGAATTTGACTTGCATATTTTTGATAGAAAGGGACCTGAGAACCCCGTAGCAGATAACTTTTCTAGGTTAGAGAATATACTTGATGACCCACAACCTATTGATGATAGCTTTCCTGATGAACAACTAGCTGTCATAAGTACTTCTCGTACTGCTCCTTGGTATGCTGATTATGCTAATTACATTGTTGCTAAGTTTATACCTCCTAGCTTCACATACCAGCAAAAGAAAAAGTTCTTCTATGATTTGAGACATTACTTTTGGGATGACCCACATCTTTATAAAGAAGGAGTAGATGGTATTATTAGACGTTGTGTACCTAAGCATGAACAGGAACAGATTCTTCGCAAGTGCCACTCCGAAGCCTATGGAGGACACCATGCGGGAGACAGAACTGCACACAAGGTATTGCAATCCGGTTTTTATTGGCCTACTCTCTTCAAGGATGCCCGTAAGTTTGTCTTATCATGTGATGGATGTCAAAGAATCGATAATATTAGTAGACGTCAAGAAATGCCTATGAATTATTCACTTGTTATTGAACCATTTGATATTTGGCGCTTTGATTATATGGGACCTTTTCCTGCCTCTAACGGGTACACACATATCCTAGTTGCTGTTGATTACGTTACTAAGTGGGTAGAAGCTATTCCAACTAGTAGTGCTGATCATAACACCTCTATTTAGATGCTTAAAGAAGTTATATTTCCAAGGTTTGGAGTCCCTAGATATCTAATGACTGATGGTGGTTCACACTTTATTTATGGTGCTTTCCGTAAGATTCTTGCTAAGTATGATGTCAACCATAGAATTGCATCACCTTATCACCCACAGACTAGTGGTCAAGTTGAATTAAGTAATAGGGAGTTGAAATTAATCTTGCAAAAGACAGTTAATAGGTCTAGAAAGAATTGGTCCAAGAAACTAGATGATGCATTATGGGCCTATAGAACTGCATACAAAAATCCTATGGGTATGTCTCCATATAAGATGGTATATGGAAAAGCTTGTCACTTACCTCTTGAGCTAGAACATAAGGCATATTGGGCTATCAAAGAGCTCAATTATGATTTCAAACATGTCGGTGAAAAGAGGTTGTTTGATATTAGCTGTCTCGATGAATGGAGAACCCAGGCCTACGAGAATGCCAAGTTATTCAAAGAAAAAGTTAAAAGGTGGCATGACAAAAGGATACAAAAGCATGAGTTTAACGTTTGCGATTATGTTTTGCTATAAAACTCTCGTTTAAGATTTTTTGCAGGAAAACTTCTCTCCAAGTGGGAAGGACCTTATGTTATCGAGGAGGTCTATGCTAGGTGGTTTCTCACCCCTCGTTGGTTACCCCAAGTGGAAGGTTTGAGATGCAGTGTAGCAGAAGTTTTCCCTTGGCAATACCAAGGATCGATTTCCCTGAGACTCCCAGTTTCAACAAGAAGGTGTCAACTGTTAACGGCGCCAGATATTAGCAATCAACGTGGACCTGCACACAGATACAAATAACTTTGCTCCCAACGAGTACAGAGAGGTTGTCAATCCCTCCGGCCTTGTAGTTTACAAAGGATCAAACGCAAGTGATAATAGTGATAGGTATAATTGCAATAGTAAGTAAAAAGCAGAAAGTAAATAGCGGATGTGATCAATGATGGTAATATGGACCGGAGTCTCATGATGTTCACTAGTGATGTCTCTCTCCCAAAAGATGATAAAACTGCTATGTGAGGTAAACGAATTACAGCTGGGCAATTGACAGGACCGTGTGCGCAAACCAATGCTGACTAAGTTGCAAGAAAGGTAGAGGTTCAAAGCATGGGCGGTACGCCAAGGTAAGTAGACCGAAATCCATCGATATCTACTACTAATCATCCACCTTGAGATATCTATCCAGAACATCTCGCTGGTATTAAGTTGCGAGTCCCACCCATAGTGTAAACTCAAAGCCACAGACAACTACATTAAAAGAACTTTGCGTAAAGTAAACAATCCTTGCACCCGCGGGCACAAGCACCGTTGTTTTCCCCCTTGTGGCAACAACACATCCCCTAGACTCATGTTTCTGTCACTCAAACTAGTCATCGAGGGGCATGAACCCACAATCAAGCATAACGTTCCCTCTTGGAGTCACTACCTACTACTTGGCCAAAGCAATAAATAACAACGGAGAACATGCAAGAATTACTTACGAACATAAATATAAAAGAGGTGAATCAAATATATTACTCAAACACAATCTGAACATAATCTCATAATCCATCGGATCCCAGAAAACTCATCATAGCAACAGCATAAGGATTACATATGTGCCTCGATCATGTAGGGCAGCTCACGAGGACTAATTAGTGAAGCACAAGAACGGGAGGAGAACATCACATAGCTACTGGTCATGGACCCATGGTCCAAGGGAGACTACTCACAACTCATCCGGGAGGCGTCCATGGTGGTGGAGAAGCTCCCGGTGGTGATCTTCCCCTCCGGCAGGGTGCCGGGAAGGGTTCTCCTGGTGCTCCCGATCTTGGAAGCGGCGGCGGCGGCGAAACAGAGATGAGATCGCGAAAAAAAGTTCCCGTCTCGAGGGTTTCGGGAGACACTTTAAATATATGCCAAAGGGGGGCATCAGACGAGGCTCGGGGGGCCCAGGCGCCCCCCGGCGCGGCCCAGGGGGGGCGCGCCACCAGGGCGCCTGGGGCCCTGGCGGCCCCCCTCCGGCTGTGCTTTGGGTGCCTGGTAGCTTCTGGAACGCTGATTTTATATATAATTTTTCTGGATTTTTTCTGGCAGTTCTCGTAATGTGAAAACCTGAAATACAAAAACAACCGAAAACAGAAACTGGCACTGGGGTGCACTGAGTTAATAGGTTAGTCCAAATATGATCAAAAGTGTATGGAAGTGTATAAATAACATAGCAATATCACCCAAAAGAGGCATGGAGCAAGCAGAAATTATAGATACGTTTTGGACGTATCAACATCCCAAGCTTAATTCATGCTCATCATCGAGTAGGTAAATGATAACAAGAATAATTTCTGTGGTGACATGCTATTAACCATATAGGACTTTTTCATAGTCACATGACAAAAGCTTACTGAGACAATGAATCTATAGTAATTAAGTTGCCTCATGAGAAAATCACAAAGAACTGAAAGTTTTACAATATGATACTGAAACATCAAATAGATTTGTAATGAACATGGTGTGCAAATATGATAAAGTGATATCTCGCTTTCCCCCTTTAGTGAAGCAAAACATAAATGCAGGGGCACCTCCAAGGTTTAAGTGATGACTAGATACAATGATTTCAGGATAAACGATATCACAATCATGCAAAAGACAATGCTACTTTGGGACAATGCACATTACACTCAGAATGACAATCATGCTCTCAGTAGTTGGTGCTTTAAAAGAAGGTGGAGACTCTCGAACCGTGGCTTTTGTTGGGAAGGTTGAAAACCCGTAGTCGGAAACAAAGACAAAACATGTACCAGAGCTCTTGGTTTTAAAAACAGAGGTAACAATTATTTTTTTGATCATGCATGTTTCGTCAACGAATGCTAGCAGACAACTCAATCACTTCTTGAGATGGACAAGTTTTGAGGAACGGCTCCCGAATGAGGACGATCACATCCTCTTAATCTCCTTTGTTTATCACTGCCAAAGTTTTTTGATTTCTCATGAACAAAGCGTGAAGGAGGGTTTGTGTGTTATATTAATTTTGAGCCGGGCGCACTCAATGCCAGTTCCTTCTCATATTATGGGTTTGCACATTATACATGCAATCCCGGGGTGAAGCTTGTCCAACTTAAAAAAAGTTTATGAATTAACTACTACTTCCTCATGAACTTACAACAGAGGCACAAAATAGGAATGCTTTTTTTCTTTGAATAATTTCGAGATGGTACATGCAAGTCTCCGTTAGGAATGGCAGGTAAATACCATGTAGGAAGGTATGGTGGACTCATATGGCATAACTGGTTTAAAAGGATGTGGATGCACAAGCAGTCAGTCCGCTTAGTACAGGTGGAGGTTAGCAAAAGACTGGGAGCGACCAACTAAGAGAGCAATGACGGTCATAATCATGCAGAGCGACAAAGCAACATTGAATCAGGCATGGAAGTTATATCGCTACTCAGAAACAAAAGATCATCAAGGCTTGACAGACTTTCTTTACAGTCTTAAATATGCGTGAGCATACGCCAAGTCAATCAAAATAAATTCTTTGAAGGAAGATATTACTAAACCATACCACATCATAGGCAAACAAATCATGTTGGTACTCCAATAACACATTGGGAAGCCCCCAGCTATTTGGGACTAACCATAAGAAAACCTCAACTACTAAGCGCCATTATGCACGTAGCATCTTTATCATAGACATATCAACCAATGCAACGGAAGCAAACTCTCTTAATAAGATAAACATGATAACTAAAGAGAGTTCAAGCAACCAACTAAACGAAAGCTCTTTAAAAAGATAAGCATGAAAGTTAAGAGCTAAGCATGATAGTAGCTATTGAAAGACAAAGAACACACACAGCAGAGATAGACATGAAAATTCTATGTTATGTTCTAGGTAGAAGTGGAGCGTGTTTCTCTCCCACATAAAGAAAGCTGAGTTCTGACTCGTTATGAAAAGCTAAAGAAAATTTAAAAGGAAACTAAAAGCAAGACGCTCCAAGCATAGCACATAACACATGAAGTGATTAAAATATAGTGGAACGAAAGACGAACTGATAATGTTGATGGAGAAGGGGATGCACGGGGGCATCCCCAAGCTTAGACGCTTGAGTCTCCTTGAATATTTCTTGGGGGTGCACGGGGGCATCCCCAAGCTTGAGCGTTTGACACTCCTGAATCTTTTTATCATCTTCCCTCGCACACTTGAAAACTCCCTTCATACATAACTCATCATAATCTGATTAGCGAGGTTAGTACCCATAATAAAATAATTGTTCCTTGCTGGAAATAAAGATATTCTTGAGGTTCTACTGTTTCTCAAGATTGCCAAAAGGTTTTTGCAAATAAAAAGCAAGCTCTAGGTTTGCAAAATGAAGGAAAGGCAAAACAGGACAGAATCTGTGAAAAACAGAACAGCAGGTAGTAAATGATTTTTCCGGGGCACTTCTGCAACTCTAATCAAAAAACTCAAAACAGACGCACGAAAGACAATTATATAGAGCACGCTGTCGAAATAATTCAGACCAAAAAGATGATCTGGTGATTTTATACGAATTTTTCTATCCAAGGACAGAATCTGTTTCCTGGACAGCACGTCACAACTTTTGAACTTTCTTGCAATCAGAGGCTATACTTGGCACAAAATTGAAAAGCAAAGATACAATGATGATGCTACAGTAGTAACAACATCAAGACACAACAAAAGCAAAATAAAATTTATTCATTGGGCTCCCTCCCAAAAGCGCTTTCTTTTATGCCTTTAAGCTAGGCATAATGCATAGAGATCAAGGTTTATCAAGAGTAAAAGAATAGCTAGCCTGTATAACGGACTCAAAAGGTAACTTAATCTTCTTTCAAGGGAAGTTTTCCATCCCTTTCTTGAGAGGAAACTGGAATTTTATATTACCCTCTTTCATGTCAATGATAGCACCAACGGTGCGTAGAAAAGGACGTCCCAAAATAATTGGACACGAAGGTTCACATTCAATATCCATAATAGTAAAATCAACGGGAACATAATTGTCATTGACAATGATAAGAACATCGTCGATCCTCCCCAAAGGTTTCTTTATGGAAGAATCAACGAGACGAACACCAAAAGAACAAGAATCAAAAGGTTTCAATTTAAGCATATCATATATTCTTTTGGGCATAACAGAGGTACTAGCACCAACATCACATAAAGCATAGCAAGAGAAGTTATTCAACTTAATTTTTATCATAGGATCCCAACCATCTTCTAGCTTTCTAGGTATGGAGGCTTCTACTCTAAGTTTCTCCTCCCTAGCTTTGATGAGAGCATTAGTGATATGCTCTGTGAAGGCAAGATTAAGCGTGCTAGTGTGGGGATCTTTAGCCATTCTTTGTAGAAAGGTGACAACTTCTGAGATACTACAATTATCAAAATTAATTTTATCATTATTGGACAAAATTGTAGTGTCATCCTCTTTGTTTGAATCGCTCTCTATTATAAGAGTTTGAACGTCTTCCCAAGTTTGGGGAAGCTTAGGAGCAATTTTAAACTGAGGCTCATACTCTTTTCCTGGAAGACCATGCCATGGGCATAACTCTCCGTCAAGACTAATATAATCACAAGGTTTATTACTTTTGTAAATCCCGACAGTGGTGATTGGCGTAATGGAAGAAGGGGTGTACTCCTCCCATCTAGTGTTTTTGGTGGAACCCATAGTAGCAAGCAAGCAAGATAACTATTTTTGTGATTTTCGATAAAAGATACTAAAGCAAAAACTGAAAGGTAAACTAACAAGACTAAAAGCAAAGGTAAAAGATAGCGTGCAACTCCCCTATCCTGAAGAGTGGAGTCCCCGGCAACGGTGCCAGAAATTGATTTGCTAGGTGGCTTCTCACCCCTCGTTGGTTACCCCAAGTGGAAGGTTTGAGATGCAGTGTAGCAGAAGTTTTCCCTTGGCAATACCAAGGATCGATTTCCCTGAGACTCCCAGTTTCAACAAGAAGGTGTCAACTGCAAATGGCGCCAGATATTAGCAATCAACGTGGACCTGCACACAGATACAAATAACTTTGCTCCCAACGAGTACAGAGAGGTTGTCAATCCCTCTGGCCTTGTAGTTTACAAAGGATCAAACGCAAGTGATAATAGTGATAGGTATAATTGCAATAGTAAGTAAAAAGCGGAAAGTAAATAGCGGATGTGATCAATGATGGTAATATGGACCGGAGTCTCATGATGTTCACTAGTGATGTCTCTCTCCCAAAAGATGATAAAACTGCTATGTGAGGTAAACGAATTACAGCTGGGCAATTGACAGGACCGTGTGCGCAAACCAATGCTGACTAAGTTGCAAGAAAGGTAGAGGTTCAAAGCATGGGCGGTATGCCGAGGTAAGTAGACCGAAATCCATCTGCATCTACTACTAATCATCCACCTTGAGATATCTATTCAGAACATCTCGCTGGTATTAAGTTGCGAGTCCCACCCATAGTGTAAACTCAAAGCAACAGACAACTGCATTAAAAGAACTTTGCGTAAAGTAAACAATCCTTGCACCCGCGGGCACAAGCACCGTTGTTTTCCCCCTTGTGGCAACAGCACATCCCCTAGACTCATGTTTCTGTCACTCAAACTAGTCATCGAGGGGCATGAACCCACAATCAAGCATAATGTTCCCTCTTGGAGTCACTACCTACTACTTGGCCAAAGCAATAAATAACAACGGAGAACATGCAAGAATTACTTACGAACATAAATATAAAAGAGGTGAATCAAATATATTACTCAAACACAATCTGAACATAATCTCATAATCCATCGGATCCCAGCAAACTCATCATAGCAACAGCATAAGGATTACATATGTGCCTGGATCATGTAGGGCAGCTCACGAGGACTAATTAGTGAAGCACAAGAACGGGAGGAGAACATCACATAGCTACTGGTCATGGACCCATGGTCCAAGGGAGACTACTCACAACTCATCTGGGAGGCGTCCATGGTGGTGGAGAAGCTCCCGGTGGTGATCCTCCCCTCCGGCAGGGTGCCGGGAAGGGTTCTCCTGGTGCTCCCGATCTTGGAAGCGGTGGCGGCGGCGGAACAGAGATGAGATTGAGAAAAAAAGTTCCCGTCTCGAGGGTTTCGGGAGACGCTTTAAATATATGCCAAAGGGGGGGCATCAAACGAGGCTCGGGGGGCCCAGGCGCCCCCCCGGCACGGCCCAGGGGGGGCGCGCCACCAGGGCGCCTGGGGCCCTGGTGGCCCCCCTCCGGCTGTGCTTCGGGTGCCTGGTAGCTTCTGGAACGCTGATTTTTTATATAATTTTTCTGGATTTTTTCTGGCAGTTCTCGTAATGTGAAAACCTGAAATACAAAAACAGCCGAAAACAAAAACTGGCACTGGGGTGCACTGAGTTAATAGGTTAGTCCAAATATGATCAAAAGTGTATGGAAGTGTATAAATAACATAGCAATATCACCCAAAAGAGGCATGGAGCAAGCAGAAATTATAGATACGTTTTGGACGTATCAGTCTATCGTTCCGGTGCCATAAAAATCAACAACTTCGAAGGCACCAATCCGAAGGTGGTGAATGGTCAGAGGATCAAACATTATATCTCAAGTAATCCTATAAATGTTGAAACTAATGTTATTGATACCATAACGCCGGAGGAATACATAAGGGACACTTTCCAGAACGATTCAGACTCCGAAAAGGAAGAGGTACGTGATACGGTAAGTATACCGACTCCAAAACAGTTCTAAAGGAAATTTTTCTCCGTTTTGGAATATTTAGAAAAATAGAAAAATAAACCGCAGTCCGGAGGAGACACGGGGCCTCCTCGAGGGTAGGGGGCGCGCCCCCCTTCCCAGGGCGCGCCCCCTGCCTCGAGGGCACCCCGTGTGTCCCCTGGACTCTGTTTTCTTGTGGGTTACTCCTTTCGTTTGGGAAAAATTCATTATATATACTCCCGAAGGTTTTGACCTCTGTATCACGCAGAATTCCTCTGTTTTCGTTTTGAGCTGTTTCTGTCGCAGATAAGATCAAGATGTCTTCTCATGAGTCTGATGGAGAGAGTCGGGTGTCTCATCCAACACTTGACCCAAGAGCAAACAGCGATGCCAACCACTTTGGTCCATCAACGGAGGAAGAGATGGAGGCTGACTTGAAGAGGATAGATGCCATGGAGGAAGATCAAGAAGTTACCTCTCGATTTCAAGCTGGATTCATAATAGGGGAATTACAGAGCTCAGCTATTCCAAACTCAGTCCTCCCTACCAATGTCAGGTTTCTTTCTTATCAAAATATGAAAAAGAGTGTTACTTGTTCTCCCGCAGCTATGCAACATCCTTGGGTGAAAGGAGCTTTAGCCGTTACGGGCAAGCTCCGTAAGGAAATTATGGACCTTAACGGCAAGTTAACAAGCTCGAGGAGGAGAATCGTATCCTGGGGGTTATCATCGCCAAGAATATTACATCACCACCCCCGAAGAAGGAGACATAATCATATGGGTATGGGCACTCCCCTTGGCAACTGCCAAGCCTGGGGAGTGACCCCGGTATCGTATCATCCTCACTCTTATCTTTACCGTTTGCTTAGTTCGATCCTTTTGGTAATAGCTTCATATATTAGAATAAAGTCAGCATGATCTAGTTGTGAGTTTTTGCTTTGTGAGCTCTATCCTTTGTAATCGAGTCCGTGAGCTATATAATAAAGATTAGTGTTGAGTCAAGGGCTTGATTTCCTCACTTGGGTCATGATAAAAAGAATGAAAACAAAAAGAGAATCAAAGAGATCATATCGATCTTATGGGAGGTAATGACTTCACATACAAGAGTATGATAAATAAAAGTTGTTGGGAGGTGACAAACATAGTTTTGTTCATCGTTGCAATTAATAGGAAGTAATAAAAGAAGAGAGGCTTCACATACAAATATACTATCTTGGACATCTTTTATAATTGTGAGCACTCATTAAGGTATGACATGCTAAAGAGTTGATGTTGGACAAGGAAGACAACATAATGGGTTATGTCTTCTTATATCCGAAATAAAGTATATTGTCACGGATCTTCCAACATGTTGAGCTTGCCTTTCTCCCTCATGCTAGCCAAAATTCCTTGCACTAAGTAGAGATACTACTTGTGCTTCCATATATCCTTAAACCCAGTCTTGTCATGAGATTCCACCATACCTACCTATGGATTGAGAAAGATCCTTCCAAGTGAGTTGTCATGTTGTAAATCCGCTAAAATATGTATTATTTATTAGTGTGGGAGAAATTAGCTTTATACGAGCTTGTGATATGGAAGTAATATAAGCGACGGACTGCATAATAAAGGTCCTTATCACAAGTGGCAATATAAAGCGAAGTTCTTCTATGCTAAGACTTTGTGCATCCAACCATAAAAACACATGACAACCTCTGCTTCCCTCTGCGAAGGGCCTAACTTTTATTCTTGACTTATAAGTGTCAAGGTGAAATCCACCTTTCCTTTTTACATTTTATCCTTTGGTAAGCACATTGTGTTGGAAAGATCCTGACATATATACCCACTTGGATGTAAGTTTTCATGATCTATTACTAATGACATTACCCTTGAGGTAAAAGGTTGGGTGGCAACACCACAAGCCCCTATCTTCCTCTGTGTCCGATTAAAACTCCATAAACATAAGTATTGCGTGAGTGTGAGCAATTGTGCAAGACTATATGATAGTTGAGTATGTAGGCTTGCTGAAAAGCTCTTATATTGACTCTTTCCGATGTTACGATAAATTGCAATTGCTTCAATGACCGAGATCAAAGTTTGTTAGTTTCCAATGAAGTTTATGATGCATACTTGATATTGTCGATGAATTGTTACTTTAGCATAATTATCATATGACTATATTTATATAAGTTGTTGTTATGAGAATGATCATGATGCCCTCATGTCCGTATTCTGTTTTTATCGACACCTCTATCTCTAAACATGTGGACATATTTTTCGATGTCGGCTTTCGCTTGAGGACAAGCGAGGTCTAAGCTTGGGGGAGTTGATACGTCCATTTTGCATCATGCTTATAAGTTGATATTTATTGCATTATGGACTGTTCATACATGTTTTGTCACATTACTTATGCCTTTTCTCTCTTATTTTGCAAGGTTTACATGAAGAGGTAGAATGTCAGCAGCTGGAATTCTGGGCTGGAAAAGGAGCAAACTCTGGAAACCTATTCTCCACAACTCCAAAAGTCCTGAAACTCCACAGAACATTTTTTTCGGAAAATATAAAAAATATCTGGCGAAAGAAACCCACGAGAGGGGCCACTGGCTGGCCTCGAGGGTGGGGGGCGCGCCCCCCTTCCCAGGGCGCGCCCCCCTGCCTCGAGGGCTAGCCGGTGGGCCCCTGGTGTCCATCTTCTCCTATATGAAGCGTTTTGACCTGGAAAAAATCAAGGAGAGGCTTTTGGGACCAGACGCCGCCGTCTCAAGGCGGAACCGAGGCGGAAACCAATCTAGGGCTCCGGCAGAGCTGTTCTGCCGGGGATACTTCCCTCCGGGAGGGGGAAATCGTCACCGCCGTCATCACCAACAACTCTCCCATCCTGGGGAGGGTTATCTTCATCAACATCTTCACCAGCACCATCTCCTCTCAAACCCTAGTTCATCTCTTGTATCCAATCTTTGTATCCAAACCTCAGATTGGTACCTGTGGGTTGCTAGTAGTGTTGATTACTCCTTGTAGTTTATGCTAGTTGGTTTATTTGGTGGAAGATCATATGTTCAGATCCATTATGCATATTAATACCCCCTATGATCATGAACAATATTATGTCTTGTGAGTAGTTACTTTTGTTCCTGGGGACATGGGAGAAGTCTTGCTATTAGTAGTCATGTGAATTTGGTCTTCGTTCGATATTTTGATGAGATGTATGCTGTCTCTCCTCTAGTGGTGTCATGTGAACGTCGACTACATGACACTTCACCATTATTTGGGCCTAGAGGAACGCATTGGGAAGTAATAAGTAGATGATGGGTTGCCAGAGTGACAGAAGCTTAAACCCTAGTTTATGCGTTGCTTCATAAGGGGCTGATTTGGATCCATATGTTTCAGGCTATGGTTAGGTTTACCTTAATACTTCTTTTGTAGTTGCGGATGCTTGCATTAGAGGTTAATCATTAGTGGGAGGCTTGTCCAAGTAAGGGCAGCACCCAAGCACCGGTCCACCCACATACCAAATTATCAAAGTACCGAACGCGAATCAAATGATCGTGATGAAAACTAGCTTGACGATAATTCCCATATGTCCTTGGGAGCACTTTACCTTGCATAAGAGTTTGTCCAGGCTTGTCCTTTGCTACACAAAGGATTGGGCCACCTTGCTGCACCTATTTACTTTTACCATTTGTCACTTGCTACCAATTATCTTATCACAAAACTATCTGTTACCTATAATTTCAGTGCTTGCAGAAAATACATTACTAAAAACTGCCTATCATTTCCTTCTGCTCCTTGTTGGGTTCGACACTCTTACTTATCGAAAGGACTACGATAGATCCCCTACACTTGTGGGTCATCACTGGGCATTTCAGGAGTCTGAAGCGTAGATCCGGGGAGGTGATGATGAGGATATGGGCAATCAGAGAAATCAACAGCTCGTGACTGCTGGCGTTGGGCGTAGAGTTTTGGATACTAGCGAGACATGTGGCTTACTAAACTATGACCATGAGCTATGCTTTCAAACAGAGGAGTCTGTAAACCATAGGCAGATGCTTAGTGTAGCTTCGCCATACTACTTTGAGCACAGTTGCAGCCATGGAACCAAGTCATCCATTGGTGGAAAGGAACCACATCAGAAGGGAGCAAAATCTGATTGTCAGCTACAGAGAGCGCTTCAGGAGAGAGTTGAGGATGCCATCTCGAGCAAAGGATAATATGCATAAATTAGTAACAAGGATACTGACGACAACAACAGAGGAAGAACTCCAAATGCAACTAGAAAGGAGGAGCAGATCAGTAGAGGAGGTAATAGGTTGGTCGCTCTCCATGCGAAACTCGACAGACTTTTTTCACAGGACTCGATGGAAGTTTTTCTGGGAGATTCAACCTTGGGTGCCATAGTTGTAAATCTTGCCGGAGAGCAAGTTTTGGTTCCTGAGACGTTTCTATCGTATCTATAATTTTTGATTGTTTCATGCCAATATTATTCAACTTTTACATACTTTTGGCAACAATTTATATGATTTATTTGAACTAACTTACTGATCGAGTGCCCAGTGCCAGTTCCTATTTTTTGTATCACAGAAAATCCATATCAAATGAAATCCAAATACAATAAATTTTTACGGAGAATTATTTTGGAATATATGTAATTTTTGGGAGTTGGAATCGCCGCGAGCGGAGGCCCACACAGCCCACAAGACATCAGTGCGCGCCAGTGGAGCCTGGCTCATGGTGGTGAGTTGTGCTCACCACGTACGTCGGTTGGAGCTCTACTTCGGGCGCAAGGAAGCTTATATCCGGAAAAAATCGTGTTAAAATCTAAGCGCAATCGGAGTTACGGATCTTCGGGAATATAAGAAACGGTTTTCGGCCACATCTGGGAATGCGAAACAGAAGCGGACAGAGAGACGGATCCAATATCGGAGGGGCTCTCAACCCTCCACAGCCATGGAGGCCATGGACCAGAGGGGGAACCCTCCTCCCACCTAGGGAGGAGTAATACGTCTCCAACGTATCTACTTTTCCAAACCCATTTGCCGTTGTTGTGGACTCTAACTTGCATGATTTGAATGGAACTAACCCGGACTGGCGTTGTTTTCAGCAGAATTGCCATGATGTTGTTTTTGTGCAGAAATAAAAAGTTCTCGGAATTGCCTGAAAATCAACGGAGATTATTTTCAAAAATATAAAAAATGCCCGCACAAAGATCCACACCAGGGGGCCTTGGGCCAGCCCACGAGAGTGGGGGCGCGCCCCCCTGCCCAGGGCGCGCCCCCAGCTTCGTGGCCCCCTGGTGCTCCACCGACGTATCCCCAGATCCTATATATTTCGTTTCAGGGAGGAAAAAATCAAGGAGAAGGAATTATTGTGTTTCACGAGACGGAGCTGCCGCCAAGCCCTAATCTCTCTCGGGAGGGCTGGTCTGGAGTCCATTCGGGGCTCCGGAGAGTGGAGATCGTCGCCATCATCATCATCAACCTTCCTCCATCACCAATTCCATGATGCTCACCGCCGTGTGTGAGTAATTCCATTGTAGGCTTGCTGGACGGTGATGGGTTGGATGGGATCTCTCATGTAATCGAGCTAGTTTTGTTAGGGTTTGATCCCTAGTATCCACTATGTTCTGAGATTGATGATGCTATGACTTTGCTATGCTTAATGCTTGTCACTAGGGCCCGAATGCCATGATTTCAGATCTGAACCTATTATGTTTTCATGAATATATGTGTGTTCTTGATCCTATCTTGCAAGTCTATAGTCACCTACTATGTGTTATGATCCGACAACCCCGAAGTGACAATAATCGGGACCACTCCCGATGATGGCCATAGTTTGAGGAGTTCATGTATTCACTATGTGTTAATGTTTCGGTCCGGTCCTCTATTAAAAGGAGGCCTTAATATCCCTTAGTTTCCAATAGGACCCCGCTGCCACCGGAGGGTAGGACAAAAGATGTCATGCAAATTCTTTTCCATAAGCACGTATGACTATATTCGGAATACATGCCTACATTGCATTGATGAACAGGAGCTAGTTCTGTGTCACCCTAGGTTATAACTTCTACATGATGAATTGCATCCGACATAATTTCCCATCACCGATCCAATGCCTACGAGCTTTACCTATATTGCTAGCTGCTTATTTACTTTTCCATTACTACTATTACAAAAACTACAAAAACACTACCGTTACTTTTATTGCTGCCACCGCCACTATCATATTACATTGCTACTAAACTATCTTGCTGCAGATACTAAGTTTCCAGGTGTGGCTAAATTGACAACTCAGTTGCTAATACTTAAGAGTATTCTTTGGCTCCCCTTGTGTCGAATCAACAAATTTGGGTTTAATACTTTACCCTCGAAAACTGTTGCGATCCCCTACACTTGTGGGTTATCAAAAACATTTTCTGGCGCCGTTGCCGGGGAGCATAGCTCTATTCTTTAAGTCACTTGGGATTTATATCTATTGATCACTATGAAGAATTTGAAGGACTCAAAAACCAAGATCTTACCCTCAACTACGAGGGGAGCTAGGGAACTGCCATCTAGCTCTGCACTTGATTCTCCTTCTGTTATGAGTAAACTTGCGACACCTACTCCTGCTATTGAATCTGATATGTCATATGTTCTTGATGATGCCACTTCTGCTATTTATTATGAAACTATTTCTATGCCTGATACTGTGCCACTAGGTGAATTTATAGATGAACAAATTGCTAAGGTTAGGGAGAATGCAAATGTTGAAACTGATGATATTTATGAAAGTGATGATGAAACTACTCCCAATAGATATGAATTGCCTGTTGTGCCTGAGGGTTATGTTATGGATGAAGAAACTGCTAGAGACTTTCTTGCTTGCAATGATAGATATGATCTTAAGAAGTTATTAGCTAAGCTGAAAGAAAAGTCCTTGAATGCTAGAATGAAACATGACCCTGCTTTTGCTAATCCACCTATATGTGTTACTGATAAGGATTATGAATTCTCTGTTCATCCTGAGTTAATTACCTTGGTTGAATCTCATCCTTTCCATGGCTATGAGTCTGAAACTGTTGTTGCACATCTTACTAAGTTGAATGATATACCCACCATGTTTACCAATGATGAAAAGATTCGTTACTACTATATCCTTAAACTATTTCCTTTCTCGTTAAAGGGTGATGCTAAGACTTGGTTTAATTCCCTTGATCCTGGTTGTGTGCGTAGTCCCCGGGATATGATGTATTACTTCTCTGCTAAATATTTTCCCGCTCATAAGAAACAAGTTGCCTTACGGGAAATATATAACTTTGTGCAAACCGAAGAAGAGAGTCTCCCACAAGCTTGGGAGAGGCTTCTCCAGTTACGTAATGCTTTGCCTAATCATCCTCTTGAGATGCATGATATACTTGATGTCTTTTATAATGGACTAACCGATGCTTCCAGAGACCACCTGGATAGTTGTGTTGGTTGTGTTTTCAGGGAAAGAACAGTTGAACAAGCTGAATTACTATTGAATAATATGCTGGCCAATGAAAATAATTGGACACTTCCTAAACCAGCCCCTAAGCCAACTCCGAAGAAAAGAGGAGTTCTATTTCTCAGTCCTGAAGATATGCAAGAGGCAAAGAAATCTATGAAAGAAAAAGGTATTAAAGCTAAAGATGTTAAGAATTTACCGCATATTGAAGAAATACATGGTCTTGATAACCCGACATAGGTAATAAAGGTAAATTCTCTTTATAGACTTGATGAAGGTGATATTCCTCGCTATAAGTCGTGAAACAAGAAAACTTCAATGCTTATGTTGGAAGACAATTGCAACACCATGCCTATATGATTGAACACTTGAGTGATTATTTGTCTAGTTCTAATGGTGAACTGAAACTTATTAGTAAACATGCTTCTATGGTCACCACTCAAGTAGAACAAGTACTTAAGGCTCAGAATGATTTGCTCAATGAATTAAATAGTAAGAATAATGATAATGCCATTAGAGTTGTGACTAGAGGTGGTAGAATGACTCGGGAACCTCTGTATCCTGAAGGTCACCCCAAGAGAATTGAGCAAGATTCTCAGAGAGCTAACTTAGATGCACCTAGTTCTTCTAAGAAGAAGAAAAAGAGAATTGATAGGACTTTGCATGCTCCTAGTGAACCTGTAGCTGATACACCTGAGAATCCCAATGATATATTTGTTTCCGATGCTGAGACACAACCTGGTAATGAACATGAACCTAGTGATAATATTAATGATGATGTTCATGATGATGCTCAACCTAGCAATGATAATGATGTAGAGATTGAACCTGCTGTTGATCTTGATAACCCACAATCAAAGAATCAACGTTATGATAAGAGAGACTTTGTTGCTAGGAAGCACGATAGGGAAAGAGAACCATGGGTTCAGAAACCCATGCCTTTTCCTCTGAAACCATCCAAGAAAAAGGATGATGAGGTTTTTGAGCGCTTTGCTGAAATGATTACACCTATCTTTTTGCGTATGCGTTTGACTGATGTGCTTAAAACAAATCCTTATGCCAAGTATATGAAAGATATTATTACCAACAAAAGAAAGATACCTGAAGTAGAAATTTCCACCATGCTTGCTAATTACACTTTTGAGGGTGGAATGCCTAAGAAATTAGGAGATCCAGGAGTACCTACTATACCTTGCTCCATTAAGAGAAACTATGTTAAAACTGCTTTGTGTGATCTTGGAGCTGGTGTTAGTGTTATGCCTCTCTCTTTATATCATAGACTTGACTTGAGTAAGTTGACACCTACTAAAATATCCTTGCAAATGGCTGATAAATCAACTGCTATACCTGTCGGTATTTGTGAGGATGTGCCTGTTGTAGTTGCAAATGTTACTATTCTAACGGACTTTGTTATACTTGATATTCCCGAGGACGATAGTATGTCTATTATTCTTGGAAGACCCGTTTTGAATACTGCAGGGGCTGTTATTGATTGCAACAAAGGCAATGTCACTTTTCATGTCAATGGTAATGAGCATACGGTACACTTTCCGAGGAAACAACCTCAGGTCCATAGTATCAATTATATTGGAAAAACTTCAACTATCACTATTGGAGGTTTTGAGTTTCCTATTCCTACTATCAAGAAGGCATATGCCATTCTTATTGTTGGGGACATACATATCCCCATTGAGGTAACCTAGTGTTATTCGAAAATTCTCCGGTTTCATGATTACTCGGAAAGAGTTTATTAATAAGACATGATCAACCTTGTTAATTGATTCCTTTTGATGAGCATGGGATAGGTGAATCTAGATAGCACAATCTTCTGTACCCTCTTGTTACTTTCTGTTAATTAGGTTAAATAAAAGAAAATTAGCATTGTCTGTCTGTTTCCAGACTTACCCGTGCAATAAAAAATTATCCCGAAAATAAAAGTTCTCCAAATGCCATGAAAATGAAATATGATTTTTTTTCTAGAATATTTAAGAAAATATGGCACTGAACACACAGCGAGGGGAGCCAGCACGTGGCCACAAGGGTGCAGGGCGCGCCCCCTACCTCGTGGGCCCCACGTGGCCCCCCTCCACTTATTCCTGCACCCATGCTCTTCTTCTTCCTCCCAAAAAAATCCCCAGCCAGCTCAAACCCGAGTTCTAGCTCATTTTGCTGCCATTTTTGATCTCCTTGCTCAAAGCACCATTCACCAAACTGTTTAGGGAGATTTTTCCTTGGTATGTGACTCCTCCATTGGTCCAATTAGTTTTTGCTCTAGTGTTTTATTTGTTGCAAATTTATGCTGCTGTGGTGACCTTGTTCTTATGCTTGCATGTCAAATTTTCTTGGTCCCAAGTGGTTCTAATGCAGGATATAGTCTCTAGTCACTTATAGGAGTTGTTTCTATCAATCTTGTTGAGTTTGGTTAACTTTTATTGTGAGTTTCTAAAAATTTCAGAAAATTTCAGAAAAATGTCTAGGAGAAACTTCCAAGGTGGTCCTTCAAGGAAGCAAGAACCGAGGCTCGCGTTTCGTGAGCCGGACGATGAACCACCGAGGGATGTTGATGTGCGGCCTTGTGAATGGTCGTCAGATGAATTTATGGGTCAAGCGGGCATCAAAGATGAATTTTACGCATATGTGCGCAACGCTGACCTCGAGGACTCCATACAAGATAAGTGTCCTCAATACCGTGGCTTAACTGATAGCTTTGTGAGAAGGTTTAAATTTTCATCTTCACGTAATTCTCACACTGTCTTGTTTGACCTTTATGATAAATCTTATACCATGGATTTAGAAGATTTTAATGTTGCCTGCAAGCTCCCACAGTGGGGCAGTATGAGTGTTCCTCGCAAATCTGAACTTAGAGAAATCCTAGCTAGTATTACAGTGGGGGAATCTAGGGACGTCACACAAGCTACCACGGGGAGCATACATTTTCATGCTATTCATTACTTTGCTCTATTTATTGGTAGATGCATAAACGGTAAAGATGAGGCTTGTCATATGTGCGTCCCTGATCTTAGTGTTCTCAGGAGTGTCGTACTAGGTGATAGGCAATATAATCTGGGAGCTATTGTTGCACGTAGACTACACCATAATGGTTTGCATGGAGATATATTTGGTGGGATCTATGCTACTCGCATAGCCCGCTATCTTGGTGTGTCTGTGCACACGTATGATGAACCTTTACCTCCTACATATTTAGACTGTCATGCTATGGCTATTCACCGGTTTATAGAGTGGGATAATCAAACCCTCAAATATAGACTAATCTTTAACCGGCAGCATGCCATCCTTATTGTTCTTCCAGCCCCTACTTTGTTTAACTTTCAGGAAAAAAGGAAGATACACTATAACTATGGAGGAGGCAATGCCTATTATAACATGATGGAGGCAACCCGCCTTCGAGCTGCAGCTCAGCATGCAGCATCTGCTGCGTCTCAGTACGACCCCAACTACAACTTTGGATATCCGTTAGGCCAATACTGGCCATAGACCAACTTAGGCCAAAAGCCTAAGTTTGGGGGAGTATGTGTTTCTCACTGACTTTACATTCATGTTCACACTTATTCTAGCTGTCGGTGCTCACACTCCTTCACTGTACCATCCTTGTTTAGTTTCAGTTTCTTTTTCTTAGTCTTTTTCTTGTGTGCTAGAAAAATCCAGAAAAAAAATATTAGTTGTAGCTTCTAGCTAGTTTTACTGTCTTTGCTTGTAGTAGCTATTAAAAGAAAACCCAAAAAGATTTCTCGTTCTTCTTTTGCTTGTTGGGAGCTTTCCCGTGTAAATAATTTCTTTTCTTTTCTTTAGGGGTTCAGAGTAGAAGACCGTGATGAAAATGCTTAGTGGCTCTCATATGCTTTGTTGTTGATATTAACCTTGAGCCATATTACCTTGTCTTCTCTCTTATATTAAATGCCTACAGATTCCAGCTTAGTCCAAAGCACGTGCACTATTATTATTATCCACACTGTTCGGTCGTGCGACTGAAAGGCAATAAGGATGATATATGATGAACTAATTTGAGATGAGAAAAGCTGGTATGAACTCGACCTCTCTTGTTTTTGTAAATATGATTGCTCGTCGTTCCTGATTCAGCTTGTTATGAATGAAACATGCTTTCAATGACAATTAGAGGTCATAGCTGCTTAGGCCATGCTTAATTATCTGAGAGTTTATAATGGTCTATCTTGTGTGCCAACATGATATTAAAATGGTTGTGATGTGGTATGATGGGTGGCATCCTCCTTTGAATGATTTAAGTGATCTGACTTGGCACATGTTCACGCCTGTAGTTGAAACAAATCAACATAGCCTTCACGATATTTATGTTCATGGTGGTTTATATCCTACTCATGCTTGCATTCATTCTTGATTAATTTTAATGCATGTCCATGACCGTTGTTACTCTCTAGCTGGTCGCTTCCCGGTCTCTTTCTAGCCTTCACCTGTACTAAGCGGGAATACTGCTTGTGCATCCACTTCCATAAACCCCAAAGTTATTCCATATGAGTCCACCATACCTTCCTATATGCGGTATTTACCTGCCGTTCCAAGTAAATTTGTATGTGCCAAACTCTAAACCTTCAAATGAAATTATGTTTTGTATGCTCGAACAGCTCATGTATCAACTAGGGTTGTCTATATCTTCCATGCTAGGTGGGTTATTCTCACGATGAGTGGACTCCGCTCATCATTCATGAGAAAATGGCTGGTAATCGGGATGCCCAGTCCCATGCTCAAAATCATAATAATTAAACAAAACTCCCCCGGGGTTGTTGCTTGTTTGGACGGTACCCCGTGGATTCGGATGGCCGTGGAGTGTGCTTGCTGGTGGTTGGGGGAGTAGAAACTTTACCATTCTGTTTGGGAACCGCCTATAATGTGCATAGCATGGGAGATATCGAGATTCTTGGTTGTTATGTTGACAATGAAAGTATACCACTCAAAATGTTATTCAATCTCTATTTAAAAATCGAGCTCTGGCACCTCTACAAATCCCTACTTCCCTCTGCGAAGGGCCTATCTATTTACTTTTACGCAAAGTCATCATCCTCTTATCAAAAAGCACCAGTAGGAGAGCACCTCTGTCGTTGCAAGTATTACTATTAATTTGCATTGAGTATGATCATGACTGGATCTCTTTTACCATGAATTACAATGTCTAGTCAGTCTTTGATCTTTAAAGGTGCTCTACATTTATGTTTTGTGGTCTCAGAAAGGGCTAGCAAGATACCATCCTGTTATATCATATCATGATTGTTTTGAGAAGTGTTGTCATCCGAGGTTTATTATTATTGCTCGCTAGTTGATTATGCCATTGATGTGAGTAGTCTTGAGACCTGAAAGTTATTGTGAATATGGTTAGTTCATGATCTTGTTGAAAACCTGAATGCTAGCTTACATATTTACAACAACAAGAGCAAATAGAGTTTGTCAAAGTTTTTCTTTATCACTTTCGGTTTATCAGCTGAATTACTTGAGGACAGGCAAAGTTTTAAGATTGGGGGAGTTGATACGTCTCCAGCGTATCTACTTTTCCAAACCCTTTTGCCCTTGTTTCGGACTCTAACTTGCATGATTTGAATGGAACTAACCCGGACTGACGTTGTTTTCAGCAGAATTGCCATGATGTTGTTTTTGTGCAGAAATAAAAAGTTCTCGGAATCGCCTGAAAATCAATGGAGAATTATTTTGGAAAATATAAAAAATGCCTGCACAAAGATCCACAGTAGGGGCCCTTGGGCCAGCCCACGAGGGTGGGGGGCGCGCCCCCTGCCTCGTGGCCCCCCTGGTGCTCCACCGACGTATCCCCAGATCCTATATCTTCCGTTTTGGGGAGGAAAAAATCAAGGAGAAGGAATTATTGCGTTTCACGAGACGGAGCCGCCGCCAAGCCCTAATCTCTCTCGGGCGGGCTGATCTGGAGTCCGTTCGGGGCTCCGGAGAGTGGAGATCGTCGCCATCGTCATCATCAACCTTCCTCCATCACCAATTCCATGATGCTCACCGCCGTGTGTGAGTAATTCCATCGTAGGCTTGCTGGACGGTGATGGGTTGGATGGGATCTATCATGTAATCGAGTTAGTTTTGTTAGGGTTTGATCCCTAGTATCCACTATGTTCTGAGATTGATGTTGCTATGACTTTGCTATGCTTAATGCTTGTCACTAGGGCCCGAGTGCCATGATTTCAGATCTGAACCTATTATGTTTTCATGAATATATGTGTGTTCTTGATCCTATCTTGCAAGTCTATAGTCACCTACTATGTGTTATGATCCGGCAACCCCGAAGTGACAATAATCGGGACCACTCCCGGCAATGACCATAGTTTGAGGAGTTCATGTATTCACTATGTGTTAATGCTTTGGTCCGGTACTCTATCAAAAGGAGGCCTTAATATCCCTTAGTTTCCAATAGGACCCCACTGCCACGGGAAGGTAGGACAAAAGATGTCATGCAAGTTCTTTTCCATAAGCACGTATGACTATATTCGGAATACATGCCTACATTGCATTGATGAACTGGAGCTAGTTCTGTGTCACCCTAGGTTATAACTTCTACATGATGAATTGCATCCGACATAATTTCCCATCACCGATCCAATGCCTATGAGCTTTACCTATATTGCTAGCTGCTTATTTACTTTTCCGTTGCTACTATTACAAAAACTACAAAAACACTATCGTTACTTTTATTGCTGCCACCGCCACTATCATATTACTTTGCTGCTAAACTATCTTGCTGTAGATACTAAGTTTCCAGGTGTGACTGAATTGACAACTCAGCTGCTAATACTTAAGAGCATTCTTTGGCTCCCCTTGTGTCGAATCAACAAATGTGGGTTTAATACTTACCCTCGAAAACTGTTGCGATCCCCTACACTTGTGGGTTATCAAGGAGGCCAAGGAAGAAGAAGGAGGAGGGGTGCTCTCTCCCCCTCTCTCCCGGCGGCGCCAGAGTGCCACCGGGACTAGGGTCATGACGGCGATCCACATCAACAATCTTGCTACCGTCAACAACTACTTTTTTCCCCTCTATGCAGCAGTGTAACCTCTCTATTCCTAATGTATTTCTCTACTTAAACATGGTGCTCAACACTACATACTATTATCCAATGATATGTGGTTATCCTATGATCTTTGAGTAGATCTGTTTTGTCCTACGGGCTTATCGGTGAAATTGCTAGGATTGGTTTAATTTTCTTGTGGTTATGTTGCTCTCCTTTGGTGCCCATCATATGAGTGCACGCGTGGATCACACCATAGGGTTAGTTGTATGCTGATAGGACTATGTATTGGAGGGCAAGAGGGACAACAGCTTCAGCCTGGCATTGAAATTGATGCATACGGGATTGAAGGGGGGCCAATATACCTTAAGTCTATGGTTGGGTTTTACCTTAATGAATGATAGTAGTTGCGGATGCTTGCTAGAGTTCCAATCATAAGTGCATACAATTCCATGTAAGGGACGACATTGCTACTTCTCGAGCTTGCGTTGTATCCCCTCGAAGAGGAAAGGGTGATGCAGCACAGTAGCGTAAGTATTTCCCTCAGTTTTTGAGAACCAAGGTATCAATCCAGTAGGAGACCACGCGCGAGTCCCTCGCACCTGCACAAACAAATAAGAACTTCGCAGCCAACGCGATAAAGGGTTGTCAATCCCTTTACGGTCACTTATGAAAGTGAGATCTGATAGATATGATAGTTTGGTATTTTTGGATATAAGAACAGAAAGTAAAAACGGTAAAGTAAAGTAGATTGTAGATTGATATGTTGAGAATAGACCCGGGGGCCATAGGTTTCAATAGTGGCTTCTCTCATGATAGCAGAATTCTACGGTGGGTGAACGAATTACTATCGACCAATTGATAGAAAAGCGAATAATTATGAGAATATCTAGGCATGATCATTATATATAGGCATCACGTCCGTGACAAGTAGACCGAAACGATTCTGCATCTACTACTATTACTCCACACATCGACCGCTGCTACCTCTTGAGCTTGCGTTGTATTCCCTCAAAGGAGGTGTTTGTTTGGGCGAGAAACCTCCGTTACCTGTTTACAGGGTAAACGAAAAACATTACAAGTGTTTGGTTTGTGCACGACGTAATTGGATGCCTCCGTAAACAATTGCAGGTCAGTTTTAGATCGATACCACGCACACCCCTCCGTAAACGCTGGCGTTACCGCACCCCTCCTCCCACGATCCGCTTGTCCTTGACCTGCGCCGCCGCCGCCGCCCTGATACCCTTCGACCACGCTGGCACTGGCGCCTTCCAGGCCCCTCTCCATCTCCCTCGATCCTCCTCGTCCAGCGCCGCCGCCGCCTGGTAGCCATCGCCGCCGCCCCGTTCCTTGCCGCCCCAGCTCCCACTCGTAGCCGGACTGCAAGGTACATGCGTCGTCCCTCCTCCTCCTTTCCTTGCTCCTCCGTCCTCCTCTGTTGCCTGCTCTCCTTCCCATCCCTTGTCTGCTCTCCTTTTCAGCCACCGGCCATCGGCCATGACGACCCCGAAGCAGACACCGTAACTCGATTCCTTTACAGGCATGAACCAAACAAAACAGAAAATTTCCCATTACATCCCTGTTACCAGTGTTATCTAATTCCTTTACCATTTACGTTACCAGTCTCTAATCCAAACACCTCCAAAGAGGAAAGGGAGATGCAGCACAGTAGCATAAGTATTTCCCTTAGTTTTTGAGAACCAAGGTATCAATCCAGTAGGAGACCACGCGCCAGTCCCTCGCACCTGCACAAACAAATAAGAACTTCGCAGCCAACGTGATAAGGGGTTGTCAATCCCTTTACGGTCACTTACGAGAGTGAGATCTGATAGAGATGATAGTTATATTTTTGGTATTTTTCGTTTAGTAAAACAGCAAATAAAAGCATGAAAAGTAAAGTAGATGTAGATTGATATAATGAGAATAGACCCGGGGGCCATAGTTTTCTCTAGTGGATTCTCTCATGATATCGGTATTCTACGGTGGGTAAACAAATTACTGTTGAGCAATTGATAGAAAAGCGAATAATTATGAGACTATCTAGGCATGATAATTGTATATAGGCATCACGTCCGAGACAAGTAGACCGAAATGATTCTGCATCTACTACTATTACTTCACACATCGACCGCTATCCAGCATGCATCTAGTGTATTGAGTTCATACGAACAGAGTAACGCTTTAAGCAAGATGACATGATGTAGAGGGATAAACTCAAGCAATATGATATAAACCCCATATTTTTATCCTCGATGGCAACAATCCAATACGTGCCTTGCTGCCCCTACTGTCACTGGGAAAGAACACCGCAACATTGAACCCAAAGCCAAGAACTTCTCCCATTGCAAGAACTATAGATCTAGTAGGCCAAACCAAACCAATAATTCGAAGAGACTTGCAAGGATATTATGAGCACACATAAAAAGTTCAGAGAAGAACCAAATATCTTTCATAGATAACCTTGATCATAAACTCACAATTCATCGGATCTCGACAAACACATCGCAAAAAGATATTACATCGAATAGATCTCCTCGAAGACCGAGGAGAACTTTGTATTGAGATCCAGAGAGAGAAGAAGCCATCTAGATACTAGCTATGGACCCGAAGGTCTGTGGTAAACTACTCACAACTCATGGTGAGGGCGATGATGATGATGATGAAGGCCTCCGTGATGAATCCCCCTCCCGGAACAGGCTCCAAGATGGGATCTCCACGGGAACAGAAGCTACGGCGGTGGAATTAGGGTTTTCTCTCTACGTATGGAGTTTCTGGGGTACGTAGGTATATATAGGAATAAGAAGGGCACCGGGGGCCGTGTGGGCCAGCCTCGAGGCAGGGGGCGCGCCCCCCACCCTCGAGGGCAGGCCTTCCGTCCCCTGACTTGGTCCTGACGTTTCCCGAGCGTGATTTCCTCCAAAAATATCTCTCGCGAAGGTTTCATTCCGTTTGGACTCCGTTTGATATTCCTTTTCTGCAAAACCCTGAAATAGGCAAAAAAACAGCAATCTGGGCTGGGCCTTTGGGTTAGTAGGTTAGTCCCAAAAATGATATAAAAGTGAATGATAAAGCCCATTAAACATCCAAGACTTCATAAATAATAGCATGGAACAATCAAAAATTATAGATACGTTGGAGACGTATCAACCGCTATCCAGAATGCATCTAGAGTATTAAGTTCATAAGAACAGAGTAACACCTTAAGCAAGATGACATGATGTAGAGGGATAAACTCAAGCAATATGATATAAACCCCATCTTTTTATCCTCGATGGCAACAATACAATACGTGCATTGCTGCCCCTACTGTCACTGGGAAAGGACACCGCAAGATTGAACCCAAAGCCAAGTACTTCTCAATTGCAATAACTATAGATCTAGTAGGCCAAACCAAACCAATAATTCGAAGAGACTTGCAAGGATATTATAATCATACATAAAATAATTCAGAAAAGAACCAAATATTTCTCATAGATAATCTTGATCATAAACCCACAATTCATCGGATCTCGACAAACACACCGCAAAAAGAGATTACATCAAATAGATCTCCTCGAAGACCGAGGAGAACTTGGTATTGAGATCCAAAGAGAGAGAAGAAGCCATCTAGGTACTAACTATGGACCCGAAGGTCTGCGGTAAACTACTCACAACTCATGGTGAGGCGATGGTGTTGATGTAGAAGCACTCCATGGTAGATCCCCCCTCCGGCGGAGCTCCAGAACAGGCCTCAAGATGGGATCTCACGGGAACAGAAGGTTGCGGCGGTGGAATTAGGGTTTCCTCTCCTCTTCTGATGTTTTTGGGGTACATGGGTATATATAGGAGGAAGGAGGGCATCGGGGGACCAACATGGGGCCCACGAGGCAGGGGGCGTGCCTTGTAGGGGGGGCACCCCCACCCTCGTGGACGCCACGTGTGCCCTATTCCGTGGTTCTCAAGTCTCCCATGAAGATATCGCTCCAAAAATATCTCTCCCAAAGGTTTCATTCTGTTTGGACTCCGTTTGATATTCCTTTTCTGTAAAACCCTGAAATAGGCAAAAACAGCAATCTGGACTGGGCCTTTGGGTTAATAGGTTAGTCCTGTCGTGGAATTAACACGGCAGATGTCCGATTTAACGGACTTGATGATGGAACCATCGCACGGGTTAGCTTGAAAGGATTCATGGCGCACAAAGGACACAAAGGATTTTATACTAGTTCGGCCCCTTTGAGAAGGTAAAAGCCTACGTCTAGTTGGTTTGGTATTGCTTGGGCGTCGGTTTACAGGGAGCGGAATTGCTTGCCTGCGTCTCGACGTATCGATTGTTGCTTGTCCCCGAACCGGTGCCGGGCCGTCCCTTTATATAGAGGTGACGCCTGGTCCGGTTTACAGAGTCCCGAGGCCGGCTCATAATCGTGTCCGCCTCGGTCTCTGTCCTTTCTTTCTTATCTCTCAAGTTACATCTCCCTGGCGGTTTACAACCGTATTTCTATACATGGGCCTTGAGATCTCATAGGCCGTAATCTCTACTAAAATAATGAACCAAGTACGCTATAACTAAACCGGTTTATAATATCCGGTTTATACCTA
Organism: Secale cereale; assembly: GCA_902687465.1. NCBI lineage: Eukaryota > Viridiplantae > Streptophyta > Magnoliopsida > Poales > Poaceae > Secale > Secale cereale. Next base: position 19,789,781 of record LR738715.1, on the reverse strand, counting down.
CTAACCGTATCCCTGACATTAGGCCCCAGAATGATTTGAACTTGTTCATATCAGTCTTCATTGTCTTCCGCGACCTTTCTTCTGTCTTCATTTTTTCCTGTAAACCGGCTCTGACGTCATCTTCCGAAATCATTAAAGTCTGACAATGACATCAGCTCCGCATTTATCGCCGCGAGCTGTACTGTAGCTTGTTTTTAATGGTTATCCCGAGAATCGAGGCGTTTCAACGGATCTTTATCCGATTTTCTCCCTTGATTATCGCACCTGTCGTTTCACATCCGTCTCTTCGTCTATAAATACTGCTCTGCTCCATTCATTATCCTCTCTCGCGTCGTCTTCCTCCTTTCTCCTCCTGACCCTCTAGACCTCCATTGTTACCTGAGCCCGAGAACACCGCCGACGACCACCGGATCTTCCATCTTCGACCGGCCGCTGCATCAACCTGAACTTGACCAGATTTTCTGCGCCGCCGATCCTCACCGTCCCTGGTATGTTCTTCTTCCTCACTGTAGATCTTATCCTATTCGCCATTGCCTTGCCCGTGTTCTTCCGCCATTAGAACTCCTGATGAAGCTCCGTTCTTTGTAGATACTTATATCCTAGGAATCTCGTAACCCCTTAAGCTTTAACCTGTAGATCTCACTTAACACCAGATTGGATCTTGCTGTAATGCCTCTACTGCTTTTATCCGTTCCGCCATTAGGGTTCTTCACAAGCTTTACGCTGTTCATTCTCTGAATCCTGCAACTTCGTAATAGTCTTACCTTCCTGATCTTGCCGTAAATGCGTCTGATATTTTAGATCTTGTTACTTGTATTTCTGTTGCTACCTGCTTTAAGTCTCCTCTTTATGCACATCCTGTAACCTTATCTGCTCTGAATTGATCCTCTGCATATTTCTTGTGTAATTTTTGTTTCTTTATCTCATTATGCTCAGATCTATTCTTCCTTAGCAACGCAGCGAAACTTGTTTTCCCTTCAATAAATCTGCTAAGTATGCTTCGGTTTAGATCACCATACCATAAACCGGAAATGATGTAAACTGAGGCCATGACGTAGTTATTCCTCTTCAACTGCCATTTTTAAACAGGAAATGATACATCTTGTATTTATGATTGCCGGTTTAACTTTGCTAGATATTTCTTATCCCCCTTGCACAATACACATATATAGGTCCCAAATCTTTTGTATGTTCATAATTTGTTCTGTACCTTCTTCTCTTCAGCACTTTGTTCAAATGGCTGCCAAGCAATACGTTTCGTGTGACTGGGTTCGCTCAGCTGTGACTGAAGAAGACTTAGTCAAGCTGTCGAGTATCGGTACGTTAGGTCCTCGGGCCGAGTTGAAATGGCGCGCTCCGGGTAATGAACGCCTTCCTGTTCCCAGGTCCGGAGAGGTCATAGTCTTTATGGATCATATCTCCAGGGGTTTCTCTCCCCCCGGTTCAAAATTTTTCCGGGACGTCCTTGCCACCTTCCAACTGCATCCACAAGACATCGGACCAAATTCCGTTTCCAACATTTGTGACTTTCAAGTTTTTTCTGAAGTGTATCTGCAAGAAGAACCTTCAGTCGATCTCTTCCGGGATTTCTTCCATGCGAACCGGCGCACTGAATTCACTAGCGGGCCTCACCAAGAACTTGGTGGTATCAGCATTCAGAAAAGGAGGGATGCAGTTTTCCCACACGCCGCTTTACACACTCACCCCAAGGAGTGGAACAAGTCTTGGTTCTATTGCATAGACACATCTCCTGAAGGCGAAAATCCGCTGCCGGGTTATCGTGAGACTCGCATCCCGGCGAATCATCCTCTGCCGCAACGGTTAAGTGCCACTGAACGGATTCAATTTTCATCTCAACTTTCCAAACTGAGAGCCTTCATGGCTAATGGACTTCTTGGAACCGATTTTCTTCGCTGCTGGTTGTCATGGAGCATTCTCCCCTTAAGCCGGCGCTCTGATTTAATGTGCAATTATTCCGGTGAACCGGAAGATCCTCAGAGGTTTACTAAAGAGACACTTTCTGAATCGGAGGTGATAGAATCGGCCAAAAAGATCGTCAACCCCGCCTCAACAGATTGCTCCAAGGTTGGCTTGGCTCCATACTTTAAGAAGAACACACAGCCTGATGTAAGTTTCCTTAACCCGTGCTTCATAAACCGTCCTTCTTTGAACCGTCCTTTACTTGCTGTTGACTTTTATTCAGGCTGATAACCCCTTCTGGAGAAGGAAACTTCAGGACAAACCTGTAAAACAAACTCGCCGGAAAACTCCTGCAAACAAGAAAAGGAAGGCAGCCGTTGACGCCGGTTCTCCTTCTGAAGATGATGATCCGGACTCCGAGGTATGCTTTACTCCGGTTTACATTTGCTTTAATATATTTGTCCTTATCTCTGATGATGCCCTTTTCACAGGATCCACTCGAAGGTGATAACCCGGTGGAGATTGAGGTAACCCTTATTTCTTCCGATTCAGAACCCCCTCCTCAAAAGATCCGTCGGACTGTTAGAAAGTATCAATTTTCTCACCCTTATGCTAAGTTGGATCCCAATTTTGATTTGAAGAAGCAACAGCACGAAGCATTGCGCCGGACCACTCGCCATTCCGGTTTAGCAGTGGAATCTTCTGGAATCTCCTTAACCCCGGCTCGGAAACGCCGTGCTGAGGTGATACTTTCTCCAACACTTCTTCATCCCAAGGCCGGCCTTATTAGAAAACCACTTAAACCGACTGATCCTGATTATCAGGAAACTCCACTATCCTCATCGGGCGAGTCAACTGCGACACAGCTTCCACCCTTGAAGACAGCTCCAGGGTAATTCTCTTCACCTTTTCCGGTTTAAATCCTTCCTTTTTCTTTATAACGCTGACCTATCTTTGTTCGTTTCTCCAGTAAACCGAAACCCAGCAAAAAGGCTAAGGGTAAGAAGCCCGCTGTTGATCCTTCTGCCGACGAACCAGCAATCGAACCGTCGATAGCTGTTCCTCCTGAAGGTACTCCTGTTACACCGGTTCAAGAACCTGTTCTTGATATTCCTGCTACTGATGCTGTCCAAGATCCACCAAGCCCAGCCCGGGTTAGCTCTCCTCAAATTAATCCGGGCTCTCCTGATCCGGCGCAAGATAAAACTATTCCTCCCAATGCACCTTCTTCCCCTGACGTTGTGGTTACTGGCGCTACCTATGTTGCGCCAGCCGAACCCACCGTTTTGGCAAAACACACTGCCAAAACGGAGAAGGTAACTCAGGAAAAAGGGAATTTAAGTGCGGATATCTCCAGCCTTTCCAGCCTGAGTCCCCAGGATATTTATTCCGGATATCTGAACCGGCTTCACAGCAGCCGTGACTATGAAGCTAGCCTGGTGAACCTCATGAGAGAGAAATACGAGGTAAATTTTCCTGTTCTGACCTTGCTTTTTTCAACGTATCTTTACCTTATAACAGCCCCCAAGTTCCGGTTTATCTGCTTTATAGTAGGTGATCCGGAACTTTTGTAGGTTTGAACTGCTGTCTAATACATTAGCCCCCAAGTATCAAGTAGATAACTTGTTTATGTAGTTGATACTTGTAAAAAATCTTGTCTCCAACGCATTGCTTCAACTGCCATTAGCCCCCAAGTGTCAAGTATACAACTTGGTTGTGTGCTTGAGACTTGTATTTCACCTTTGCCGGATTACTTCAACTGCCATTAGCCCCCAAGTGTCAAGTAGACAACTTGGTTGTGTGCTTGAGACTTGTATTTGCTAACTGTGTTTTTGAACTTGTCTGCAGGCTGAGTTAAACCGGAACGCTGTAGAAAATAGCGAACTTCGAACCCGGCTCATAGAGACCGAGGCAGCTGCTTCAAAGGCGAAAAAAGAACTTAAAGTAAGTTTGAAAACTGCTGAAGACTTGAAGAAATTCTTTGATGAGGAACGGACTGCCTTTGAAGTCCAGAAGAAAGATCTTGAAAAGCGTGTTCAAGATGCCGAAGGAGCTCTTAACCCGGTCACTGAAGAATTGGCCGGATTAAAGCACCAAGTTAATTTGATGATCTCTGCTATCTTTGGTAATCATAACTGTAACTTTCGTTTGTTATGTTTGTAACCTATAACCTGCACCGGTTTAACTTTTTCTTGTTGTATGTAGGACGCCGCGTCTCCCATCTTGGAGACGACATACGGAAGAAACTGAAAGCTTGTTATACTTTGGTGGAGCAATTATATTCTGGGGCGCAAAGGATCATCAGCGCTACCTCTTATGGTAAACCGGCTCCTTCCACCATCAAGGCTACTTTGAACAGTTTATCAATTCTTCCAACCCGTCTTGAGGAGGTGAAGAAATCGGCTGCTCGAGGAGGTGCTCTTCTGGCCTTGACAAGAGCTAAGGCTTGGGTTCCAGACATTGATCCGGCCGAAGTGCTAACCGGGTTTCCAGACACAAAGGAAGACGGTTCAGCTTTTGGTGAAAAAGATCTGTATGTTCTGACGAAGGAAATGCGTCCACTCGCGAGCAAGATAGCGGTGGAAGCTGATTTATCCCGGTACCACCCTGCGTACAACCTTCAAAACGAGCGTGTGGAACGTCCGGTCTATGATGTTTCAAATTTAACTCCGCCGGTTCGTCCTCACACTTATGCTCCTGATATTGAACCTACCGAGTTGATCAACGATGAAGTGTATTTCCGTGCTTTGGCCAAGATTGACTGGCGTGCACCAGACTTCCCTCCGCTTCATGAGGAAGAAGACGTTCCGGAACCAGATGGTGGCCAGTCATCCCGGCAAGGAGGAACGGAATCTTGAACACTTATTGCTGTAACCCATAAACAATGCTTCTGGCTATCTGGCTTTCATGCCTTGTAATAGGCTTTAGACTGAAGTTGCAATGTACTGTGATCCGGCTTTTGGCCATTTTATAAATATTCTTTTACTGATTTGTTAATTGCTGCGAATCTCTTGCCCTGTTCAAAAAAAGATGAAAAAATATGCCCTAGTGGTATGACCACCGGACGGATTAACTTGCTCTTTTGATATGATAAACAAGTATATCTTTGATAAATAACTTAGATACCTTAATTGTATGCAGCTAAAACACCTTAAACCGGCAAGATGTTTAAAAATTACCTTAACAAGTATTTGGAACTCTTCGATCCTAACTTGTCCATGAATTTCTTTGTCCAGCAATTCGTAACTTGTATCAGGAAGGTCGATCCGGGTTATGATACACGCCGGCTTAATTCTCGCTGGTGTTCATGACCCAGACTTATGATGTTATAAATAGGTGGTCAACTTCTGGAGCTGTCCCACTCGGTTTAAAATATTATAGAACACAAGAAACACCAAAAAACACAATTTTTCAAAATCAAACTATGTAATCAAGGCTTTTTCAAAGAGCTGCCAGGCTCAAAAACTGTCGAAAGAACCAAGCCATCATGTGTTGATACCGACTCCGGATTGATACCGACTGCGGATTTTTTACCGACTCCGGATTGATACCGACTGCGGATTTTTTACCGACTCCGGATTGATACCGACTGCGGATTTTTTTACCGACTCCGGATTGATACCGACTGCGGATTTTTT
>LR738715.1:19753781-19783524 GCA_902687465.1 Secale cereale | reverse complement strand
ATTTTTGCTGATGACAAAGGGCCCTTCCCATGGCGGGGATAGTTTGTGCATGTCCGTTTGATCTTGGATAAGCCGGAGCACCAAGTCACCCTCCTGGAATGTCCTTGTTCTGATCCGGCGGCTGTGATATCTGCGCAGGTCTTGCTGATAAATCGCCGACCGTGCTGCAGCTATGTCACGTTCTTCATCCAACCGATCCAAACTATCTTGCCTTGACTCTTCATTGATAGCTTCCACATAGGCCGTCACCCTTGGAGAATCATGGCGTATGTCACTTGGAAGAACTGCTTCTGCACCGTAAACCATGAAGAAAGGTGTGTAACCTGTAGACCGGTTTGGCGTAGTATTAATACTCCAAAGGACAGATGGTAACTCTTCAACCCAACATCCTGGGGTTCTCTGCAAAGGCGTCATAAGCCGGGGTTTGATTCCTCGCAAAATCTCCTGATTTGCCCTTTCTGCCTGTCCGTTGGACTGGGGGTGAGCCACAGAAGATACGTCCAAACGGATATGCTCTCGTTGACAGAACTCTTCCATCTCACCCTGAGATAAATTGGTGCCATTATCTGTGATGATGCTGTGTGGAAAACCAAACCGGAATATTACTTTTTTGATGAACTTAACTGCTGTGGCCGCATCACACTTGTTTATAGGCTCCGCTTCAACCCACTTTGTAAACTTATCCACTGCCACTAGTAGATGAGTTTTCTGATCTTGAGATCTCTTGAAAGGACCAACCATATCAAGCCCCCAAGTTGCAAAAGGCCAAGTTATTGGTATCATCCGGAGTTCTTGTGCTGGAACAAGGGCACGTCTTGAGAACTTCTGACAAGCATCACACTTGCGTACCAAGTCTGCCGCATCTGCATGTGCCGTTAACCAATAAAAGCCATGCCGGAAAGCTTTAGCCACCAATGATTTTGATCCGGCATGATGACCGCAATCCCCTTCATGAATCTCCCTTAAAATCTCACAACCCTCCTCAGCTGAAACACACCGTTGAAATACTCCAGAGGTGCTACGATGATGTAGCTCTCCGTTGGCAATTGTCATAGATTTGGAACGCCGTATTACCTGTCGTGCTTCATCTTCGTCCTCTGGCAATTCCCCCCGGCTTAGATATGCCAAATAAGGTAACGTCCAATCCGGAATAACATGGGTTGCTGCAACCAACTGTGCCTCTGGATCTGGAATAGCTAGATTATCCTCTGAAGGTACTTGAACCGAGGGATTGTGCAACTCATCTAAAAAGGTGTTTGGTGGTACCGGTTTACGTTGCGAAGCTAGCCGGCTTAAAGCGTCAGCTGCTTCGTTTTTCCGCCGGTCTATATGCTCCACCTGATATCCTTTAAAATAACCTGCAACCGCTTCAACCTCTCGTCGATAAGCCGCCATGAGTGGATCCCTTGAATCCCACTTGCCCGAAACCTGCTGTGCCACTAGGTCTGAATCACCCAGGCACTTAACCCGGCTCAGATTCATCTCCTTTGCCAATCTCAAACCGTGAAGTAATGCCTCATATTCTGCTGCGTTGTTAGTACAAGGAAATAACAACCGGAGTACATAACAAAATTTATCACCTCTGGGGGAAGTTAAGACAACTCCGGCCCCCGATCCCTCCAATTGCTTTGAACCGTCGAAGTGGATCGTCCAATAAGTAAGATCCGGCTTCTCATCAGGCGTTTGCAATTCTGTCCAGTCGTTGATGAAGTCAACCAGTGCCTGAGATTTTATAGCAGTTCGCGGTACATACTTCAACTCATGTGGACTGAGCTCAATGGCCCATTTAGCTATCCTGCCTGTTGCTTCTCTATTCCGGATTATATCTCCCAATGAAGCTGAACTAACCACAGTTATTGGATGCCCTTGGAAATAATGCTTCAATTTCCGGTTTGCCATAAACACCCCATACACCAATTTCTGCCAATGAGGGTATCTTTGCTTGGACTCGATGAGTACTTCACTCACATAGTAAACCGGACGTTGAACCGGATGTTCTTTCCCTGCTTCCTTGCGCTCAACCACAATTGCAACGCTAACTGCCCGTGTGTTTGCAGCAACATATAATAACAAAGGCTCCTTGTCTATCGGGGCAGCTAAAACCGGCGGTTTCGCTAGTTGCTGTTTCAGTTTCTCAAATGCTGTATTTGCTTCATCGCTCCAAATAAACCGGTCCGTTTTCTTCAACATTTGATAAAGCGGGATCGCCTTTTCTCGTAGGCGACTAATAAACCGGCTTAACGCCGTGATCCGGCCGGCTATGCGCTGAACATCATTTATACAAGCCGGTTTTGATAAAGATGTGATGGCCTTGATCTTCTCCGGGCTGGCTTCTATTCCCCTGTTCGAGACCAGGAACCCCAAAAGCTTACCGGCCGGGACACCAAAGGCACATTTCTCTGGATTAAGCATCATCCTGTAAGCCCGGAGATTATCAAAGGTTTCCCTGAGGTCCTCTATCATTGTTCTTTCCTCCTTTGATTTGACCACAATGTCATCCACATATGCATGTACGTTTCTCCCTATCTGCCCTTTCAAACAATTCTGAACACAACGCTGATAAGTTGCTTGCGCACACTTGAGCCCAAAAGGCATAGACACATAGCAAAAAGCACCAAAAGGGGTTATGAATGCCGTCTTCTCCTGGTCTTCAACTGCCATTTTGATCTGGTGATAACCTGAGTACGCATCCAGAAAACTCAGCCGCTCGCACCCTGCTGTAGCATCAATAATCTGATCAATGCGAGGAAGAGCAAAAGGATCAGTTGGGCAAGCTTTATTGAGGTCTGTGTAGTCCACACACATCCTCCACTTCCCATTCTTCTTTAGAACAAGCACCGGATTAGCCAACCATTCCGGATGAAAAACTTCCACTATGAATCCTGCTGCCAAAAGCCTGGCCACTTCTTCCCCTATAGCCTTGCGCCTCTCTTCGTTAAAGCGGCGCAAATATTGTTTTACCGGTTTAAACTTCGGATCGATATTCAATTTGTGCTCAGCGAGTTCCCTCGGTATACCTGGCATGTCAGAAGGTTTCCATGCAAAGATATCCCGGTTCTCACGGATGAACTCGATGAGCGCGCTTTCCTATTTGGGGTCAAGGTTAGCGCTGATAGTGAACTGCTTGGACGAATCCCCCGGCACAAAATCAACCTGCTTGGTCTCCTCTGCCGATTTAAATTTCAAAGCCGGATCATGCTCGGTAGTGGGCTTCTTCAGCGGAGTCATATCCGCCGGATCAACATTATCCTTGTAGAACTTTAACTCTTCCGTGGCACATACCGCTTCTGCATAGGCTGCATCACCCTCTTCACACTCCACTGCTATCTTACGACTGCCATGCACTGTAATTGTGCCTTTATGACCCGGCATCTTGAGCTGCAGATAAACATAACATGGCCTAGCCATAAACTTAGCATAAACCGTCCTCCCAAACAAAGCATGATACGGGCTTCTGATTTTAACAACTTCAAAAGTGATCATTTCTGACCTGGAATCATGCTCATCCCCAAAGGTAACCTCTAAGTCAATCTTACCAACTGGATAGGCTGACTTACCCGGGACCACCCCGTGAAACACTGTGTTTGATGTCCTCAGTTGTTTATCTGTCAGACCCATACGGCGAAAGGTCTCGTAATATAATATATTGATACTGCTACCTCCATCCATGAGTACTTTAGTAAACCGGTATCCTCCCACCTGAGGTGCCACTACCAAGGCTAAATGTCCCGGGTTATCTACCCGTAACGGGTGGTCTTCTCTGCTCCAAACAATGGGCTGCTCTGACCATCGTAGAAACTGTGGCGTTGCCGGTTCTACCGCATGGACGGCCCGCTTCAAAACCTTCTGATCTCTCTTACATAAACTCGTGGTGAAGACATGATATTGGCCGCTGCTCAACTCCTTCGGATTACTCTGGTATCCGGATTGCTGTTGCTGTTGCGGACGCTGCTGCTGCTGATTTCCTTGGTTGCTATGACCCCCCTGGCCCTGCTGCTGATTATTCTGATTGTTGTAACTACCCTGATAACCACCTTGATACGATTGATTTCCCTGACCCTGATAACCACCTTGATACTGATTTCCTTGACCATTGTAGCTTCCTTGAGTACTCTGGCCACCCGGCCGGGGTTGATAACCACCGCTGTTCCCTTGATAACCGCTGTTGCCCCTATATCCTGAACCGGAGCTGTTCCCTTGGTAACCCGGACCATGAAACCCGGGCCCCGAACCGCCAATTGGGGGCCGGATAAAGGTATTAAAACGGCTGTACCCCGGGCCCATGCACTCTCTTCCAGTGTGCTTTGCAGGCCCCCTTGCTCCGCTATGCCTTAGACAGGGTTGATCCGGATCCTGCTCCCAACCCGGGTTTCCTCCCCCAGCTTGGCGAGTGGGACCTTGCTGGTTGACCCGGAAACCACCTTGAACCTGTGTATTAGCCACAAAATCGGAGCTATTCTCTGCCTTTCGCTTGCCCAAGAAGCTTGAAGTAACCGGATTAACCGGCGCCGGCTTACCAGGCTTACTGGCCTTCCCTGTTTTATCTCCTTCTGGCTCCGGGTACTTAGTATTATCTGAGTCCCCGTACTTCACCAGAGCGCTCATCAAAGTCCCCATATCGTTGCACTCCCGTTTGAGCCGTCCGAGTTTTAATTTCAAGGATTCAAACCGGCAATTATTCTCCAAAGTTACAATCGCTGTGCTCGGGTTAATGCCGTTTGAGGAGTGCAAGATCTCTGCCACTCTGCGTACCCACGCTGCTGTAGACTCCTGTTCTCCTTGCACACATGCTGCTAAATCTATTATCGACATAGGTTGCTTGCACGTATCCTTGAAATTTTTGATGAACTGGCTGCGCAGCTCTGCCCATGATCCAATGGAATTCGGTGGTAATGCCTTTAACCAAGTCCGGGCCGTGCCTTCCAGCATCATAGTAAAATATTTGGCACACGCCGACTCATCCACATCCAGCATCTCCATGGCCATCTCGTAACTCTCCACCCAAGCTTCGGGTGGTAAATCGGCGGTGTAATTAGGCACCTTGCGAGGTCCTTTGAAATCCTTGGGCAGCTTGACGCTCCGCAGGGCAGGGACAAGACATTGTATCCCAAAGCTGCTCGCTGTGGCTCCTGCCCCCGTAGCGCCGGCGTAAACCGGCGTCGACTGGCGGATCTCCTCTCGGGCCTCCGATCTAGGCCGGTTTTGATCCGGGGCCGGTATCTCTGCCCCTGCCGGATTATTCTGCATACGCTGATGCCTCCTCCGTTCACTGCTAGAAACTTCAGGCTCTTCCCAATGTCTGGTGTAACTTCGATTGGGACGTGGTGTTGAATGCAACCTCTCCCTGCTATGAGAATATGCTTGATGCTGTATTAATGCCGTATTAAGCAGCTTCTGGACCCTGCGCGCTTCTATCGCCACCGGAGATGTTCCTTCCGCGGGTAAAGCGGCCAACCGTGCGGCCGCAGCAGCAATATTATCCACAGGGTTTGAATAATGACCCGGAGGGACAGGCACATAAGGCACCGACGTAACCCGCCGCTCTCGTTCAGCAGTGGGCTGCAGAACCGGCTCCTCCTGAGCCGGCGGACTCCTCCGGTTTAAGGCCGGATTGTTGCTAGCCCCCATCCCCGGGGTTCTAAACAAATTCGCAGATTCGTAACCCGGCGGTAGGCGGGATCGATACTTTCTCCCCCTGACTGCCTCCACCGAAGCTTGCTCCATCCTCAAGTGAAAAGCTTGATCATCCAATTCTGCTTGTCTGATAGCTAACATCTCTCCTTCTGCCTTTAAATCCTCCTTCAATTGATTGATCCGGGTCGTTAACTGAAGAAGCACTGCATCATGCTGCACCTTGTCTGCTGGAGCCACGACCTCTACCGCTTTAGCTGCGAGCTCTTCGATCAAGGTGGATAGAACTTCCGTGAGGGGGGGATTTGAACCGCTTCCCCCTGCGCCGGCTTCCGCTGTTGTTCCGTTCACCGGGGGTTGTGAACCGGCCATGAAGACCGCCACCCGGTTTGGCGGGTCAAAGGGGTCCGGAATACTGTTCCCATCGGACTCGCCCTCAGACCGGCCGTCCCGCAACTGATACAGAGATTCAGTTTCCCCGGATGAAGATTCGCCATCTGAGTAGATGACTGTTGCCCCATCAGATTCCGAACCGTCCTCGGTCCGAACTCCGTGGACCGCTCCAACGAAAACGCGCTTCATGGCCGGCTGGATCCGGGGCGATCTCGCCCGCTGAGCCGGCTCGACGATGCTGGGGAGGGTGTCCGGCTCAGGTCCCGGTTCGCCGATTTTGCCGATGAAGACTTGGATGCTGCCGAAGGGGACCCGGTACCCGTATTCGATTGAATCGGCCTCCGGTCCCCAACCCGCGTCGTCGATGTAGATCCGGCCGCGGCGACTCTTGGTCATCCGGCCAACCGCGTAACCCTTTAACCCTTCGAAGCCGCCTTTCAAGAACTCGAAACCATCGTGCGCGAGCCCCACGGTGGGCGCCAACTGTCGTGGAATTAACACGGCAGATGTCCGATTTAACGGACTTGATGATGGAACCATCGCACGGGTTAGCTTGAAAGGATTCATGGCGCACAAAGGACACAAAGGATTTTATACTAGTTCGGCCCCTTTGAGAAGGTAAAAGCCTACGTCTAGTTGGTTTGGTATTGCTTGGGCGTCGGTTTACAGGGAGCGGAATTGCTTGCCTGCGTCTCGACGTATCGATTGTTGCTTGTCCCCGAACCGGTGCCGGGCCGTCCCTTTATATAGAGGTGACGCCTGGTCCGGTTTACAGAGTCCCGAGGCCGGCTCATAATCGTGTCCGCCTCGGTCTCTGTCCTTTCTTTCTTATCTCTCAAGTTACATCTCCCTGGCGGTTTACAACCGTATTTCTATACATGGGCCTTGAGATCTCATAGGCCGTAATCTCTACTAAAATAATGAACCAAGTACGCTATAACTAAACCGGTTTATAATATCCGGTTTATACCTACTAACCGTATCCCTGACAAGTCCCAAAAATAATATAAAAGTGTATAACAAAGCCCATTAAACATCCAAAACGTCATAAATAATAGCATGGAACAATAAAAAATTATAGATACGTTGGAGACGTATCAGACATGCTAGCAGTGTTCTCTCCCACATATAAATTTGCTATCAATCTAGTAACGTAGTTGGTGGTCTATGGACAACTCATTCTCTCGTGTTACAAAAAGCTTGCTACTACTCTACTTTTATAGTCTTGCAACTTATTTCAAGTTCCCACAAAGTACTCCTAGTTTTATTCTTGTTCTAGGTAAAGAAAATGTCAAGTGTGCGTAGAGTTGTATCGGTGGTCGATAGAACTTGAGGGAATGTTTGTTCTACCTTTACCTCATCGTTGGGTTCGACACTCTTACTTATCGAAAAAGGTTGCAAACGATCCCCTACACTTGTGGGTTATCAGTGTCGTCGACTCCTCTGCGGCTTGTTTTCAATGACAGTACTACTTTAGTTTCGTGCAAAAGCAGCAGGAAGACCCGGGCATGGGGGGAGCTCACAATGGTGCCCATGTGGTAACTGAGGGCTCTCACCTAACCGAACCTTCGATTCCTTGGGAGAGGGTGGGCATGGATAAGACTAGGGTTCCCCTAGAGCTACAAAAAACTACCCCCACCCTGCAGGGCTACAACCACCCTGCCGACGTCGCTACCCCCCTTGAAACCACCATGGACTCGACCAGAGGAAGGAGGAGAGGGAAGAACAGGTCAGGACAGGGAGACAGCAACTGTCAGACGCAGAAGCAGAAGTGGCGACAAGATCCACCGCTGCAACTCAACAAGGTACCGCCCCCTTTGGTTTTGGCTTTGGGTACCCAGGGCAACCTCCGCCCTAGGGTTTCAATGGACAATTTCGTGGTGGGTATCCTCCACAGCAGCCATGGCAAGGAATGCCCCCCATTGTTTTCGCAACAGCCCATACCACAACAGAGTGGTGATCAGGGGATTTCTGCCAGCAATAACAACCAGTGGTCGGGCAATTCTGTAACAGCTGGGCATGGTAATCCCAAGAACATGAGTAGACATAACGAGAAGAAGCAAGAGAACAAAGTGGTAGCCTCGGATAACATCAATACTCCGATGACTTATGCAAAGGGAGTCTGTTGTAACTGTGGTGAGCATGGACATGAGAAAGAAAAGTGCTCTAAAGCTAGGCCTTGTTTCATCTGTGAGATGGTCACCCACTAGGAGCATAATTGTCCAGTCAAGAAGAAGCCACATTTGGCTGCTAGGTAATTTGGAAGTGCTTCTACAGGTCTTGGTTTCTACCATGTAGACGTGTCTGACATTAACTTGCAGCACCCAGGGAGGCTCAAGAATGTAGGGATTGTTTACATTGAAGATGGGGAGATCAGTAAAGAAGAGCTGGCGAAGGAATTCTCTGAAATTTACAAGACAAATTGGCCATGGCAAATCAATGCTCTAGACAATTGGACAATGCTGGTCAAGTTCCCACCTGAAATCCTAGTGGAATCAGTAGCTGGCTACCCATGTTTTGGCCTCCCAAAAAGTAATGTCACTATAATGTAGAAGTGTGGAAAGGAGAAATCACAGCCTCTGCTTCACAACAAGTGGTCTAGATGAAAATCAGGAAGGTTAACCCAAAATGGTGTGGGCCATCATGGACCAAATTACTTCAGTCTTTGGCACCCTAGTTGATGTAGATTGGCAGTTGAATTTCAATAGTTTCTTTGAGGTTGTGAGAGTCAAGATTTCTTGTAGAGATGCTAGCAAGATACCTAAGGAAATAACTTTTGGCATAAACGGGAAGTTCTATAAGCTACTCTTTGAGGTAGAACCTATAGTTCAAATGGAGCTGGATGGTGAGAATAGGACTGACAACAATGATGGCTTACACATTGGAGGGCATGACATACAATCTGATGCTAGGACTTCTCATAGGACTGATGACAGCAAGTCAACTAAAATGCTAGATCTGAGCAGGGGGATGTGAGACAGACTCTGATTTAGGGAAACAATCACTTTTGGCATTCCTTCAACAAATGCCAGACACATGCCCCTCTGATGGAGTTGAACACCCTTCCCTCCTAATGATCCAGGTTCCACCATCACTTCAAACCATCGGAAAGTCAATGATTGATAAGATTGTTGAAGACTCTATCTTTGATGAGAAATGTTACTCAATCCTGAGGGAAATTGAAATGTAGGAAGACAACACCTTATCTCTAGAGTTACATAAAGAAATGGAGGAGCCAGACAGCAACACAGAACAAGCTAGAGTTGAAATAGATACTCATCAAATGGAGTAGTATGATGTTGATTTCCCCATTCTGTCAAAAGCTAATATCTGAAGGAAAAAATGGGGCTCCATCCAAGCAACAAGGTGCAGCTCTAGAGTTGAACCTTCCGGCAAGTTATGTTGGAAATATGCCCTAGAGGCAATAATAAGCCTCTAGTCACCAGCTCGTTGATCAACAGATGGTCACGGTTTCCTGACCATGGACATGTGATGTCAGTGATAACAGGATCACATCATTAGGATAATGATATGATGGACAAGACCCAATCCTGAGCATAGCACGAGATCGTATAGTTCGTAATGCATAAGCTTTTCGGTGTCAAGTATTTATTCCTTAGACCATGAGGTTGTACAACTCCCGGATGCCGTAGGAATACTTTGGGTGTGCCAAACGTCACAACGTAACTGGGTGGCTATAAAGGTACGCATCGGGTATTTCCGAAAGTGTCTGTTGAGTTGGTACGAACCGAGACTGGGATGTTGTCACTCCGTATGACGGAGAGGTACCTCTGGGCCCACTCGATAAGACGTCATCATAATGAGCTCAAAGTGACTAAGGAGTTAGTCACGGGATGATGGATTACGGAATGAGTAAAGAGACTTGCCGTGACGAGATTGAACAAGGTATCGGGCATAACGACGATCGAATCTCGGGCAAGTACCGTACCGATGGACGAAGGGAATAACATACGGGATTGAGTGAATCCTTGACACAGTGGTTCATCCGATGAAGATCATCGAGGAACACATGGGAACCAACATGGGTATCCAGATCCCGCTGTTGGTTATTGACCGGAGAGTGGTCTCGGTCATGTCTACGTGTCTCCCGAACCTGTAGGGTCTACACACTTAAGGTTCGGTAACGCTAGGGTCGTAGAGATACATGCACGTGGAAACCCGAAAGTTGTTCGGAGCCCCGGATGAGATCCCGGACGTCACGAGGAGTTCCGGAATGGTCCGGAGGTAAAGAATGATATATAGGAAGTCCAGTTTCGGCCATCGGGTGAACTCCGGGGGTCATCGGGAGTGTCCCGAGACCACCGGAGGGGTCCCGGGGGTCCACCGGGAGGGGCCACCCATCCCGGTGGGGCCCCTAGGCCGCAAGGGGAAGGGGGGCAGCCCCTGGTGGGCTGGCGCACCCAACTGGGCCCCCCCTCATGCGCCTAGGGTTGAAACCCTAGGGGAGGGGGGCGCCCCCTTGCCTTGGGGGCAAGGTTGCCTCCCTGGCCGCCGCCCCACCCTGCAGATGGGATCTGCAGGGGCCGGCGCACCCCCCTGGCCCCCTATATATATGTGGGGGGGAGAGGGCAGCCGCACCCAAGTCTCTGGCGCCTCTCCCCCTCCCGTCACACCATCCTCCTCATCCGCAGGGCACCGGCGAAGCCCTGCAGGAATTCCCGTTGCATCCACCACCACGCCGTCGTGCTGCTGGATCTCCGACGACCTCTCCTCCCCCCTTGCTGGATCAAGAAGGAGGTGACGTTGCTGTACCGGACGTGTGTTGAACGCGGAGGTGCCGTCCGTTCGGCGCTAGATCATCGGTGACGAAGAACGAGAAGAGTACGACTACTTCATCCACGCTTCTTCGAAAGCTTCCGCTCGCGATCTACAAAATGGTATGTAGATGCACTCTCATATGCTCGTTGCTAGATGTCTCCTTAGATGGATCTTGGTGAAAGCGTAGAAATTTTTTGAATTCTGCTACGTTCCCCAACAGTGGCATCTGAGCTAGGTCTTATGCGTAGCATCTTGCACGAGTAGAACACAAAGCAGTTGTGGGCGTTTGAGTTTGCTCAATTTTCTTACCGTTACTAGTCTAATCTTGATTCGGCGGTATTGTGGGATGAAGCGGCCCGGACCGACTTTACACGTACGCTTACGTGAGACTGGTTCCACCGACAAACATGCACTAGATGCATAAGGTGGCTGGCGGGTGTCTGTCTCTCCTACTTTAGTCGGATCGGATTCGATGAACAGGGTCCTTATGAAGGGTAAATAGAAATTGACAAATCACGTTGTGGTTTTGGCGTAGGTAAGAAACGTTCTTGCTAGAAAACCTATAGAAGACACGTAAAAACTTGCAACAACAATTAGAGTTTGTCTAACTTGTTTTTGCAGCATGTGCTATGTGACGTGGTATGGCCAAAGTAGATGTGATGAATGATATATGTGATGTATGAGATTGATCATGTTCTTGTAATAGGGAATCACGACTTGCATGTCGATGAACTTGACAACCGGCAGGAGCCATAGGAGTTGTCTTAATTATTGTATGACCTGCGTGTCACTGAATAAACGCCATGTAATTACTTTACTTTATTGCTAAACGTTAGCCATAGTAGTAGAAGTAATCGTTGGCGTGACGACTTCTTCAAGACACGATGATGAAGATCATGGTGTCAAGCCGGTGACAAGATGATCATGGTGCCCCAAAGATGGAGATCGAAGGAGCAAGATGATATTGGCCATATCATGTCACTTTAATTGATTGCATGTGATGTTTATCATGTTTATGCATCTTGTTTACTTAGAACGACAGTAGTAAATAAGATGATATCTCACTAAAATTTCAAGAATTGTGTTCCCCCTAACTCTGCACCGTTGCTAAGGATCGTTGTTCCGAAGCACCACGTGATGATCGGGTGTGATAGGTTCTAACGTTCGCATACAACGGGTGTAAGCCAGATTTACACAAGCAATACACTTAGGGTTTACTTGACGAGCCTAGCATGTACAGACATGGCCTCGGAACACGGAAGACCGAAAGGTCGAACACGAGTCGTATATAAGATACGATCAACATGAAGATGTTCACCGTTGATGACTAGTCCGTCTCACGTGATGATCGGACACGGGCTAGTCGATTCGGATCGTGTATCACTTAGATGACTAGAGAGATGTCATGCTGAGTGGGAGTTCATTAAAATTTGATTAAGATGAACTTAATTATCATGAACTTAGTCTAAATTATTTACAATATCTCTTGTAGATCAAATGGCCCACGCTCAAGTTTCCCTCAACTTCAACGCGTTCCTAGAGAAAACCAAGCTGAAAGACGATGGTAGCAACTATACGGATTGGGTACGTAACCTGAGGATTATCCTAATAGCTGCCAAGAGATCATATGTCCTTGAAGCACCGCTAGGTGTTGCACCCGTTCCCCCGGCGACCCAAGACATTATGAACGCCTGGCAGTCGCGTTGTGATGATTACTCCCTGGTTTAGTGTGGCATGCTTTACAGCTTAGAGTCGGGACTCCAAAAGCGTTTTGAGAATCACGGAGCATATGAGATGTTCGAAGAGCTGAAAATAGTTTTCCAAGCTCATGCCCGAGTCGAGAGATATGACGTCTCCGACGCATTCTACAGCTGTAAGATGGAGGAAAACAGTTCTGTCAGTGAGCACATCCTCAAGATTTCTGGATTGCACAACCGCTTGTCTCAGCTGGGAATGAATCTCCCAGATGAAGCGGTCGTTGACAGAATCCTCCAGTCGCTCCCACCAAGCTTCAAGAGCTTCGTGTTAAACTTCAATATGCAGGGGATGGAGAGGTCCATTCCCGAGGTGTATTCGATGCTGATATCAGCGGAGGTGGATATCAAGAAAGAACATCAAGTGTTGATGGTCAATAAAACCACTAAGTTCAAGAAAGGCAAGGGTAAGAAGAACTTCAAGAAGGACGGCAAAGGAGTTGTCGCGCCCGGTAAGCCAGTTGCCGGGAAGAAGCCAAAGAATGGACCCAAGCCTGAAACTGAGTGTTTTCATTGCAAGGGAACGGGGCACTGGAAGCGGAACTGTCCCAAATACTTAGCAGACAAGAAGGCCGGCAACGTCAAAGGAGCTGCGGAATAAGCGGAGACTGGCGAAGGATGAGGTGACGATGCGCGTCGGGAATGGTTCCAAGGTCGATGTGATCGCCGTCGGCACGCTACCTCTACATCTACCCTCAGGATTAGTTTTAAACCTTAATAATTGTTATTTAGTACCAGCTTTGAGCATGAACATTGTATCTGGATCTCGTCTTATGCGAGATGGCTACTCATTTAAATCAGAGAATAATGGTTGTTCTATTTATTTGAGAGATATGTTTTATGGTCATGCCCCGTTGGTCAATGGTTTATTTTTGATGAATCTCGAACGTGATGATACACATATTCATAGTGTAGATGCCAAAAGATGTAAAGTTGATAATGATAGTACCACATACTTGTGGCATTGCCGCCTTGGTCATATTGGTGTCAAAACGTATGAAGAAGCTCCATTCAGATGGACTTCTAGAGTCTCTTGATTATGAATCATTTGACACGTGCGAACCATGCCTCTTGGGCAAGATGACCAAGACTCCGTTCTCCGGAACAATGGAGCGAGCAACCAACTTGTTGGAAATCATACATACCGATGTGTGCGGTCCAATGAGTGTTGAGGCTCGCGGAGGCTATCGTTATGTTCTCACCCTCACAGATGACTTCAGTAGATATGGGTATATCTATTTGATGAAACACAAGTCTGAGACCTTTGAAAAGTTCAAGGAATTTCAGAATGAGGTTGAGAATCAACGTGACAGAAAAATAAAGTTCTTACGATCAGATCGTGGGGGTGAATATTTAAGTCATGAATTTGGCATGCACCTTAGGAACTGTGGAATTGTTTCACAATTGACACCGCCCGGAACACCTCAACGTAACGGTGTGTCCGAACGTCGAAATCGTACTCTGTTGGACATGGTGCGATCTATGATGTCCCTCACCGATTTACCGCTATCTTTTTGGGGTTATGCTTTAGAGACTGCCGCATTCACTTTAAATAGGGCTCCGTCGAAATCCGTTGAGACGACACCGTATGAACTTTGGTTTGGCAATAAACCGAAGCTGTCGTTTTTGAAAGTTTGGGGTTGCGATGCTTATGTCAAGAAACTTCAACCTGAAAAGCTCGAACCCAAATCGGAAAAATGCGTCTTCATAGGATACCCAAAGGAAACGATTGGGTACACCTTCTACCACAGATCCGAAGGCAAATTCTTTGTTGCCAAGAATGGATCCTTTCTGGAGAAAGAGTTTCTCTCGAAAGAAGTGAGTGGGAGGAAAGTAGAACTTGATGAGGTGAGAGTCACCCCTCCTGAACCGGAAAGTAGCGCAGCGCAGGAAATTGTTCCTGAGGTGCCTACACCGACAAGGGAGGAAGTTAATGATGATGATCATGAAGAAACAGATCAAGTTACTACTGAACTTCGAAGGTCCACAAGGGCACGTTCCGCGCCAGAGTGGTACGGCAACCCTGTCCTGGAAATCACGTTGTTAGACAACGGTGAACCTTCGAACTATGAAGAAGCAATGGCGGGCCCGGATTCCAATAAATGGCTTGGATCCATGAAATCCGAGATAGAATCCATGTATGAAAACAAAGTATGGACTTTGGTGGACTTGCCTGATGACAGGCACGCCATAGAAAACAAATGGATATTTAAGAAGAAGACAGACACGGATGGTAATGTAACCATCTATAAGGCTCGGCTTGTCGCTAAGGGTTATCGACAAGTTCAAGGGATTGACTACGAAGAGACTTTCTCTCCCGTAGCGATGCTGAAGTCAGTCAGAATCATGTTAGCTATTGCCGCATTCTATGATTATGAGATATGGCAAATGGACGTCAAAACGGCATTCCTTAATGGCTTCCTCAAGGAAGAGTTGTATATGATGCAGCCGGAAGGTTTTGTCGATCCAGAGACCGCTGACAAGGTATGCAAGCTCCAGCGCTCGATTTACGGGCTGGTGCAAGCATCTCGGAGTTGGAATATTCGCTTTAATGATGTGATCAAAGCGTTTGGCTTTATACAGACTTATGGAGAAGCCTGTATCTACAAGAAAGTGAGTGGGAGCTCTGTGGCATTTCTCATATTATATGTGGATGACATATTGCTGATGGGAAATGATATAGAATTCTTGGAAAATGTAAAGGCCTACTTGAATAAGAGTTTTTCAATGAAGGACCTTGGAGAAGCTGCTTACATATTAGGCATCAAAATCTATAGAGATAGATCAAGACGCCTCATTGGTCTTTCACAGAGTACATACCTTGACAAGATATTGAAAAAGTTCAATATGGATCAGTCCAAGAAGGGATTCTTGCCTGTTTTACAAGGTATGAGATTGAGCAAGGCTCAGTCACCGACCACGGCAGAAGATAGAGAAAAGATGAGTGTCATTCCCTATGCCTCGGCCATAGGTTCTATCATGTATGTCATGCTGTGTACCAGACCTGATGTGAACCTTGCCATAAGTTTGGTAGGGAGGTACCAAAGTGATCCCGGTATGGAACACTGGACAGCGATCAAGAACATCCTGAAGTACCTGAAAAGGACTAAGGATATGTTTCTCGTTTATGGAGGTAACGAAGAGCTCGTCGTAAAGGGTTACGTCGATGCTAGCTTCGACACAGATCTGGATGACTCTAAGTCACAAACCGGATACGTGTATATTTTGAATGGTGGGGCAGTCAGCTGGTGCAGTTGCAAGCAAAGCGTCGTGGCAGCATCTACATGTGAAGCGGAGTACATAGCTGCTTCCGAAGCAGCGCAGGAAGGAGTCTGGATGAAGGAGTTCATCACCAACCTAGGAGTCATTCCAAGCGCGTCAAGCCCGATGACTCTCTTCTGTGACAACACTGGTGCCATTGCCATTACCGAAGAGCCCAGGTTTCACAAGAAGACCAAGCACATCAAGTGCCGTTTCAACTCCATCCGGAATTATGTTCAAGATGGAGATATAGATATTTGTAAAGTGCATACGGATCTGAATGTTGCAGACCCGTTGACTAAACCCCTTCCACGGGCAAAACATGATCAACACCAGAACTCTATGGGTGTTCGATTCATCACGATGTAACTGGATTATTGACTCTAGTGCAAGTGGGAGACTGTTGGAAATATGCCCTAGAGGCAATAATAAAAGTATTATTATTATATTTCCTTGTTCATGATAATTGTCTATTTTTCATGCTTGAATTGTATTGTACGGAAATAGCGATACATGTGTGAATATATAGACCACATTGAGTCCCTGGTAAGCCTCTAGTCACCAGCTCGTTGATCAACAGATGGCCACGGTTTCCTGACCATGGACATGTGATGTCAGTGATAACGGGATCACATCATTAGGAGAATGATATGATGGACAAGACCCAATCCTGAGCATAGCACGAGATCGTATAGTTCGTAATGCATAAGCTTTTCGGTGTCAAGTATTTATTCCTTAGACCATGAGGTTGTACAACTCCCGGATGCCGTAGGAATACTTTGGGTGTGCCAAACGTCACAATGTAACTGGGTGCCTATAAAGGTACGCATCGGGTATCTCCGAAAGTGTCTGTTGAGTTGGTACGAACCGAGACTGGGATGTTGTCACTCCGTATGACGGAGAGGTACCTCTGGGCCCACTCGGTAAGACGTCATCATAATGAGCTCAAAGTGACTAAGGAGTTAGTCACGGGATGATGGATTACGGAACGAGTAAAGAGACTTGCCGTGACGAGATTGAACAAGGTATCGGGCATACCGATGATCGAATCTCGAGCAAGTACCGTACCAATGGACGAAGGGAATAACATACGGGATTGAGTGAATCCTTGACATAGTGGTTCATCCGATGAAGATCATCGAGGAACACGTGGGAACCAACATGGGTATCCAGATCCCGCTGTTGGTTATTGACCGGAGAGTGGTCTCGGTCATGTCTACGTGTCTCCCGAACCCGTAGGGTCTACACACTTAAGGTTCGGTAACGCTAGGGTCGTAGAGATACATTCACATGGAAACCTGAAAGTTGTTCGGAGCCCCGGATGAGATCCCGGACGTCACGAGGAGTTCCGGAATGGTCCGGAGGTAAAGAATGATATATATGAAGTCCAGTTTCGGCCATCGGGTGAACTCCGGGGGTCACCGGGAGTGTCCCGGGACCACCGGAGGGGTCCCGGGGGTCCACCGGGAGGGGCCACCCATCCCGGTGGGGCCCCTAGGCCGCAAGGGGAAGGGGCCAGCACCTGGTGGGCTGGCGCACCCAACTGGGCCCCCCCTCATGCGCCTAGGGTTGAAACCCTAAGGGAGGGGGGCGCCCCCTTGCCTTGGGGGGCAAGGTTGCCTCCCTGGCCGCCGCCCCACCCTGCAGATGGGATCTGCAGGGGCCGGCGAACCCCCTGGCCCCCTATATATATGTGGGGGGGAGAGGGCAACCGCACCCATGTCTCTGGCGCCTCTCCCCCTCCCGTCACACCATCCTCCTCCTCCGCAGGGCACCGGCGAAGCCCTGCAGGAATTCCCGTTGCATCCACCACCACGCCGTCGTGTTGCTGGATCTCCGACGACCTCTCCTCCCCCCTTGCTGGATCAAGAAGGAGGTGACGTTGCTGTACCGGACGTGTGTTGAACGCGGAGGTGTCGTCCGTTCGGCGCTAGATCATCGGTGACGAAGAACGAGAAGAGTACGACTACTTCATCCACGCTTCTTCGAAAGCTTCCGCTCGCGATCTACAAAACGGTATGTAGATGCACTCTCATATGATCGTTGCTAGATGTCTCCTTAGATGGATCTTGGTGAAAGCGTAGATTTTTTTTGAATTCTGCTACGTTCCCCAACAAGTTAATCTTGGAGAAAGCTCAGGAGCTCAAGCAGGTGAATGACCTACAAACATCTAAGAAAGGTAAGAAAAAACATGCTTTATCTTTGTTCAATAATCTTTCTTTTATTTTAATTGCAAAAAAGTTGGAGTAGAGGTGGAACATGCTGATAGCTCTATGTTAGACTCTGATCCACTTGACACACTAGGTAATATCAAGTTAGTAGATTCTTATCTTAGTGTAGTTTACCTAAGACATCCTGTAGAGCGGTTAAGAATAATTTTATCTCTAGCAAAGTGGACAAGTGCCCCTCTCCTACTAGCATAGAAACATGGGCTATTGCCTGTGACTACAAACGGGGTAAGGACCCAGAGACTACTGTTGTTCCATGAATTATCTATTTTGGAATGTGAGAGGCATAACTGCCATTGGGAGGAAAACACGTATCCTAGATTATCTTGACAAGGTCAAACCATCCATGGTGGGGGGTCCAGGAAACAAAAAAAAAGAATTTATATGATTCTTTCCTGAAATCTCTTGCTAATGGTAAGAATTTCTCTTGGAACCACCTGCTAGCTGCAGGCTCTGCTGATAGGTTCCTGGTGGGAGTAGATTTAGATGTTTTTGATATCTTAGGTTGGTGCATTGGTAATTTCACAGTCTCTTGTACTGTTAGATTGAAAAGTTATCTTCTCTGAGCAGTTTCTTTCTTCTCATCATACAGTTTATGGCTCTCCCTATGATGAGAAGAAATATGATTTCCTCTCTGAGCTCCACTCCATGTTCATTGACAATGGGATCCCTGCCTTAGTAGGGGGTGATTTCAACCTAGTAAGGTTCAAATATGACAAAAGTAATGATAATATTAATCATAGGTGGAGTGATAAAGTTAATGCTTGGGTTTAAATTTGGAGTTTGCTTGAGATCAAACTCTCCTCTAGGAAATACACCTGGGCTAATAACCAGCAGGACATCATTATGTCTACCATAGACAGACTCTTTTGTGACACAGAGCTGGATACAAGTTTCCTTTATCTACCAGCACTGCCCTACCTAGATTAGGTAGTGATCACACACCTATTGTGTGGGACTCAGGGCTGTGCCAGCAAGCCAGGGCACCCAGCTATAAAATTGAAAAATGGTGGCTTCTTAGAGAAGACTTCGAAGATATAGCTCAAAAATGTTGGAATGCCCCAACCTGTGGTACTACTTCTATGGACATCTGGCAAGAAAAGGTCAAAAGGTTTAGAAGAGTTACAAGTGGGTGGAGTAAGAATGTTGAAGCTAAACTTAGGAGGAATAAGAAGAAGCTTACGGAAGAATATGACAAGTTAGATATTAAAATGGAATCCTCTAGCCTCTCTAAGCAAGAGCAAACTAGGATGGGGGGAATCTACCTAGAACTCCAAGCCCATTAGCTGAAGGAGGAGATCAAATCCAAACAAAGGTCTAGAGATAGGGATGTGAAGGGGGGAGATAGAAATACCAGCTACTTTCAAGAAGTGGCAAATCAGAGGAGGAGAACAACCTCCATCCACTCCTTGGAAGTCCCTGAGGGAGTAGTAACTGAAACCCTGATATTTTAAAAGTAGCTAGAGATTTCTATAAGGACATGTAGTAGCAACTCTAAGAGGGTATGCTCACTCAATAGGGATTTCTTCTCTGAGGGAGAAAAAGTCACAGCCTTTGATAATGATACACTGCTAAAGCCCTTTTCAGAAGAAGAGGTCAAGGAAGCAGTTTTTGGTTCTTATGCTGATGCCCCCCTGGTCCTGATGGTATACCTTTTTTATTCTACCGAAGTTTTGGGATCTGATCAAACATGACCTGATGTCCATGTTTGATGATTTCCATAAAGGCAATCTAGATATTTATAGATTAAATTTTGCACTACTCTCTCTTATCCCTAAGGAGGCTGATGCCACTACTATGAAGAAATTTAGACCTATCAGTCTCATTAACTTTAACTTTAAAATATTCACCAAGGTATTGACTAATAGGATCAATGCACTGTTAAACAGATTGATTTCTTGCAATCAATCTACTTTCCTGAAAGGCAGATACATTTTAGAAAGCATGGTTATAGCCCATGAGGTATTGCATTATGTCCATACTGGTAAAGAGCAAGGATTGGTGCTTAAGTTAGATTATTAAAAAAAATTGATTTTGTAAACCTAGATTTCCTCATTGAACTTCTAACTTTGAGGGGGTTTGGGAGCAAATGGATCTCCTGGATCTTTGCTATTACCAGGAGGGGATCTGTGGGATTCAAGATCAATGGGTTTGAGAGTGATTTTTTACTAGTAGCAAAGGGCTTAGACAAGGAGACCATGTGTCACCTTTGCTCTTTAATCTAGTGGTAGATGTGCTAGCTAGGATGCCCATGAAAGCTGCAACAGGTGGGCTGATTAGAGGCCTCTGTACTGACATTTGCCAAGGAGGGGTAATCTATCTTCAGTATGCTAGTGACACTATCCTCTTCTTAGAAACTAATTTAGAGTGTTGATAAGCTCAAATCACTCTAAATTATTTTCTAAGAAGAGGATAATGTCATCAGCATACTGAAAACCAAACTTAATAGGAAGATCCATCTAGCTAATTGGAGAATGATCTATATGAAGAAATATTTTGGTGGTTTGGGTATCCCAAATCTTCAAGAACTCACTATTAGTTTATTGGGCTCTTGGATCAAAAGAAACCATGAGGATGAAGATAAGCTATGGAAGAAGGTGATTGACCATAAATACAACACTAGGAACCCAAACATATTCAACTGCCATTCTACCCCTTCATCATCCAGGTTCTGGAAAGGAGTGCTGGGGGTAGCCAAAATAGTTAATGTTGGTTTTAGATGGAAGTTTGGTGATGGGGGTAAGGTGAGATTCTGGGAAGACACTTGGTTTGGTACATCTCCCATGGCAATCCAATTTTGGCCCCTATACACTATATGTAATCAGATTTTGAAATGTATTAAAGATATCTGGGATAATGGCCAGATTAAGCTCACTTTTAGAAGGAATTTTTTAGATAGCATGATGGAGGACTGGCTCCAACTAGTGGAAATTGTCCACAGTCTAGTGCTTTCTGATAAGCCTGGTTCTTTAATTTGGCAATATGAAAGTAATGGGAAATACTCCAACAGTTCTCTCTACCACATTATTAACTTTAGAGGGGTCAAACCTATTTACATCCCTGCTATCTGGAAGTTACATGTTCCCCCAAAAATTCATGTTTTTTTGTGGTTGGTTTCTCATAACAAGATCATGACTAGAGATAATCTCAGGAAAATGCAGATCATTAAACCCTTGATTGTGTTTTTTGATTTGATGATGAAACTGTTCATCATATCCTTTTTGATTGTGTAGTCACTAAGTTTGTGTGGGAAATCATTAGAGAACATTTCAAAGTAGATGTAGGAGCAGATTATTTGTCTGTTGTCAGATTTTGGCTCTCAAACAAAAAAAGACCCCCGTCTAATGTAGCATGTGCAGTAACCATGTGGTGCATATGGAAACTTAGAAATTCCATTATCTTTAACAATGCCATATGGATCTCCGTCAAACAGGTTTTAGGGAAGATGTTGAGTTTGACCAAGATCTGGGCGATACGGGTCCCGAAACAGGAGAAAGAAACCATAGGGGACTTCTTGAGGTACTTAAAAGAGAAAGTGAAGGCACTTCTAACCATCAAGGGTGACTGAGAGACAAGCTGCGCATTGCGAGCAGGGATTCAAAGCCGGGCTCACCCACATCCACTCCAAACAAGCTTGCTCCGAATGCTGGGATGTTCATCCCTTCATGAGTGCTTCAGCTGACGTGGTCTCCACAACCGGCTGCAGCCCCTCCGCTGAAGGCCAGGAAGGCTCTCAGCATCTTCGAGTTGTTCTCCACCTGATGTGGGACTCCTCCCACCCCCTTATAAATTAAGTATAATGGTGAAGTAAACTTTGTCACATGTTCTGAATCATGGTTTATTGTAAAACGTTTGATCTCGTAGTAGCTCTTCAGCAGCTTTGTGACGGGAAAAGGTCTAGCCTTTCTAGGAGTAGCTCTTTTTTTTCAGCGCTCTTGCTACTATCTGAACATGTGGTTTCGTTATATTCAATATAATGGAGCCGGGGATCCAGTCCCTTTCCCCCCTAAAAAAAACTCATTTTGCTCCGTATGTAGTTTATATTATACTAGCAAAAAAGCTCGTGCGTTGCAACGGGTAAGAAAACAACACATGCTCTTAACTTAATAACCATGACTCAATAACCATGACTCAATACCTTAACGGACGAAAGAAACCCAATTTTCTTTATTATTAGGTAAAGAAAATTAGGTATAAAGGTAAAGATATTGCCCGTGCGTTGCAACGGAGGCATATACATTCTAGTAGTTCAATAATAATTACGTGAAACACATACTTTTTGAATCCTCGTGCACATCAGATCGCATTGTTGATTTTCTTTCCAGTCAAATCATTTTTCTTGTACCGTTATATGGCTGAATGTTATGCACCCAGTGCAATGATATCATGATGCCCGTATGTTGCAACGGAAGTTTATGCAGATGTGGTAGATATAAAAAAGTCTAAATGAAATGCCAGGATGAGATAAAGATTTTTAAAATATCATTTCACAAACTATGTCTAAGTGATGTCATGATGAAATAAGGGACTTCTAAAAAGTCATTTCATAAACTAAAAATGTGATGGTTTGATCACGATTTGCTTTCCTAAGGTGCTACAACGAAAAAAAATGACTGAGCAAACTGCATTGATGGACAGTGCCTGAGCTAGACTAATGAATGATGTGTCTCGTTTTGACCTAGCTTAGCGGTGTTTACCATAATCAGTACCGTGGTACCAGAAAAAAACATATTTGTGTAAGGCAAAATAGACATTTATCATTTTTTTATAGCTTACAAAAACTAACCTATAGGAAACTGTGTCAATTTTTTGGGGGCTCAACGTTGTACGTAACACGGAAACCATTTTTATAGCTTACAAAATCATAAAATGACCTCTACAGACCCCCTAATAAATCTTCTACGCAAGCAGCGGTTTGTTTTGTTCATTATTTATGGACATGTTTTAGTTCTTGGTACCATTTCTAAAATTTCATGTACATTTCTTTCTATTTCCAAAATATGTTTTGAATACTGAATTATTTTTTGAAAATCATGAACATTTTTTATTTCATGAACATCTATTTATGATTGTGAATATTTTTATAATGTGCGAACAATTTTTTGAAATCATGAACATTCTATGATTTTCAAATATTTTTAGAATTCAAAAACAGTTTATGATTTCTCAATATATTTTCAAAGCTCGCAAATTTTTAAAATTTGTTTCTTCTAAAAATTCTGAATTAACTTAAAGACAGAAAATAAAAACGAAAATTGAAAAGCAAAAAACTAATTAGAAAATAGGGGGCACCATCACCTGCACATGGCCCGGCCCATTAGTGCGTGGGGGAGGAGGAGGCGAAAAAAGGGTAGAAAAGCGGGGCGAAGGGGTGGGAACCAGGGATCAAACCCTGGTCGCCCGCGTGGAGGCCGGCGTCCTAACCATTGGGCTATCTGTGCTTTTGTGTTCTGTTAGTGTATCACTCTGTTAAAGAAATGTATCCGACGACGATTTTAAAAGAAAAACCGAATCGTTATACTTCTGGATGGCATAATGGGTAATTTAAGGCAACTTCAAGGGCAATTTAAACGACGGACGGGCTGAAACCCAATTTTATTTATTATTAGGTAAAGATATATAGAATCTCTAAAAAGACTTACGTTTACAAATCAAGGAAGTGCCGTGAATCAGGTTGCAAAATAATTATCATATGACACATGTGATAAGCAATTCAAATTATTCAAAAATATTGAGAAATAATTGTTCTTCTCCTTCTAAAAAAAGGGAGGGTTGTCCAGAGTCTGCATTCTCTTCTTCGCCGGCTCCGACAGAGAGACAAAATTCCAAATCTATCTCGCTGCGGGCGGGCGGGCGGGCGGCGATGGAGAGCCCCACAGCGGCGGCGTCGCGGGTGGACTTCTACGGCTTCCTCGACCGCATGCGCCGCCCGGAGGCCGCCGTCCTCTTCCGCTCCATCAAGAGGTTAGTTTGGAATCCGATACTTCTTGGGTCGATCTCCAATCCATGGACCATCGCCTCCCCCCGCGTGGATCTGATCTAAAACCGGGAGCTTTACCCCCCGCAGCTTCCTCGCCTCCCTCTCCCTCGAGGAGCCCAGCGCCGAGGCCGACGGCGCCAGGGTCCAGGCCTTCTTCGCGGAGATGGAGGCGGCCATCCGGGGGCACCCGCTCTGGGCCGACGCCACCCACCAGGAGATCGACCACGCGCTCGAGGTCCCAGAATCAGTTTCCTGCTATAAATTTTTATTTTTGGGATCATGGCGTTGAACGCCTCTGCTTGATTTGCCTCTGCGTGCCGAGCAGGGCCTCGAGAAGTACATCATGACCAAGCTGTTCGACCGCACCTTCGCCGCGTCGCCGGAGGACGCGGCGGCCGACGCCGAGGTCTCCGAGAAGATTGGCCTCCTGCAGCGCTTTGTCAGGCCCCATCACCTCGACATACCCAAGGTCCTCAACAACGAGGCTTCCTGGCTGGTAAGCCCATGTGCTCTGTTCTCACGGCTCATTTAAGTTTACTGACTATATTCAGAATACACCTGTTAAATCATGTGCCGTTCAGTTGGTTCATTGGTATCTTTAGTTTTCTGATGGTAATCATTGCAGTCATAGAACCAAGGCCCAAGCTCTGACCTCTTTGTTGATGATGCACATTGTCATCGTAGATTGCAGTTAAAGAACTACAGAAGATTAATTCATTCAAGTCGCCGCGGGATAAGCTTCTCTGTATGATGAGCTGTTGCCAAGTCATCAATAACCTGCTGCTAAACGTGTCCATGACAAATGACCGAACGCCATCTGGGGCTGATGAGTTCCTTCCCATTCTCATTTACATTACCATCAAGGCAAGCTTCTCTTTCTAGATGTCTATTCTTGCTCCATTGCCCTCATTCAGACTTATAGTAATGACTGGCTGCAGATCATTGAGCTAAAAATTGTTGTTTATACTTTGCTGCTTAGGATTTATGGTGATCCTTATGGATAGATATTCTGACATTGTGACTACTATACAACTAGGCTCGCTGGTTCATTCTCTCTGTTTGTTCAATTACCGTTTGGTTTTCGTTGTGGCGCCAACTATTTTCCCTTGTTCATCAAATTTCAGTTGACAAAAAGGCTGGAGATAAACATTGAACCTTCATTCCTATTTATCCATTTCTTTTAACTGTGAAAAGGAGTTCCCATTTTAGTCATTCACTCATTCCTTATAACTGTGAAAAGGAGTTACTTCAGTTCCCATTTAGCCATGTGCGCACTGTGAAATAAATATGTCGTGATCTTATAGTTGAAATTGATTGCAGAAACATTTCTCTTTGCTGCTGTTTGTTGTTACTTGATGTCATTTTTTTCTGCATCTTTAGTTCTTTTAATTTTTTTAAATTTTATTTTCCCCTTGATTTCACTGATGAACATGAGTTCTCTACGGACCAGGGAGTTTATGAATTGCCTATGTCTTGGTGATACTTTCTGTGGTCTACTCAGGCACTCCTAGGACACATTGCGGTTCCATGTTTTTATGTTTTACTGAATTGAGTAACTGAATCCACCTGAAAAACTTACGCAGGCCAATCCTCCTCAGCTGCACTCAAATCTGAAGTTTGTTCAACTCTTCAGAAGAGAAACTAAGCTTGTTTCAGAAGTCGAATACTATCTCACAAACCTCATTTCAGCAAAGATGTTTATAATTAATGTTGATGGCCACTCGCTATCCATGGAAGAAAGTGAGTTTCAGAAGCATATGGAATCTGCAAAACTAGGTACTCAAATGTCTGTTGCTGGCCCTAGTAGTCCACAAGGGTTGGCTACATCTACGAGCGGATTACAGAATCAGATTGATGCAGAAGGTCTGTTTCTTACCACTTTCAACTTATTTGAAACAGATATTTTTAGTATAAATTTGGATTTGAGCTATCAGCTTTCCCCATGGGCATAACCGTGTTTCTTCTGATGCTCTTGTCTGACAACCAGTTTACCTAGTGACTTGCAATTATACTCATAGCCTTTAATCTTCATTTAGTGGCTGTGTTCTTCTTCCATCTACTTGAGGATTTTCGATTTTTCTTTCTTTTGTTGCATAATCACAAATTTTCAGTTGACATTTAGCAGGTTCCAGATTCCCTTTCATGGACTCGGAAACTGAAAATCTGACGCCAGCAGAACTCAAGCAGTTACATGGGCTCTACAGGAAGACAGTGACCAGATATACACTGTTGTCTAAAGCCTTAAGAAAGTTATCTATAGATGAGGATCAGCTCCTCGCATCAGTTGATGATTCATGAACTGATGCAAAGATTATTATTTTTGCCACTTGACCATTTCAACAAAAAACAAGGCAAGATGGGAGGAGGAGGAGGAGGAGATTACATACGTCGTTCAAGTGTCAAAACATGGTATGAAGACCTGGAACCGCATTCATGTTAATGTTGTCCCTCGATGAATAAGCCCAAGACTGCGGAAACAATATCAGAATTCAGGATCCATGTCCAGGGGGTATCAAACGATGCGATACAAATCGATGATCATGTGGTAATTGATGACCGGCTGAATGAGTTATCAACTTACTGGACGCTAACGATGCAGCAGGTCAGCAGCAGCTCATGGATCTGGGTGTCTGGTTAGGGCACTTGCCAAAGCATTGTACAACAGAATCGGGATGCAAGCTTTCATTTGAGTTTTTGAAAAGTGACATGAAGAGCCTTCTGCTTGACTTGTTATCGCAACCCCACCAGGAGAAACAGCCACTACCTGCCAATTGTGAGCTTGGCATCAGCGACTTTAAGGTCATCTGCATGATAAAAGGTACCGTTGACCCAGCTTCCTGAGTACATGTTAACCAAGCAAACATCAATTCTGCCGTTAGCCTGACATGATATATCTGTTATGCTTGAATTTGTGGCATGCAGGTATGTAATTGTTATTGACGATCTGTGAGATGCATCAGTATGTTAATATTATTAAATATGCCTTTCGGAATGGAAACTGTGTTATGTTTCCTTTCTATCTTAGGTTCTCTGCTCTGCCCTCCTACCCGTCAGTGTTGATGGTTTTCTGCTTGTTAGTACTGATATACAGTAGTGTCTGCTGCTCTCTTGCTTTAATTATTGGTTAATTAGTTGTAGGTTGTACTGTTTTGATTTTGATTGAGAAGTTAAAACCATATGGTATGAAAAGGGGATGCATGGCTAGTCTGTTTTGTTTTCCTGAACAAATGCTTTGCTTCATTTTTATTTGGTAAACAACTCAGAAAATCGAATCCCATTGGCCACTAGAAAGGGAATGTTCAATTCTGGCCTCCCATGTCGCCATGGCAGTCCTCATGGGCAAAGTGGATCTTGCCCGCTGCGATGTCGTAGACGAAGCGCGTTTTCACCTGCTGCATCGCGCCGATGATGGTGATGTGCTCGCTCGGCATCACGGTAAGGCAGGCGTCTTGGTGGACGAGGACGAAGAGCTGCTGTGGCTGGAGCACGAGGTCATCGTCCAAGTGCAGTGTCACCGTCGGCAGGTGCTCGAAGGCGGCTCGAGTTGCGCCACGGAAGCAGACGGGGTACTGGTCACGCTCCACTTTGGGCAGCCCTAGCCTCCTGACACGCTCTTCCACGGCATGCACCAGGAGGTCATATGCGGGCTTGATCATTACCGTCATGCCCGTCCCGGAATCGATCACGCAACCATTGGACCACCTGCCGTCGTGCAACTTGTGGCGCTGGAACAACTCCTTGATACTGCCATGTGGCAGGATCAGGGGCAGCCCGGCGACACTGACGCCTATCAGGCCGACGTGGTAGAGGGCTGAACTTCTGGTCGGTCATGTGCATGTAGAGGATCTTGGTGCTCCTCATGTGGCCCGTGGCCGGGACGTCGGCACCGAACTGGAGGAAGCCGTGCCTGTTCGGATGCCCGGGCCCGAAGAGGCAGTACGAGAAGCGGCCGTCGTGCCCGTGCTGGTGGGGCCGAGTCCAGATGAGCGACGGTCTCTGCTTGCCCAGGCCAAGGACGCCGGAGAGCACTTCGTGGCTGTGGAACCCCGTGGTGGTGCGCGCGCAGCCGATGACGACGCCACGGACCTCTGCGTCATCCGCGAAGGTGACGGTCTCGTTGATGAGCACGCCGCTCACGTGCGCGCCTCGACGGCGCGTGGCTCGAAACTCGCACTCTTTATGCGTGGACGGCCCATTGCACAGGGTGCTCACGCGCGAGACGCGGCGGAACGATAGTGAGTCCGCTGGGTTGAAGGGCGGCGGCACCTGTGTGAATGGGCGCGCGATCGGCACACGCTGCATCCATGTCAGGCTGCTGGCCGTGTCCAGCTCTAGGTCGTACGTGCGGCGGCCGTGGCCCGTCCCGATGGTGGTGGTCACGCTGTACGTGAGCCCTCTGGGCCCACGAATGTGCGGCCGAAGCGCTGTGGTGGCTGCCTCGTCCAGGCGCAGGAAACCGTCGCTGTCGACGTGCATAGTGCTGTTCCAGCCGGTGCTGGAGACCAGGCGCAGGCTCAATCCTTCGCTGCGGTGTGGCGTGCCATTGTCAGCAGCGACAGGATGGAGGAACGTCACAAGCGAGGTGAGCATCATCGGGAGGAGGATCATAGCGCGCGTGTCAGGCTTCATGGTTGCAGCAACGCGGTCTGTGACACTAGCTAGTGCACCTAACTTGTTGGTTTGCATGCAACCAAGCCTTCCCTTCCCTTTTATACATCGAAAAGAGTTTGGCCGCACTAACTTATGGTTGTAGCAGCAAGTATCCCTTGTTTCGATTTGCATATCTCTTGTACACTTTTATGCAGAAGATACTCACGAATTAACTTATGTAGTGAGAATCCCTTTTTTCTGGTTTGCACATCTCTTGTACACTTTCTATGCAGAAGATACTCACGAATTAACTCATGCTAACATGAATTGAGCATGGAAGTGAAGGGCATATGCAATGCATTTGCTTTATTCTTAGCGAGTTAATTCGTGCAGGCATAGTTCAATGTTGAGCAAAGGATTTGGCTGCATTAATTGTGTCTTGAAAATCCCTTTTCAATGTTGAGAAAGTGATTTGGCTGCATTAATTCTGCATTGAAAATCCCCTTTTAGATTTGCATATCCCTCGGGCTATCCAAGCGACAACTGACAAGATTATTGAAAGGCAAGGTGGAGGGGGGGGTTACTCTCCTACTATGGTGGTAGGCTTACCTTTGACTAAATCTTGTTTAGCAATTACGCCTACATACCTGCTATCTGCCATTAAGTTTCTTGCTTGGGCTATTTAAGCAATTAATTTGCAGATGGCTCACTTCCTATGGGAAAGATGATCGGTATGATGGACATAAGAACTATCATTTTACTAATTGGGATTTGGGGCCATAAGAAAGGAGCATGGGGCCTTGAGATCCTGACCCAACATTCGAGACATGAACATTAGCTAGGTGTAATGAAAAAGGAGCAGCAATTAGCTAGGTGTGGGATGGTAATAAGATTGAACTCTCCTTTAGGAGGGGTTTCATTGATAAGTTAATGGATCAGTGGTGTCAACTCGAAACTATTTGCTCCTCTTTGGTAGTACTAACTAAGTACTAGCTGACGAAGATGATTGCCTAGTTTGGAAAATGGATAGCTCTGGAATCTGCTCCTCACAATCGTTATATGCTGCTATCAACTTCCATGGTGTTGTTATGCCTGTCATTATTCTGGCTCTATGGCAGCTTCATGCC
>LR738715.1:19739879-19753725 GCA_902687465.1 Secale cereale | reverse complement strand
CCCCCCCCCCCTCCCTATGGGTGCAGCTGGTAGCTCATAATAAAATTTTGAAAGCTTGGTGAAAGAAAAAAATATCCTTGACACTGTGTGCTCTGAACAAGAAAACGTTGCACATTTTATTATTTAATTGTGAGATTTCCAGGATAATCTGGGATGAACTTTCAGATACATGCTTCAAAGATGACTAGCAGAGAGAGAAAAAATGTACAAGGTTGCTTGGTTGTGGATCAACAACACATAGAATGCCGTGATGAATATCTTCTGCTGCTGTTATATGGAATACTTGGAAAGTCAGGAATGACATTCTTTTTGGACGATGCTTGTGGTCTGGTTTGCAGGTCGTCTGGCATCGCCTCTCTTGGCCGGTGAAAAGATGGTGCCCGATATGCCCTTCCTAGGACCTGAGCTCCCTGGACTGCTCACTGGCTGATCAGGTTGGACAAGAAAGTAAGGGAAGCCCCAACGCTAAAGCCGGTGAAGATGGGAAGGACCTCGACGGGCTGTCCAAGAACTGCGATCTGCCGCCGAAGCTTGTGCGTTGAAGCATGGGAGGAGCTGTTGAAGCTTCTTCTTTCGCTTTTCTTTGGGCAGTTGGCCTATTTTTTTTGCTCTGGAGCTGTCTTGCATATTTCCTTCTCGCGATGCTGCGCTAGCAGTATGTATCCTGGGACCGTGTGTTGAATACTCTCTGGTGTTTCATTTTCCAGTGAGAGATGGAACAGGGCTGTTGGCATTTCGATCGGTTTTTTGCTCTTTCTGAAGAGCACCAAGATCCACTTCGTGCACCGAACGACTGACAAGCAGTTCAGTGTATGAGAAGCTGGAGCTGGCTGTGGCACATCAGATGGAGGCCCGCCCCTGCTTCTGGGTGCCAGGGGATTCTGGTTGCATGTGTCGACCATGACCCGGTGACGCTCCTGCAATTCGCCAAGGAAGGCACCCAACTCACGCTTCGGCCACCTGCACCTGAGATGTTCTTTTAGATGGCTACCGACCGACTTTTGTCTCGCCCTGGAACTGAGCACCATCATCGACACGTTGCACCAAGTAGATGTGCTTCGTATACGGCATCGCAGCGAGCAAGTAAGTAATCGTTTACGTGTTTTGCTGCTTGTTTTGGAGTGTTCCACCAGATGTCTCTGCAGCTTGCTTTGGAGTGTTGAGTGTAATTGCTGTACTTGAGTTTATGTGCATCTCCATCAGTAATGTATTTGATCTAATTTGTTGGACATCAGGGAATCAGCAGAGACCGTAAATATCTCTAGGAGTTGGTGAGTGCACTTAACAGGCAGTTAAGCTATGAATTGCGCAAGACAAGCAGGCAGGCAGGCAGGCAGGAAACACGAGGATTCTAAGGCTGAGACAGCTGCCAAGGAGTTGGTGACGAAGTTGATTCCGAGCATGTTTGGAAAACAAAAGCGAGGCAATGATGAGGATAAGAAAGTCAGTGATTATGGTACTCCCTCCATCCGGCTGGTCGTAATGTAGTATTATAGTTAGTATCATGCATGCCAAGTAGGCAATTTTGATGATGTGTCATAGAATTAAATAAAGAAAGAGAGGGTTGAGTATTATATTACGATACCGTATCATAATAAATGCATACTATTATGTGTCGTGCATGGCAATAAATAGAGTATTACATAATATTAACATATGATACTATGCATTAGGAAGGTAGTATCATACACTAGTATCATATGCATGATTAGTGGTGGCTCCAGAAAATGAAGGCTGGATATTCATTAAATTATTTTTGCTCTAAATGTAGTATATAAACCAAACAACACAACAGTAGCAATATATGAATAAAACAACACTAGCATAATGGCAATATCAATATTTCAATGTATTAGACCATAACAACATGAATACATAAGTACCTTTTGATTGATAAAGTGATGATATCCTTCTTACAATATAAAACTGCGTCGCCTTTTTGGAACAGATTGATGACATCTTCATCCTTCACTTGGTTGAAAAATTCTCTCTCAACGAATGTAACCAAAGAATTTCATCATCTTCATCAACCGCTTCATCATCTTCTACAATTGGGGACGGGGAGTGTGACACCCCGAGATCGGTGCGCCAGGTGTCGGCCAGTTATTCGTCGTCGTTGCCATGTCATCTGCTTGCGTGTTGCATCTTGCCATGTCATCATGTGTGTTGCATCAGCATGTTTTCAAAACTTGCGTCCAGTGCCCGTTCCTGTTTGTTGCATGTTTTTTGTTTCGCAGAATATCCATATCAAACGGAGTCCAAACGGAATAAAAACGGACGGAGAGTTTTTTGGAATATATGTGAATTTTGGGAAGCGAAACTAACACGAGACGATGCCCGAGTGGGCCTCGAGGGTGGGGGGCGCGCCCTGGGCCCTCGAGGCTACACCGTAAGGCGGTTGATGCCCTTCTTTCGCCGCAAGAAAGCTAATATCCGGATAAAAATCGTGTCAAAAAATCAGCCCAATCGGAGTTACGGATCTCCGGAAATATAAGAAACGGTGAAGGGACAGAATCTGCGAATGCAAATACAAAGAGACAGAGAGACAGATCCAATCTCGGAGGGGCGCTCGCCCCTCTGCCGCCATGGAGGCCATGGACCAGAGGGGAAACCCTTCTCCCATCTAGGGAGAAGGTCAAGGAAGAAGAAGAAGGAGGTGGGCCTTCTCCCCCTCGCTTCCAGTGGCACCGGAGTGCCACCAGGGCCATCATCGTGTGACGGCGATCTACACCAACACATCCGTCATCTTCACCAACATCTCCATCACCTTCCCCCATCTATCTACAGCGGTCCACTCTCTCGCAACCCGCTGTACCCTCTACTTGAACATGGTGCTTTATGCTTCATATTATTATCCAATGATGTGTTGCCATCCTATGATGTCTGAGTAGATTATCGTTGTCCTAACGGTGATTGGTGAATTGCTATGATTGATTTAATTAGCTTGTGGTTATGTTGCTATCCTTTGGTGCCCATCATATGAGCGCGCACGTGGATCACACCATAGGGTTAGTTGTATGTTGATAGGACTACGTATTGGAGGGCAAGAGTGACAGAAACTTCAACCTAGCGTAGAAATTGATGCATACGGGATTGAAGGGGGACCAATATATCTTAATGCTATGGTTGGGTTTTACCTTAATGAACGTTAGTAGTTGCGGATGCTTGCTAATAGTTCCAATCATAAGTGCATATAATTCCAAGTAAGGGATGACATGCTAGCAGTGGCCTCTCCCACATAAAACTTGCTATCGGTCTAGTAACGTAGTCAATTGCTTAGGGGCAATTTCGCAACTCCTACCACCACTTTTCCACACTCGCTATCACTAACTTTATTGCTTCTTTATCTTAACAACCCCTACTTTTTATTTGTGTGCTCTTTATATTCTTGCAAACCTATCCCACAAAAACCACAAAGTACTTCTAGTTTCATACTTGTTCTAGGTAAAGTAAACGTCAAGCGTGCGTAGAGTTGTATCGGTGGTCGATAAAACTTGAGGGAATATTTGTTCTACCTTTATCTCCTCGTTGGGTTCGACACTCTTACTTATCGAAAGAGGCTACAACTGATCCCCTACACTTGTGGGTTATCAAGACCTTTTTCTGGCGCCGTTGCCGGGGAGCAATAGCGTGGGGTGAATATTCTCGTGTGTGCTTATTTGCTTTATCACTAAGTAGATTTTATTTGCTGTTCTAAGTTGTTTTCTATCTTTAGTTATGGGTAGGAAACACAAAATACCAAAAAAATAGTGGTACCTACTGAACCAATGGTTGAAGAACCACTCAAAATCTATCACAGTACAAAAGCTTATTACTTGGATCATCTTCGATCCCTATGTGCTCGGGCTGAAACCCCAACTAGCTTAGTTGAGGGCAAATCTTTAGATGAGCATGCTTGTTATGTGCGACACCGCATATCTGAAATAGGGAAACTTTTACTGGATCAAATTCATCGTTTGCAATGCTATGCTTGGAATTTATGTGAAATTTATGATTTTACTTGTTGTTCTGAAGACCCTACGAAACACCTTCCCTACCAATGTGAGTTTAGTGATAATGGAATCATATCTTCATATGCTAAGGGTGTTTATAGTTACTATGATGTTGCTTTTAAGGGTGCTTATGAAATTGCTTCTTTGATTGAAAAGTATGATGCTACTCTTTACAAATCTGAAAATTTTGCCATATTTAAATATTGTTATGATAATTATGCTTCTAATGCCTATGTTAAACCATATATCGAGGCCTACTCCGCTGTCCAAGAAGAGACTAATATTTTGCAGGAGTCTATGGAAGAAGAAATCAATGACATTGTGAGCTCATTGGATGAAAAAGATGAGGAGAGCGAAGAACAAAAGGAGGAAGAGCGGATTAGCTACCCGTGCCCACCTTCTAATGAGAGTAACTCTTCAACTCATACATTGTTTAATTTCCCTTTGTGCTTACCGAAGGATGAATGCTATGATGATTGCTATGATCCCGTTGATTCTTTTGAAATATCCCTTTCTGATGATGCTTGTGGCCAAGATGCCAATATGAATTATACTTATGGAGATGAACTTGCTATAGTTCCTTATGTTAAACATGAGATAGTTGCTATTGCACCCTCACATGATAGTCCTATTATCTTTTTGAGTTCTCCAAATTACACTATATCGGAGAAGTTTGCACTTATTAAGGATTATATTGATGGGTTGCCTTTTTCCGTTACACATGATGATTTTGATGAATATAATATGCATGTGCTTGCTGCTCCTACTTGCAATTATTATGAGAGAGGAACTACATCTCCGCCTCTCTATGTTTCCAACACGATAAAATTGCAAGAAACTGCTTATACTATGCATTGGCCTTTACTTGATGTGCATGCATTGTTCACTTATGACATGCCTATGCATAGGAAGAGAGTTAGACTTCGTTGTTTCATGACACATATCACTTTGTGCTCACTACTAAATGCCAAATCATTGCTAATTAAAATTGGCTTTGATATACCTTGGGATCTAGGTGGATCCATCACTTGAGCACTATATGCCTAGCTTAATGGCTTTAAAGAAAGCACTGCCAGGGAGACAACCCGGAAATTTTAGAGAGTCATTTATTTCTGTTGTGTGCTTTTATAAAGTTTAAAAAAATAAAAAAATAAAGAGGGCAACCTAAAACTTTTTTAAAAAGAAAAGTGAAAGTGATATAGACGAGCATTGTGAAAGTGGGGGACGTCCTTGAACTTTGTTCATGCCCATGGAAACTTTGTGAATCTTAATTACAGAAACTTTTCAACAAAAATAATTATCCTCTTGTACAATTCCATTGTATTATAAAAATAATGTGCCAAGGTTTGCCTTTAGGATGTTTACAATGCTTGTTGGTTTGTGCGGTGCAGGACAGAAACTTTGGCTGTAGTGTGCGATTTTTCATTTTTTTTTTCTGGAACGTCAAATGGTTCTGAAACTTTTTGCACTGTATTGCTATACAAATTGTTGATTTTTCATAATTTTGGCAGAATTTTTCAAGTATCAGAAGCATGGTGAATGTTCAGATTCTTACAGACTGTTCTGTTTTAGACAGATTCTGTTTTTGATGCGTAGTTTGCTTGTTTTGATGAAACTATCAATTTCTATTAGTGGATTAAGCCATGGAAAAGTTATATTACAGTAGCTACAATGCAAAAACAAAATATGAATTGGTTTGCAACAGTACTTAGAGTAGTGATTTTCTTTATTATACTAACAGATCTTACCGAGTTTTCTGTTGAAGTTTTGTGTGGATGAAGTGTTCGAAGATCGAGGAGGTCTCGATGTGAGGAGAAGAAGGAGGGTCAAGAGCTCAAGCTTGGGGATGCCCAAGGCACCCCAAGTATATATTCAAGGAGACTCAAGCGTCTAAGCTTGGGGATGCCCCAGAAGGCATCTCCTCTTTCTTCAACAAGTATCGGTATGTTTTCAGATTCGTTTCATTCATGCGATATGTCTATTTGGAGCGTCGTGTGCTTTCTATTTTTCATTTTAATAAATGCACCATGCTGGTATGAGATAGTCCTTGGTTGATTTATAGAATGCTCTTTGCACTTCACTTATATCTTTTGAGTATGGCTTTATAGAATGCTTTATGTGCTTCACTTATATCATTTGAAGTTTGGATTGCCTGTTTCTCTTCACATAGAAAACCGCCATTTGTAGAATGCTCTTTTGCTTCACTTATAATTGTTAGAGCGTGGCCACAACTTTTGTAGAAAGAATTAAAACTCTCCTGCTTCACTTATGTCTATTTAGAGAGTTGACATGAATTGGTCATTCACATGGTTAGTCATAAAATCCTACATAAACTTGTAGATCGTTGAATATGATATGTTTGATTCCTTGCAATAGTTTTGCGATATAAAGATGGTGATATTAGAGTCATGCTAGTGGGTAGTTGTGGATTGTAGAAATACTTGTGTTTAGGTTTGTGATTCCCGTAGCATGCACGTTTGGTGAACCGTTATGTGACGAAGGTTTTGCGATATAGTTTTGCGATATAAAGATGGTGATATTTATTTATTGAGTGTCATCCTTTGTGTGGAGGTCGAGGGCACGCGATGGTTAACTCCTACCAACCTCCCCCCTAGGAGCATGCGTGTAGTACTTGGTTTCGATCTCTAATAAATTTTTGCAATAAGTATGTGAGTTCTTTATGACTAATGTTGAGTCCATGGATTATACGCACTTTCACCCTTCCACCTAGCTAGCCACTCTAGTACCGCGCAACTTTCGCCTGTATCATACACCCACCATATACCTTTCTCAAAACAGCCACCATACCTACCTATTATGGCATTTCCATAGCCATTCCGAGATATATTGCCATGTAACTCCACTGTTCCGTTTATTATGACACGCACCATCATTGTCATATTGCCTTGCATGATCGTAAGATAGCTAGCATGATGTTTCCATGGCTTGTCCATTTTTTATGTCATTGCTATGCTAGATCATTGCACATCCCGGTACACCTCCGGAGGCATTCACATAGAGTCATATTTTGTTCTAGCTTCGAGTTGTAATCTTTGAGTTGTAAGTAAATAAAAGTGTGATGATCTTTATTATTAGAGCATTGTCCCATGTGAGGAAAGGCCAAATAAAAAAAGAGATGGCCTAAAAAAATAGAGAGGGGCTAAAAAAGAGAAAGCCCCTCAAAAAAATGAGAGAAAAGAGAGAAGGGACAAT
The DNA here is from genome assembly GCA_902687465.1 of Secale cereale. Taxonomy (NCBI): domain Eukaryota; kingdom Viridiplantae; phylum Streptophyta; class Magnoliopsida; order Poales; family Poaceae; genus Secale; species Secale cereale. The sequence goes on along the minus strand of LR738715.1, from coordinate 19,746,520 downwards.
GCTACTATGCTTTTCCACACTTGTGCTTCAAAGTAGCACCATGATCTTCATAATAGAGAGTCTCTTGTTTTGTCACTTCCATATACTAGTGGGAATTTTCATTATAGAACTTGGCTTGTATATTCCAACGACGGGCTTCCTCAAATGCCCTAGGTCTTCATGAGTAAGCAAGTTGATGCACACCCACTAGTTTTCTTTTTTGAGCTTTCATACACTTATAGCTCTAGTGCATCCGTTACATGGCAATCCCTACTCGCTCACATTGATATCGATTGATGGACATCTCCATAGTCCGTTGATTTGCCTAGTTGATGTGAGACTTTCTCCCACCTTTTGTCTATCACCACCTTCTATTCCACCCATAGTGCTATGTCCATGGCTCACGCTCATGTATTGCGTGAAAGTTGAAAAGGTTTGAGAATACTAAAGTATGAAACAATTGCTTGGCTAAAACCGGGGTTGTGCATGATTTAAATACTTTGTGTGGTGAAGATGGAGCATAGCCAGACCATATGATTTTTTAGGGATAACTTTCTTTGGCCATGTTATTTTGAAGAGACATGATTGCTTTATTAGTATGCTTGAAGTATTATCGTCCTAATGTCAAATGATAGACTATTGCTTTGAATCACTCATGTCTTAATATTCATGCCATGATTAGATTACATGATCAAGATTATGCTAGGTAGCATTCCACATCAAAAATTATCTTTTTTTATCATTTACCTACTCGAGGACGAGCAGGAATTAAGCTTGGGGATGCTGATACGTCTCCGTCGTATCTATAATTTTTGATTGTTCCATGCCAATATTCTACAACTTTCATATACTTTTGGCAACTTTTTATACTATTTTTTGGGACTAACATATTGATCCAGTGCCCAGTGCCAGTGTAATGCCCAGTATGCGACTATGTCTCCCACATGTCGAGGCACGACTTAAAGACATAATCACATACTAGGATGATCTCAAGTATGGCATATTTGCACAACTCATGTAAAAGCAGGGATGAAAGTGTAAAATGATAGTTGGCTTACACTCGCCATGTCACACAATGAAATACATTAACATACATCATCCAGATAACATCAGAGTCCGACTACGGACGGAATCCAAACGAAAGATACCATAAAACAACACAAGGCCCGGATCATCCTAGTAAGAGCCACTACTGATCGTCGGGATAAAACACATAGTAACGTCCACGCTCTTCATCGAACTCCCACTGAAGTTCTGGACCATCTCCTGCTTCGGTTTCAGTGGTACCTGCATCTGGTGTGTGTTGAATCTGTGAGCTACAGAGGACTCAGCAATCCCGTTCCCGGGTAACAAGACTATCAAAGCCTTAGGTGTGGAAAAGGCTTAAAATAAGGTTGCAGCAGCACTAAGCACTAACTTACGAGTTCAGAGCGAGAAGAGAACAAGTGCCAACGATCGCCAAGTTGATCACGAAGTGATCCTAGCTACTCACGCTCAAACATAACCGCACCGTGTTCACTTCCCGAACCCCTTCGGAAAGAGACCATCACGGTTACTCACGCGGGTAGTGTATTCATGAACATGGTGTCAAGTTATCTACAACCGGATATTAGCAAATTCCCATCTGCCACATAACCGCGGGCATGACTTTCGAAAGATCAAAACCCTGCAGGGGTGTCCCAACTTAGCCCATCACAAGCTCACGATCTGCGGAGTCGCAACTCCAAGGTGGGAAGACCCGAGTATTCTCGGAATCCCGTGCTCAAGATATTTCGACAAAGGTAAAACTAATCCAGCAAAGCCTCCCAACGTGCCGACACCCTGATAAGAGCCGTGCGTATCCCGTCTGAGGCCACGATCGGATTGTCCAAACTTCCGTTAGGCCAAATACCAGAGTTGCCCCTGGCGGCCACCGACGGTTGACAGGTTTGGACCAACACTCATGAGGAGCACTGGCCCGGGTTGTAAAATTAAGTCATCGGGGTCCGGAAAGTCCCTATGCAAGTTATTTAGTTATGGCAAATGGTAAAACCAAGGTTGGGCCTTGCTGGAAAAGCTTTAGCACTGAGCGAGTTATCGAGGGGGGCCCATAAACCCCAACCGTGTTAGGGACGCAAAATCAAGGAACATAACACCGGTTTAACGGTTCCTAGGGTGGCATGAGTGGAACAAAACACCAAGCAAGAGGCTTAGCCTTCCACCCACTACCAATATATAGATGATTTAGTTTAACAGATTATATATTGTGATATCCCAACAATAACTTCATCACGAAGCAAGAATCTTCAAGTCTTCACCTGCAACTAACAACGCTATAAGAGGGGCTGCGCGATGCATACTTAGCCAAACAACGGTTTGCTAGGAGGGTGGTTAAAGAGTTTCATGGCAACAATAGGAGGGCTGACAAACAGACATAGGCATCGAGGCAATATCTAAAGAGCGAGACATCTAGCATAGGCAAAGATAGTAGTGATATCTGGGTATGGTCATCTTGCCTGTTAAGTCGTTGGTGGGATCATAACCTTGCTCCTCAAACTTAGCCTCGGTAGTAACCTCAAACTCCGAATCGGCTCCCGGCTCTACCCAACACAAGAACACCACAACGGCACAAAATCAAACACGGTGCGATGCACAATCAACATGATGCAAGTCATAACAAGAAATGCGAGTATGATGTGTGTATGCATGTGGATGCACTTGAGCCTAAGGAGAAGATGAAGGAAAATGCCTCATCTTGTAAAACCAAGCAAGCCACTGGATAGAGGGGAAGATTTCGGTTAAAATCAATATAAAGATCACCGGAAACGGACGCACGGTTTGCAAATGGCAAGCAAAACAATATTCACACAAAACTACAGTTTACAGCAACATGGTATCTTTGGAGCAAGAAATAATCATGCTACAGCACCCAAACATGGAGACAAAGGGCATGGATGTGAAATAGACATGATACTTAACAAGCATGAACTTAGAACACACCCAAAAACCTACTGGAACACAATTAACCAAGCATGGCAAGTTGCAATAAATTTACAGAATTCTCAGACTTAGTAAAAATTACAAGGCATGGCATAATTACAATGGAATGGCATGTTTACAAGCTTGTGCAACTCATCTCAAAGCATGGCATGGCAAGTTAAGGTAACCAACAGCAAGAAGACATATTTGAGAAGCTACTCAAAGCAAGAACACGCTTATAGGATGCTTGGAACACTAGCTACACTCATGGCAAAACTGAACTTGTTGATAACATGCTGACAGCTACATTTTATAGTCACTTGAGAGCATGAAAACAACAAGTTACAGCAAGCCATCATGCAAACAAAGGCATGGCAATAACATACATAACATGCCTCTTCAATACTAACCAAATTGCTACTTCTACCACATACTAGATCATGTCCCAAACACCATGGCAAAAGAGCAAAAGTTTATCCAGACTTAGCAAAATCTGGACATGGCAGGAATTACAACATGAAGGCATGTTAACGAGCTTGTTGCACTCATATCAAGACATATCATGGCATGGGAATGAATCTAACATGTAGAGCACATACTCAAGAGCAAAACTCATGTTGACACCTAGCTCATATGACACATGGATTAATAAGCACAAGCAAGACAAAACATGATCTCATAACAAGTGCAGAAACTTATCAGCCAAATGCACTTTTGCAACAGATATATACATGTCAAGATGGCAACTAACATGAATGCTACAGCAACCATCATGTAAAGCATTTCACAACGAAGATCTGGACATATCATTCAGTCCATTTGGACCAACATGCACAAAGTTATCACATGTCAAACATGGCAACAAATTTTCACAAACAACTAGTTACAACAACATGCACTCTTGCCACGAAGATTAAGTCAACAAGATGAACTCTAACATGCATGAAACTGGAACTAACATGTAGAGCACGACGAGACGAACATTTCGACATATCATACGCGCAAAACGGAGCTACGAGCACGAAGTTGTTGCATGGCAAAGGAGGCAAAAAAATACGCGGATCTGGGACTTAGTGGAATTTACCTCCGCGAAAAGTCAACGCGGGACGGGCCGGAGCGGGACGGAGGAATCCGGAATGGAGCGGGAGCGTTTGGATGGACGCGTGGGTGGATCTGATCCACCCACGGGATCCGGATCGGGATCGGCCGCCGGAGACGGAGAAGACGACGGGGCCGGTGGCGGAGGTGGCCGGAGCGGCGGCCGACGCGGAGGAGGCCGACGGAGCTCGCCGGCGGCGTGGCCCGCGGCGGCTGGCGGCGGAGGAGGCGGTGGCCGGCGCGGCGTCGGGGGAGGCAGTGTACGGGGAAAAAGGAAAAAAAATAGGAAGGACTAGGGTTTCGCCCGAAAATGGAGGGGATGGGGCCTTTTTATAGGCATAGGGAGCTAGGAAGGTCCAAATGGAGTGCGGTTTTCGCCCACACGATCGTGATCCGACGGCCGAGAGGATGGGAGTGGTTGTGCTAGGTTAGTGGGCTGTTGTGGAGGGGGTCTTGGGCCAAAAGGAAGAGGCGCTTTTATCCCACTAGGTTAACCGTTGGAGTATCAAACGAACTCCAAACGCGATGAAACTTGACAGGCGGCCTACACGTACCAAAACAACAACGCACGACATGTCTCACCTCATTCCGAGAATGTTTCACAGCCACATACGAAAGAAGGACTCGGGGGTGCCATGGGCACGTGTGTGATTGTCGGAACTCGAAACGGGCAATGGGAAGAGACGGGTATGACCGGGTGCAAGTGGCAACACGAATGCAATGCAATGCACATGATAACATGACATGGATGAAATGCACACACGCACGCGACAAAATGAAGAAACCCGAAATGAAAGAAGAGCCCAGAATGGAATTGATGAAGTCAACGTTTCATATATTGCCATAAATGGAAAGTATCACATATGGGGTGTTACAGCCAGTTCCTGTTTGTTGCATGTTTTTTGTTTCGCGGAATATCCATATCAAACGGAGTCCAAACGGAAAAAAAACGAACGGAGATTTTTTATGGAATATATGTGAATTTTGGGAAGCGAAACTAACACGAGACGATGCCCGAGTGGGCCTAGAGGGTGGGGGGCGCGCCCCCTGCCCAGGGCGTGCCCTGGGCCCTCGAGGCCACACCGTAAGGCGGTTGATGCCCTTCTTAAGCCGCAAGAAAGCTAATATCTTAATAAAAATCGTGTCAAAAAATCAGCCCAATCGGAGTTATGGATCTCCGAGAATATAAGAAACGGTGAAGGGACAGAATCTGGGAACACAGAAACGGTGAAGGGACAGAATCGATGCTGGCTTTCCTGGAGCATCCTTCCACTAAGCCGGCGCTCAAGTTTGATGTGCAAATACACCGGCAAACCGGAAGATCCTCAACGCCACACCAAGATAGTACTTCCTGACAATGAAGTTACTGAGTCTGCGAAGAAAATGTTGAACATCCCTCTGGAGGATTGCAGCCGGATCGGTTTAGCTCCATTCTGCTTAACCAACAAAGAGCCATCGGTAAAGCTCTTCCGACCCTTTCCTTTCATCTTAATCTGTTCATACCAGTTGTCTTCAACTTTGCTATTTATTCCTTTGCACAGGCCAACGATCCTTTCTGGAAGAGGAAATCTCAGGATAAACCGGCCAAGCAATCGCGCAAGAAAACCTATGATGTCAAGAAGAAAAAAACCGTTGCTGCTTCCGGTTCACACCCTGAAGCAAGGAACAATTATTTTATTATGGGTACTAACCTCGCTAATCAGATTATGATGAGTTATGTATGAAGGGAGTTTTCAAGTGTGCGAGGGAGGATGATAAAAAGATTCAGGAGTGTCAAACGCTCAAGCTTGGGGATGCCCCCATGCACCCCCAAGAAATATTCAAGGAGACTCAAGCGTCTAAGCTTGGGGATGCCCCCGTGCATCCCCTTCTCCATCAACATTATCAGTTCGTCTTTCGTTCCACTATATTTTTATCACTTCATGTGTTATGTGCTATGCTTGGAGCGTCTTGCTTTTAGTTTCCCTTTTAGTTTTCTTTAGCTTTTCATAACGAGTCGGAACTCAGCTTTCTTTATGTGGGAGAGAGACACGCTCCACTTCTACCTAGAACATAACATAGAATTTTCATGTCTATCTTTGCTGTGTATGTTCTTTGTCTTTCAATAGCTACTATCATGCTTAGCTCTTAGTTTTCATGCTTATCTTTTTAAAGAGCTTTTGTTTAGTTGGTTGCTTGAACTCTCTTTAGTTATCATGCTTATCTTATTAAGAGAGTTTGCTTCTGTTGCATTGGTTGATATGTCTATGATAAAACTGCTACGTGCATAATGGTTCTTAGTAGTTCATATTTTCTTATGGTTAGTCTCAAATAGCTGGGGGGTTCCTGATACATCCAAAACGTATCTATAATTTCTGCTTGCTCCATGCCACTTTTGGGTGATATTGCTATGATATTTATACACTTCCATACACTTTTGATCATATTTGGACTAACCTACTAATCCAGTGCACCCCAGTGCCAGTTTCTGTTTTCGGCTGTTTTTGTATTTCACGTTTTCACATTACGAGAACTGTCAGGAAAAATCCAGAAAATTATATAAAAAATCAGCGTTCCTGAACCTACCTTGCGCCCGAAGTACAGCCGGGGGGGGGGGGCACCAGGGC